>JANPWX010000034.1:506328-910829 GCA_024734555.1 Trochalopteron elliotii
CGCTCCCCTCCCCCTCCGCCCTCCTCCGCCGGCGGCCCCAGCCTGGTTCGGGGAGGATCCCGGAGCCGAAGTTCCGCGGCGATCGGGGCTGTGGCGCATCGCTCCCCGGCGGCGCCGCCATGGGGGGGGCCCTGTAGAGCCGCCCGAGGCCCCGGGGCAGCGGCCGGGGGAGCGCCGAGCGAGCGGCACGAACATGGCAGACCGCGGGCAGTGCTGAGCATCGGCGTCTCCGCTCCGCGCTGGGCTCGGGCCCTGGCATGTAAATAACTTCTCTTCCCTCCGGATCGCACCGGTGCCGGCCCCTCCATTTTCCAGAGGGGATTTGCGAGCGGTTCCGCGGCGCTGGGCGATGTCGCGCAGAGCCAGTTCGCCGGGGGTGAGTACGGCTGGCGCTGAACTTCTTTGTATCGAGGGCAGGCGGTGACAGCGGGAAGGGGCTCCCCGGGGACGGGGGGACCCGCCGGGACCGGGCGGCAAACTTGGCGTGGGGACTGGGCGCCGCTGACACTCGGCACGGCGAATTCGACGCCGTTTGGTCAAAAAAAACCCCAGACCCGCGTCCAGACGTGGGTGTAGAAGGCTCAAGTTACACGCTCGCTGGGTAATCCGCGGCCGTTTACAAAATAAAAATAAGGAAAAGGAGGATGGTGGGTGGGAGAAAGAACCACAAAAGCCCCGCTCTCTCTGACCCGGGCGCAGCCGGGCATCCGGTCACCGCTGCCCCGGGTACACCTACACACGTGTGCCCGCAGATACTCTTTAAAAAATACGACTTTATATGGTTAGCCATAGCACAACTGTTTTTTTTTTTCCTTTTATATTTTTTTTTGCCACTTCCTGATGTAAATATTGGAAAGATGGAAAATGGAGATAGGGTTAATTTTTCTTTAATATTTTGAAGTATTCTGTGCACGCTATTTTTGAAGAGCGTGCCATTTTAATTTTGCATGCTTTCAGAGCATACCTGTATAGTGTTAATTTTAGGTGATCCTCCCACTGTTTGAAACTGTAGTTCTCAACTAAGAGAGAAAAATAAAAACACTTTAAAAAATGAACTGTTTCTAGTGCATAATGGATGGCCAGAGCATCATATATGATGATTTTTGTATGAGCAGTGAGCAAATAGGTCATAAGTCAAAGTAAGTGTTATGTAACTGGCTGGCTTTAACAAACTTGGTATAACTGTAAAGAAAAAAAAGACTTTTTTTTTTTTTTTATTTGGGCAGTATGAGAGGCTGGCTACCCTTTTTTTCAGCGGCCTTACTTTGTAGCAGGTTGATTAAAGAAACCCACCCAACATAACAACCTATGGTTTCAAAATACAAACCAGTTAATTTGTGTAGTGTTTTGTATTTTCCTGAAAAACTCCTTCAGTCTTATGCCTGATTCTGGATACTAAACACTACACGCTCACTGGTGAATCATTAGTTAACAATCTAACTGGATTCTTACATAATTGAGAAATGTTCCTTAGTTAGTTTAGATTTTTGTTTACCTTCATTTCTTTTTTCTTAGAATAGTATTATTTGGCGTAGAGTTGTTGAAAGAACTGAAGATCAGTATGGAAACGGTTTGGGGCTTTTTCATGTAAAGAAATAAAGCAGTAGTGGGTTCGTACTCTTACAGCAAAACTGAAACAACTGGGCAGACATTTAAGGGTTCTCAGTGACTCTGTACAATGCTGGCTATTGAAGTGCACACTGCTCCTAAGCTGGAGGTTACGTGCAGGGGTCTTTGTGCTGTGTGTACATCATGGTGATGATCGTGTGTGGTGTTTGATGCTCCTGCACAATAAAATACACTTGCCACAGAAAATAACCGCAGCTCCCAGGCTGCCGAGTGCAAATATTGTAACCATCTACTTGTAAGATAGAAGCAGGAGGCAAGATAGGCTTTTTTCTCGGTGCTGTGTGATCAGCTGTATGTAAGTGCCATTCTGTAACTTCACTGATGCTGTACATTTGTTTTTAAGGGGTTTGGTTATGCATCCTTTACTACTTTGTTGTAAATGGCCTTTCTTTTGAGAATATACTTGGAGTTCGAGTGTCTGTAGTTTTTAGTTCCTTGCCTCACTTACAGGTCATCTTTGTAAACTGTTTTATGAGTCTTCTTTTGTTTTGTCTGTTCTATGCAAAGTAATACCTAATATTCTGCCAGCATTAAATGTAGATGTTTTTAGGTCAAAATACTCTCTATTTTAGGTAGTAATTGTATTTAATTTTGTATAATTATTTTGTCCGACTCTGCACTCGGTTGACTTATGTTTTTCCCTTGCGTTTTTCTTTTTTCTTATTTTTTTCTGTATTATACTCTCCTAACCAGAAACTCTCACAGAGTTTCAGCTAAATGTTCTTTGGGAGCTTTTTTTTATTTAGAGGGGAGGACACATGGGGTAATATTATTGCCATTTACATATTATGCCAGTAGAAAGTAGTTGCATCATGTACAGTTTCTTAATGTGACCGTTTATTGGACTTGCCTGAAAATAATCTCTTAAGGGTAAATGGCTGAGCAGAAATTAAAAGCAGCCATGTATTTGTTTCTCCTTTTGTTTCAGGCTAAAAGGACCATTCAGTATGTGCTTTACGTGTATATCCAGACTTACTGTATTTAATTTATTCAGCTATTTAAAACTAATGGTTACAGTATTCTTTTCTCATCACTGCTGTCAAATCTTACAGCTTTGCGATTCTGGTTTCCTGTTCTGAAATTGTGGATAGAAAACTCTTAGTATGGAGGAGTATGTACTGGATGTATATACACCATTTAGTATAAAATACACAGCCCAAGAGGACGGGGGACTGACTCTGGAGTGTTGTCAAAAACACACTCAAAACAAGCTGAAAGACACTCTTTTGTTTTATTTGGGCAGTTCCAATTTTAGTAATCACTAAAGCTCCTGGAGACCCTGGGACGTAGGGTGTTTGAAGAAAGAAGTATTGAAATCCTGTTTGACAGTGGGCCTTCAGCTAGTCTTTTATAATTCTGCCTTTCCTCTGCGAAATCCTTTTGGCGTGTTGAGGTTCTCTGGCAGGATCCCAGCGTGTGATATCACAGATATCAGATGTCTTCCTGCGATTCCTGGCATTTGCTGTGCCGCAGTGGTGCTCCCTGGGCCGGCTGAGGTGAACCAGGAAATGTCATGGAAATTCGGTAGGGAAAGGCAGAGGAGCAGTCACGTGGCTTTGGGAATAGGTGAGCGCCTTCTGTTTGACAGCGTCCACGGCTTTGTGTTTGGTAATCTGATGTGGAATGTCTTCAGCAAACAGATGTGTCTTTTAGTGGTCTTGACAGATTTCTTTTTTTTTTTTTTTCCCTGACGTCTCAGATGGAGTTGAGTGGCGAAACATCACAGTTAAGCTTTGTCCTTTGGAAATATCTTCGATTGAAAAAATGGAGCATAATTATATGTGGCCTTGTTAGAATTTTTTTTTTCATCTCAGTGTTGAGGTCCAATGCCAGGCACAAGCATAGATGATACCATGCATTTGGAGGGTGTTTGACTCCTCCATAAGGTCTGTTGGGAGTTAGTCATGGCACTCTGCATTTCTGTTTGTGTCTTTGGGGAAGTCTCCCTGTTGTGTGTACTCACTGGTGAGGTGTTACACAGTAAGTGTGGCTTGTGCTGATGGTTTTTTCTAGCTTTTGTAATACAGCTAGACAATAAAAGATTTCACTCTGGCCTCTTTGTCCCACGTTTTCATTCTGATTTCCAAGCATTAAAAGGTGTATGTATACTTGTGTAGCATTACTTAATTAGAGAAGATAAAGGCATGGAAGAAGAGTCTGCTTGTGTATTTATTTGTTTGTTTAGCCAGGACTTGCAGTTCTTGGGTATAATTCAGTTTCAGGAATGAATTCTTTGTTTTAGATGGAGCTTAATGTGTTCCTTCCAACCACAAACACTTCCATGTTGTTTTTACTTTGGATCTTCCTTTTTCTCTCTGTTTTTTTTTTCTTGTTTTTTATTTCCAGGCCTCAAATGCCCCCATGCTATAAAAAGAGAAGGTAGGTTGCTTTTGAAGGACTGTTCAGGAAGATGTGCATGTGAGAGCAGGTTATTACTGCCTGGTTTGTATAGTTTGTGTATAGTTTATAGATAACCAGTTTGCAGTCCCTGTTAGCATGTAACCTGTTAGTATGTAACATCAGATGCTATAGAGAAAAATGGGACAAAACTCTGAAGAGGGCAGTTTTGGGAATAATCATTCTGGTGGAATTAGACTAGGAGGAAAGAGAGCTGTATTTTTTCCAGAATTCAGAACAGAATTCTTATTTAGGCTCACAGTTCTGCAGAAATCTGCCTTCTTTGAATCAAGTGACTTGTGAGGGTACTGAGTTTAATACAGTTTGAAGGCTTTTTTGAAGCAGGAGGAGCAGGGTGAAAGGATGTAATGTATTTGGCGGAACAAAGGGGATGGGGCAGGGGGAAGGGACGAGTTGGGTGGGACTATACAAGGATGGTGTATCTGGAGCAGTGAGAAGGAATAAGGTTGGAGCTTTATTTTAGTCACCTTGCCCTCAGGCTTGGGTGGGGCAGTTTTGTCAGCACGGTTTTGTGGCACTATTGAGGATGTATTTAGCAACGTGAGAAGAGACCAGCAGTGGTCAAGGAGAGTGATGAGGGAGTGAATGAACCTAGAATATTTTCTAACCTTTTCAAAGGTCCCTGGTCTGGGTCAAGTAATAGGTGTGCTAGGTGTTGTCACTGCCATGTCAGCCTTGCCTTGTGTACAGAAGATTTAGTCACAGTTGTGGCAGAAGTCATTCAGTGTGTGTTCAGGACTGCCATAAAATGGAGGTCAGGGTTGAGCAGTAAGTACTACTATTAACCTTTGAGAGACTGTTCTTGTTGGAAACATTTCACTTTGACTTTGCAGTATTTTAGTAGAAGACTAATTGCACATAGGAGGGGGTATGGAAGCAAGGTAGAAGGCTTTTGGAAGCATCGTGGGTTTGCAGTGCTCAGGAAAGAGGTATCCAGAGTTACAGGAATATAATCTGTAAAACAGATGGGAGATGGAGGTTGAGGAGCAGGGATTTTGGAAAGCAAAGCTTTCTCTTTATAATCCACCTTGGTGAGGTAGCTTGCCTGTAAGCAGTGCTTATTCTTGTGTGTATTTAGTTGTCTTTTCCTTTCTGTTTCCTTGTCATCTTTGTTTTCACCTTGTTAAAGGAAGCTAAGATTTTTAAATTAAGAAAAATAAAACAGTTCAGGGAACCATGTGAGGACAGTTTTATGCAGCTCCAGAAATAACAACTATTACCACTTGAAGTCTAGTTCTTGGAAGAAGAGAGTGATGGTGAGGAAGTCTGGGACGGATTCCTGAGGTGGTTTGTGTGGATCAGAGTACAATCCTGCATTAACAATTCTTGAAACTGGGCTGGGGAGAGGAGTCTGCCCTGTATGTTTTATTTAGATACTTACTAATCAACAAGATGTAAAATAGTTAGACACATCTTTTTTTTTTTCCTCTGGTATGTTTGTCCTCAGATAGTAAAATCCACCTAGAATGATAAAGGATGTTTAGCTGTGAGGAGTTTGTAAGTTAATTACTTTCTTTCTTCCATTTTTCAGAAGTGCATGTAGATAGTGAATCTGTCTTGATGCCTGTGGTTCAGTAACTGAGATGGTTGTGTCACTTTTCTGTAGAAGGTTTTAGAATCCTGGAGGTGAACTGGTGAACAGCTATTATTTCAGGCCATTCTAATGCATCCTTTGGGGATGTTTTGAAGTCGGTTGACTCCAGTTTAGTTTGTTACCATAAAGTCACAGTTTCTGAGCTGTGCTGTGTAGCCAGGGATTGCTCTGGCCAGCTCTGACATCTGCATTCACCCATGCTGATGAAGATAGTTGGCTGCTGTTTTCTCAGGTGAAAGCTGAGAGATGGAAAGGTTAGGGAGAGGTAGTTCCCCTGACCATTGATAGACCTACATATAGTTGATATGTAAACCATCCTATATTATATTTATTTCTTTCCTCATGGCTGCCTAATCTTCAACATCTGCTGCTGACAGCTTTGCCAGTACTGCAGAGGAGTTTTCATTATTGATGCCTCTGGACCTCCAAATAAAGAACTGTCAGTGAATAAGTACTGTATGGATTCATTTAATTATTAATCAGCATGATGGGGTATTCTCTAAGGTACGCAATTCTGTTTCAAAGACAAGTGAAGTCAATAGAAAGTTTTCCATTGAAATAAAATAGTCATGAGAGTAAACATCCATCAGTACAAGTAAGAATTCGATAGCCTAGACTGTTCTGTACCTACTATTTTGAATAGTGCTAACCGATGGCTGCTCTGCATGATCCAAAACGGTGGGGAAGAGGATGCTTCAGAAAAAAAATAAACCAGGCATTGTGGAATAGTTTTTCATTCTTCAGATATCAAGAAAATGTGAGAACAGCTTTTTGTCAACTTAGATTCTGTGAAACAGTGCTAAGCTGAAATCACAACAATTATAAATTGCATAAACTTGTTCTTGATTTCTCTATTATTCTTTTACTGGCCAATTAGTCATGTTTTACTCCCACTGCTTTGCAGAGGCTGGCAAGAATCACAGTTCTGTTATGTGCAAACTGAAAAAAGGGGCACTTTGGGGTCACTCAGAGAGAGCTAGGCTTATTTTTTCCTGAGCTAGATAAGTATTTCGTGCCTCTGAGACCCAGCCTACTGTCAGATACTTGATTTCATCAAACACAATCAGCATCTGAAAAACTGCTATTACGTGTTAAATTTTATCAGAGTGATGTAAGGCTGAATAATTTTGCATGTAGTACTCCATATCTTGTCCTTGCACTTCTCACCATCTCCTGTGCTGGATGTTTCAGACCAGGAGGTGTGGAAAGAAGAGCAGTTTAGTTGGCTTTCTTGGTAAGTAAGGCATATATTTGTAGGTGAGGAGTAGTAGACTTCTTCTAGGGAAGTCTGTCTTGCTAGGACTTCTTTGTAATGGAAAAGCCAGTGAGGATTGTGGTCTCTTCAGCAGTTTATAAAAGCAGTTTTTTCTGACTGTTCTGTAGCATCTTCTGAGCATGAAATTACTTCTGAGAAATTTGGAAGATGTGCTGTGGTGGTGTAGTTAGGGGCAGAAAAGCACTGGTGGTGAGGTTGTGTCTCTTAAGGCTCTAAGAGAAGCAAGGATGGGGCTGAGGTGGTTGCATTTTAGGGAGTCCAATTTTCAGAATCCTTTCAGTGGTTGCAGCTTGTACTGAGAGAAGACATATCTTGAAATAATCTCACCTGTAATCTCCTCTCCAGTCCTTCCAGCAGCCTCTTAAGCCTGCTAAACTTATCAGAACTGAACTTTCTGCAGATCATCCTATACCCTGATTCTACCTGAGCAGCAAAAGTAAAATTTACTGACAGAGCTCCATGCCATCCCAGTACACATGCTCCAAGTCAGAACCATCCTGATCATGGGATTCTGCATAATAGACTTTGCCTTTTATTGGGTTTCCTCCTGAACATTGACCACATCCTTATGGAAAGTAGTTGGGTGAAATTAAGCAACTTTTAGGAATGAGGGTGAGCTTGTCCACAGTCAGTGAACACCAGCTGTTTTTCATAAAACTCCTTCCTTGGCTCTTGGGTCCTGGCATTCAAAATCCTTGTCAAACTCCATCAAAAAGATGAGCCTGAGTGCTCAAAGTGAGGACTTTATTCAAGGTGGGGGGCAGGATAACCTTGCATGAATCTCTCTTGGTAGTCTTTAAATGACAAGAAGAAGCAAAAAATTACAAATTTGCTATATAAAGGTAAGGTTAGAATGCTCTTGCATTGGGTATTGTTTCAGATTAGAAGGTAGCAGCAAAATGTCAGGTGATTGTATTTACAGGACACAGGGGCTTTAACTTCTTTCTGATGTTGTGCAAGAAATTTGGCGACTTAGGAGGATCCACTGACCTGCCAGAAGAGCTTTGTGTTGCTTAAATGCAAGAAAAATAGATGTTCTTTGACTATGAAAGCATCTTGTTAAAAAGTGTGGTTGTATGACATGCAGCTTGCCTCGGTGTTATTGTTTTGCTGTGGTAGGTAGTGACTAAGGGATAAGGTGTGTAAAACCGTTTCAGTACAGTATGGACAAAGATGCTGAATGGGAAGGTATATAGGATGCTTGGGTGTTTTCTTTGCTTCCCACCATGCAGAACTGAATCTTTGGAAGCTCACATGGGAGTCTCTGGACATCAGAAATCAGGAACCAGTCTTTGGGAGGAATGAAGCTTCTATAAACCACTAAAAGCTGCATAGTTGCTGGTTCAGTTTTCAGAGTAAAGGAAGTTGAATACAAGGCTGGAAATAAAAGTTTGGTATTGCTAAAGCTGAATCTTTAGATGTGACAGTAGTCTGGGCAGTGTGATGAGCTTTCTTGATTCAGAGTCTATTTGTAAAATAATTCTGAGAAATTACTTATTTCACAACAGCATCTGTACTGGGTGAGTTCAGAGATGTGGATGTCCTGTCATCATGTTTCCTGCAGTGGTTAATAGGAAAGTAAGACAAAAGTAATTTTCTAATGATACTTCCCCAAACCACTAATTGCAGGAGATTGGGAAAGAATTGTGGGATTTCTGGAGTCAAGGATAGGATTGCTGTGTTAAATCTGTTGAACATAAAAATCTCCTTTGAATGTGTCCAGCCTCTCCTCAATCACACAAACTTCCAGTGTGCTGAGCATGGAGTTCCACAGGTCAGCTGCAGAGTGGGAGAACAGCAGGCTTTCACTCGGGATTTTCTTGATCCTTCTATCTACCAGCATCAGTGCTGTGTAGTAAGTGTTGGAATAGACAGTAAATGCTGATTTTGTGATCACCTTTTCAGTGTGAATTGTGGTTATAATTGTCAGGATGCATGAAAAAGTTTGTGTGGGAAAACCAGACTACATGCTTTCCAAAGATGCACACAAATGCCAGAGATGTGGTTGAAAGCGCTAGGGCACATCAGGCAAATTTTATTTAAACTGAAAAAAAATTGTATGTGTTTAACAGGACTGCTTTTTGAAGGCAGTAAGAGACAAATACATTCCAAAAGCAGGATTTCTGGACTGTTAGCAAGTTTTGCTGTGGTTCTTAGGGCAGGAAATTTTTTCAGTTTTTGCAGCCTTAAGGAACAGTATCTTGTTTTCTGATGTTAAATATCTATTGCACAGCTTAGGCTTTGATTCATTGTATTAGTTAAATAATATTTGTGTTTGGATAATGAACCTGTTTTTTATATAACATAAATTGACTTAATTATTCTGCATAATGTGTCTCCTGATAGAACTGGTTATTAGTGAGTTGAGGTTTCACACTTGATCATGCTGATGTCTGTGGATCTACAGATCTTTTAAACCCCCAGTGTATTAATGCTGTTACCAACCAAAGCTGCTGCAGCAGCTTTATTTGTTTTTCCTTCCTCAAGGGTACTGTAGCGGCCAGTTGGAGCGTTAGCCACCAAATGCCAAGGTGGCTGTAGAGTAACTGCAGCAGCATTTCAGCATCTAATGGACCAGGTCACGTGCAGAGCCTCATTAAAATATGATTAAAGTATCCCCTTTTGTTTGTTCTGTGGAGCCAAGCCCATGCTGGACCCTCCATTATGTTTGTGCCGTGTGCTTGGAAATGCCTCCTGTTTTTTGTGAGGCTCCTTGTTCACCCCTCAGGCCTGTCCAAACCTCAGCTGAAGAGGCTTTCCCTATTCCTCTGCCCTCTTGAATCCACCACTGATTAAATACAAGGAGATGAAAATGGTGTCTGCTTTCATTTAAACATAGCCTGCTAAAGACAAATATGGAGCTTCTGTTGTTGTCTGGGGGGTGTCTCCTGCTTTCCTGTGTTTTAACTGCTGAAGGCTGGGGTGTAGGGGTTTTTTTGTTTGTTTGGGATTTTTTTCTGATGTTTAATTAGTAAGCTAGACTTGCAGTTAAAGAACCAGCATAAATTATGTTGGTAATTTGCCATGACCACCTGTGGTAGTACATTAATAATGAGAGAATAACAGAAACTTGCAACTAAATTAAAAAATAAAAAGGAATTTTGTTACGCTTTGTAACACAAGCCTTCATAGCTCGTCTGGAAGCAGTAGAAAATGGGCTGTTCCTTAGGTTTATTTTTTGTGAAACATGGAAATCAGTATGCTTAAAGCTCAAAGACTCATAGCATGAATCCACAAATTTAGTTTGTATCTTTGATCACATATAGCCTTGACAGTACCCATGGACAGCTTAAACTTAGAGAAACATGGTGTAGTTGATTAAGTCCTGTGATCAGTGTAAATGACTGGAGAGGGACAGCAGACTTCTTGTAGCGACTGGAATTTGAGCAAGTGAAGAGTATTATTTCCAAATCAACATGTTGCAGAGGAAGAAGGGATAGAAAATGCTATAAAAGTTCTTAGATCTGGCTTTTCTTTTGACACTCTGTGAAATCAGATGATTTGGCACTTGTAACTGCTGTGGGTAAGAGGCGTTCATAAGAAATAAAATAAAATGTATATGTGGCAGTGGTGGGGGAGGCGTCTGTTCTGAAAACATCTGAGATGCTGGAAAACTTGTCCCCAGTGGGAAAGAGAAATTGCATAGCTGGCACTGAGGCTCACTGCTTATGCTTATGTGGCCATATTTAGAAAAGGATCAACACTAGGAACTGAATTATTAGAGAAGTGAGTGACTGGAGGGATTGAACATAAAGGAAATTATTTCTATCTCGTTTGTTTGTTTGAGTTGGGCCAGACGATGCTGTGGGAGGGCTGCAAACTCCAGACTTGCTGCCTGTGTGGAGTGAATCTGGAGATGAGTTTGAGGAGGTCAATGCTTGTTTGAACTAAAGCTCCTCCCTACCTGGGTTTGTGGGTGGCTGCCTGCAGGTAGAAGATGAGCAGGAACGAAAAGGACCCTCTTGACTTGGGGAAGTCTGGAAAGACTTGATGGAACGAGATGCCGGCTCGCTGTACTGTGTGTGGTGCTGTGGGAGGCTTCTGGTTTCAGTACATCTTGCAAACATTCGAGTGTGTAAGTAAAGCAAACAACAGCCAATTAAAAAAACCCAACACCACATTTCAAAGAAGTTGGATATATAAAAAAGAAAGCTGTCTTATTAAAAAATACTTGTCAGTATAGCAGCACAGTTCATCGCAATTGTTTGCATCTATGTGGCAGTGTTAGTCTATTGTGGTTTTGTTGCAGAACAACAGATCATCTAAATAAATTAATTAATTTGGGGTGGGGGGGATTAAAACAGCACTTCTGAGGAGAGATCCAGGAGGAATGCTTTCAAAGTTTTCAGGAGCAGTTAAACTACCCTTCCCCCCCTGCTTTTTTTTTTTTTTTTTTCTTTTTTCTCCTTTAAGAAGTGGTTCTTTTTGTTCCAGTCATCAAGACTCATTTTGAAAGACTTATTTTTCTGGTTTTGGCAAAATAGTTGATCAGCACGACTGGCAAGGAACTGCTGTGGAGCAACAAAGAATTTCTGTGTAGCTCAAAACTGTGTCCGAGGCCATCTTGGAGCCGTTTGTGAACTAGAGTAGAAACTCTGTGTAAGAAAGGCCATTCAAGTTAAGTTGCACGTTTTCCTCCCCAAAATTAGCATACCAGAGTACTTCATTGCAGTGTTTAGGATACTTTGTACAAGAACTAACAGTAAGTTGAAGATCGCTAGCTGAGGATCTGTAATGATGCCAGCTGACTTTTTTTTTTTTAATGAAAGCTTTGTATACATAACAGGATGAGTCATCACTGGAGAGTTCTGAAAGTGTTTGGCATCCCGAAGAATCCTTTTGTGTGTCTCTGCTGCACAAAACGAGTATTTTTGTCATGAAACTCTGCCTTAAGAAGTACTGCAATAACTGTAAGCGTTAGGGGGAGGTTTTCTAATGTGGCTTAAACCTTTACTTTCTGTTATTGTTTTAAAAATATTTTGGTATTCTTAGATCTTCCTGAATAATAGGTTGGAAAATTCTAAATACCTTCTTGGCTGTTATTTTTTTTTCTAAGATGCAGTTTCAGACATGCTTCTATTATAAATTTGTTTTTAAAAGTGTATAATAGCAGCTTTACTGTTTTCCTTAGCTTTAATGCAAATATTAAAAATCTGATTGTGGGGGAATACCGTTAGCTCATTTTGCTTTATTCAAACAGGGTACCTGTAGTAAACTGATAGTAGCTGCTTCTCTGAGTTAAGAACGTTTTCTTTTGATACATTTGTCATGTTGAAGAACTGGTTGGCCATGGTAGTTTTTGTTACATCTCTTTGAAATGAGTATCTTACAAAGTTAGAGGGTTTTTTCTTACCTGTGTTAATAGCATCAGTAATTGCTGTACTCACTCAGAGCAACTCCTTGATAAAAAAAAAACCCTTTCTTACTGAGGTGTTGGTGAGTAACGTGTCAGACCACCATTGTATTTGGCCCATGATTTTCCTGATGATGTGAAACCTGGTTCCTGTAGTCTTCCAAGTGTGTACAAGGCAGCAGAAATGGAATGTTGCAGCTGGTGCAATAGGGCAGCAAATTTTATCTGAGATATTTAGGAGTGGATGACATTTTTCTGGGATTTTTTCCCCCCTGCCATTCATTCTTCAGCAGTATGTTTTCTAAGATGTGCTGTCATTAATTTTAAAAATCAAATCCATTGATGGATTCTTCCATGGTTTGTTGTAGTGATGGTATATTTATTAGGTAGTAAGTTTAGCAGTTTTAATTTTTATGATTTCTTTTGAGTGAACCCGAATATAAAATTTGTGGCCAAGGAAACTTGAAAGAACACAATTCTTCTTCAGAAGAATTCATAAAAAAGTCGTCAGAATTTGTGGAGTTTCATAAAAGAAAAAACCCTTTGATAATAATTTAGAATTATATAGGGTTTTCATCCAAGTGCTCTGGATTATGCTGATAACAGAATGCATAAAAACCAAAAGGTTTTCAGACAGTTCTTGATGAACTGCCCAGGCTAATTACTCAGCCCTGCATGTGCAGGTATGATGGTTTTGAGTCAGGCTGTCAGACTCATGTATTTTTATTTTAATATGCACATCCAAGGCTGAGCATTTAAACAGGCCTGCATTTGACTTGGAAGAGGAGCAACAGCAATGTACTTAGCTAATAAAGTTTATATTTGGTGATATTTTGTCTTAAGCTTAGGCATGAATTCAGTGGCATTGCTAAGAGATTCTGTTTAATGGTAGAACACTCCATCAGTGTTGTTTTGTTGGGTTTTTTTAAGCTGAAGTTCTTAGGCTCTGCATTACCAATTTAGTGTTATTCTGCAATAAATTAAATGTTGGGGTGTGCTAATGTGAGGTGTGTCTAATGAGACTCAAGCCTACGTTTGTTTTTATTTTCTAATGAAAGCTAAACCTCAGCTTCTGATACCATTTTTGGAAGAAAGAAACCCTCAACATATCTGCAGATTGGGACATAGAATTGGCTGTAAGAAAATAAGGGGTTGGGGTGTGTCTGTATATAGAGAAGGTAAAATTTTCGGTGTTACTATTAACTTCATTTTCCTGGCATCTTCTCAGAGCTTTCATTGGAAGGATGGATCTCTACTTCAAAATACTGCACTTTTTCCAATGAAACATTATTTCCAGCTCTTTAGGTAAAGAAAGTTTCCCTTAGGGACTCTGAAGCAAGCCTGTTACCTTCACTGCAGGATCTCGATGCAAAGAAGAAAACCAGTAGTTGTCCCTTTATCAGAGGACTTTATGTGCTTGTTCTGGAACCTACAGGGCCTGGAACTCCTGTAGGCCACAATGGGGCCTGGAATTTCTATAAGTCTTATATATTCCCCCAAGATTTTAGAATTAAAGTGTCATAAATAGCCTTATCCAGTATGCTCAATGCTGTGGTTCCTGGATGCTGCTGTAGTTTTAAGTTTTCAGTAAAAAGGCATTTCTGGCTCAGTCTCTCACTGAAACAGCAGAGATAAGTGGGGAAGAGAGAAGGTGGTGAAGGTTACTGAAGTTTTCCCACCTCATCACTTCTGAGGACCTGTTCCTTGGTAATTCACCTCCCCCTGTTTTGTTGGTAATGGAAACTTTGTAGTTAGCTTTATATTTACAGGGCGTTTAAGGCCACGGTTGCAGGGATCTGTTCTGCTGTTCTGGCAGCAGTGACTTGGGCAATGGCTTTTATTGCAGCTGCTCAGCCCTGTTGCTGTGCCAGTGCAGTGCTCAGATGCCTGCGTGGAGATCCTGGCTCCTGACAGAGTGACCTCACTTTGGGAAGGGTACGTGCAGCTTACCTCTTACTTCAGGTGAATGTTTGACTCTTGTCCAGGTGCTCTCAGTTTTTGCTTTGACCCACGCTAGGTTTCCTTATAAAGCTGTTTTTCATATTCTCATAGTTAAATCCCCGTGCTCAGAGAAGATTTGCTTTTAAAAGGAGTAGGCCTTATTCATGGCAATTAGTTTACAAAAAAATTTTAAAATTATTTATTTGGTTTTTATCCTTTTTAGCTTTGGGGTCAGCGTTTCCTTTCAGTGTAGTACAGTTTTAAATTTATAAACTCATGCTTTTATCACTTTATTCTAGTTTAGAAAACTCTTGATCATCTTGAACAATTTTAAGCTGTTTAAATAATTGGAGATTTAAAATGGATATGCAGGAAAAATGAAAAGGTTTGGTATAGTATTAACATCTTTATTATGTCAATAGCATATAGTCAGCAATTAAATATCTCCTGTTGTGCCCACATCTGCTTTACTTGTCAGTAAATCAAACCTTCCACAAGTCAAGGCATGCCATGTGTAGGCTACACACTCCTTAAATTTAATTTTTACAAGGAATACTCAAAACTGCCCTAATACTTTCCAGAAGCTGAGATCCAGGAAGCCAGCTTTGTGTTATCTTCTTGAGAATTTTGTGCAAAAAAAAAAATAATGTCTAAATACAACAACAACAAAAAAAGATTAAAAAGTAGATTGCTTAATGTAACAGCTGTCTAAAGAATTCATGTTTGATGTGTTAGTGCTGAGCTTTTAAAGATGAGAAAATAAGGGTTAATAATTCATTTTACTTATGGTACTTGCAGCACAGTTTACAAAATGATAGGTGCAGATATTCTGTAAATGTTTTGTGGAAATTTGTCATGAAAAATCAATACAAATTGAACTGCAATTCCAATGTGTTTGAAATTGCTTGTATCCAAGAAACAAGGAGCAAAACCCATGTGAGAGGTGGGAGCTGTGTGGAAATAGTTAACGGCAGATTTAGGGATGGATTAGTGTTGGGTTTGGCCTTGCTGTTAATGAGCTGGAAAAAGGTGGGAGCAGCGAGTTAATGGTATTGACTGACAGTGTGGAGGTAAATGGATTTGTCAACACAAAGAGAGAAGATGGGGAAGAACACAGATTAGGAATATACGAAACAGGGAAGAAGGAGGTTCCCCTCAGCCTGCTCTGACAGATGAAACAACCACCATTGATTGAGTCAGTCGGGGCTGATGGGTTTTCCAGGCACAGCACTGATGAGAGTGAATCTCACAGTAAAATAGTGGTGAAAGGGCACAGCAGATAAATGAATGGGGTTTTAAAATCATACTTCAGTTACTTGAAATACATGATGAAGATGAATATATTACTGTTTATTTTGCAATTAGACTGTGTTGGGATAACAGCAGGCATGTCCATGGCACAGTGCTGCTTTGAGACAGCATTTACTGTTCACACCTGAGTTTAAACAAAGGCATCGTGGGGAAAAAAGTGTTGCTGGTAAAAAAAAATAGTTAAGAATGAAGCATGTTTCAAACTAGCAACTTTGTATTTTTTTGTATAAAAATATTAAACCTGTTTTTTCTTGTAGATGGTGGTGGAAATACAATGGTAGGCAGAGATTTTTTTTTTCTCCTTTTTAGGAACTTTGAAAACAAAGTTATACTCAGAAAAGAGAGGGCACTTTTATAAAATAATGTTTTCTAGTGATAATATCTGTAGTCCACAGTGTATGAAAACATGTAATAGCTATTACTGTTCTAAATAAATAAATAAAATTATCCACTCTTGAACCATCCCAAATGTAACCTCAGCTGCTCTGCAGACACAAACATCGGGACTAGACTAGCAGCATTTACCAGCTGTGTGTAAGAGCTACACTGCACGTAAAGGGATTTCACATTTTATTATGTGGGAGGGATGATGTCAGTTTGGTTGATTATGCCCCTTTCAAGCTGCTGTGATAATTACCTGCTTGTTACCAGAAGTGTCGAACCCATTTTCAGTTCTTGTTTGCTTTTGCTGTCATGCCCTAATTGCTACATAATTTTGTCCCTGCCAATTACTACCTTGGAGTTGAATTTTACAGTGAAAAAGTTGTAAGAAGCAATAAAGTAATTGTTTTTTAGGTCTTGTAATTTCAGTAGAGTATTTTATTATGGCACAAACTATATTGAAATAGATACTGCTCACTTCTTTGAGATAGTGAAATCCCATGGTCCCCACTGAAATGCTGACAATGTGGAAGGCATGACTTTTGGGCAGATATGGATACTTCTTTTGTTTTAGAAATAAAAATATCTGCTGCGTTCTTTAGAGGCAGAAACTCTTAGGTTTGGTCGGCTTTTTTTTATTCTTTCCCTTTCTTTTCATCCTTTTATCCACTTTGTGAGTTTGCCAAGTTTCCTTTGATGTAGATATTAGGTCATCTGATGTGGTCCTTTAGCCATCATTTTCTATGAAGATGTAATGTAAATGGATTTCTTTAAAGGTGCTGGGCTTAACAGTGTTTTATACTCTGATTAAAACTATTTGTTTGAATTATTCAGTGGAATAAAGCCTGCAGTAATTGGTTTAAGGGCTGGCTGACCAAGCACTTTGTTGTCTTTGGGAACTGTCATCACTTTGCTTTGGGTTTTTTGGGTGGTCCTCCTGCAGTGAAGTCTGGTATTAGTCAATATTAATAACAATTACTGCTGTTGAAATCTGTATATGGAATGACATGGATGAGCACAGGGAAGAGGCAGAAGAGCAGTTAAACAAAATGCACTTCAGGATAAGGAGAGGGGATGATGTTGCCATGTAGAGATTTAGGGATGGGGCTGCAGTCCAGAAAGGAGCATTTCTGGCAGGAGATTTAAAGTGTGGGATGTTTGTGGCTGTGCACTGAAGCTCTGTTTATCATAGAGATTGTGAGATTTGCTGCTGCCATTTCAATGTGATTCAGGTATCCACAGCTGAAAGACTGAAGTATTGCCAAAAAGTCATGAAATGGACCAGAGATTGTAGAAAGCTTGGAGAAGATCGCTTTGGGGAGAGAGTTAGAGGTGCTCAGTCTGTTTGGTTATGGGGGTGAGGGATTTAAACCCTAAAAAAAATAATAGTTAAAGAGAACAGTGAATGATATCTCCAGCAGAGAAAATACGGGGTTCTTAAGGGATCCCTGATGTAAGAGAAAAAGGGACAAGAAGCAGTGGTTGAAAGCTGAAACCAGAGAAGTTCACAAAGGAAATGAGCACGAATTCAGAAGGAGGAACAAATGACAAAGGGAATGGCAAAGTGAGTGGCTTTCTGAAAGATGGGCTGCAATCAATTATGGTTATTGAGTGATAGTTATGGATATTGGGCTGGCATGGATAATGATTGTGGCATTGTGTCCAGTGAATCTGTGAGCAGTCAGACTTCTGTTCTGATAGCACTCCCTGTAGCAGCTTTTCCAGGGATGGTGTAATGAATGTTGAACACCTTTATGGTTGAAGGTTCTTTTCAAACGTTCTCTTTAATACATTGATTGCAAAAGACAAATGGTTTCTAAGGTTCTGAGGACAAGGCATACCTCAATTGTAGTTCTTTTATTAGCATAAAGGCTTTCAGGTACTTCAAGGAGAAATTTCAGTGTGCAAAAATACTGCAAAAAAAAATTATGCAGAATACTCTTAAGAAAAAATAGTTGTTTTAATACTGAAATTTGTGTGGCTTAGAGCTAGGAACTGCTCTGTCCTGTTGTGACACCAAGGCAGTACTTGGATAAATATGAGTAGCTTTAGGGCCATTAAGTTACATGTATGTGCTTCACTGTCTGTGTCATCTTCACAAGTGGTTGCCAGTATAGCTCTTTCAGAGCTGCTCTGCCAGCTTTTTATACCTGAAAGTACTTCTGCAACGTTTGATTAAGGTAATTTTTAAGGCTCTGTGGTGTGGTCTGGTGAGTAGAACTGAATTTCCATGCTGTAAATGTTAATTAGAAGCATATGTGTATATGTAAAAAGCAAGCTGAAATAAAAGTATAAATATCTAAGAAGCTGTCATTCCAGAAGGTCTGTGCTCAGAAAAGATTAGGTAAATATACAAATAGTCCCATTATAAATCAGCTGCAGTATCATTTCTGATTATCTTCGTTACTTTTTTTCTTGTGGTTTGCAAAAAAAAAAAAAAAGTTAGGAAGCAAAGGGATTCAGATTATGATTTCCAAATCCTTTTAGACAGCGTTACTTGCACTGTCACTAAAAGAAGCTCCACTGGCTTTATTCCCTCTCCTCCTTCTCCAGTAACCCTTTCCTATCACTGCTCTTCTCCCTGGCTGCTTCCAGCACAGACATTCATGAACCTCTAATGAGTGAAACAAACTGATGTGGATGAAAACACTCTCTTTTGCTGGGTATAAATTCAATCAGTGTTAATTCAACTTAATGTAATATGTAAGTCACCAGGTCTGCATGTTTGAATCTTGAACACTTTCGTGGTTTTCTCCACAGTGAATATAGATTTTGAGAATTGGTTTCCTGTTACATTAAAAACCACATTTTAGTGTTTAAATTGAGTGTATGTGTGGAACTGGAGAGAAGTTGCAGGACTTGAGGACCTTGTGCAAGTTGCAGGGCAGTAAATGGAATGAACTTGCAGCCTTGTGTCCTTGGATGGTGGCTTCAAAGGAACTTGACCTGGAGGTATCAGTTGGTCCTCTTGGATGGCTTCCATTGTAGTAGTTGCTCCAGCAGGGTTTGCTGGGGACGTGCCCCTCTCATGTGACAGGGACACTTTTGTTTATAACTCTGACCTGTATCACCTGATGTAGGCTGGGCAGTAGATCACTCTGGTGCTGGCAGTTCTGACAGTCAGGCTGGGGAGGGTGGGAGTGGGAAGGTGATGATCAGGTACAAGAAATCCTCTAGCATCAAGTCAGCACTTGAAGCCCATCTTTTTATTAACTTCACGTTTTCTTTAAGAGCTTACTAAAGAAACGAGGAACTAAGACTAGAAAAAAACAATTAACTCTCCCCAATAATTTAAAAAAAATAGTATTAATTCATATTAAAGGGCTGAAGTCTGGCATGGAGAAAAAATATACAAAGCAGCTTGGTATAGTTGGTAGCGGTCTCGAATAAAAATAGGTGAAATTTTGAGAATGTTGGTGAACAGCCATGATCATTGTCCCAAATAATAATGGTAGTTTAACAGTCCTTTAAATAGAAGTTTAAAAGTTCTCTATTATAATTACTTGGAGCTGTCTGTAATTATCAGAAGGCAAATTTATGTATGTCTCCAGGTTAGCAGACTCTTCTTCAGGGATGAAAAAAAGGTTTAGACACATTATTGTTAGCAGAATTTTTAACAAAAACCTTTGAATTTCTACCTCATCAACACCCCTAGAGATTGATCTGCCTGTTTATACAGAAGCTTTTAGACATGTTGAAGATCTATATTACTTGTGCTGTTCTATGGAGTGTTGCTTATTATGCTACTTGTATTGTTGTTTATATTTCACAATAGTATTTCCAGACTTTTATTTACTCTGGTATAAAAATAGTTTCCGTGATCTGGCTTTTAGGATTTGCATCTAGTTTGAAAACAATTTGGTTAAAAGAAAAACAATTCATGTGAATTATAAATATACACTGACACACATCTGATTCCATTGCCCATTTTCTTCGTAGATCTATTTTTATTCTTCTGAGGTTTTCCAAGCCTTCTGACTAAATTTTAATAGATTTTTAATTAGTGAGCAGATCTTGTGTTTTTTTCCCTTTGGCTTTCCTAGGTTTAGCAGTTTTATTGAAAGAGAAATATTTCATAATACTTGTTGACATTATCTGAAATAAAAATGTATTTCTTTATAAGGAGCACTAAGGGTGCTAACAGATGGAAAAGATACGTGGTGATATGACATTCATTTCTGTTGTGTTGTTGTGGTTTTTTCCTGTCTAAATCCATTTTAGATGGGTAATGACAAACTGTGGTTGACATGCAAGAACTACTTTTCTTACATGCCATCAGTTAATTTGAGTAATATAAAGAAAATTCTATCTAATACATCGTCGGCCAGCATTTTGTATAAAAGCAAGTTATTTATAGCTCTTTGGGTACTGCCCTTCATTTCATGTCCTGATCCTTCTAATTGAAGCTTAAATGCTTGTTTAAGATTAAATGCACTGAAACTGTTGCCCATAGGTTCTTCTTTGCTTTTCATAAACATGATTTCAGGTGAAACTGGTGGACAGATGCCTTTCTCAGGAAATCCTGGAACACATACCTGAGAGAGAGAAAGGCATTGGGGTTTTTTGTTGTTTTAGTGGCATCAGAAACATTTCAAAAACATAAGAGGGAATGGATTTATTTTCCATATAATCTACAGGAAGACTTGTGTTTGCTATGAAGTCTGAAGACATTAGCAAAAGTGACTTGAGACAAACGATTCTGAGCTTTATTTGATGAGAAAGCATGAGATGTTCTGAGGTGGCTAATGCATTTTGATAGATGTAAGATCTGGAAATCTCTCAAAATGATGTCGTGTGAGTGGGATTAGTTTATCTAAAATATAAAACAGTTGAATATTTGCATCCTTTTTTTGAGTGTCCAAGCAGAATTAATGATGAGTAAAAGCGGTGGTTGCAACACTGTATAATCAGTGCATGCAGACTACACTTGTTGGGTATAAAAACACTTGTCTGAGTAAAAGCTTTAGTTTTTGGTATTAGATTATTGGGTTGTTTGCATGCCTGCACTGTGTGTGGCTCAGTGACAGAGAGCACAGCCTTCACCTGGCACCTAAATATATCCAGTGAGGATATTTAACTTCAGGAGACAAATGCACTTTGAAAGAATCTTCACGATGTTCCTGTGACAAGACTCATGTCAGACTGCGAAGTTCCAAAAGGAAATCTTTGAAAATGACTTCTAATTAATGGTGCTAAAATTACAAAAATCTGTTCACAGAGACCAAAACTTCTACCAAGTTCCAAGTACTTGGCAGCTGTTTCTCATGTGTGATGACTCAGATCCGCTGAATTTTATGTACAGGATCTTGAAATCACCAGACAGGAGAATTACAGCCCTTACCATTGTGTTGCCACCTTTATTCAAAAGAGAGTTGCAGGCAAACCCTGCAGCGTGTGAAAGAACAAGGAGCTGGATAATTCTTAAAAAAGACATGAGTTTGGTGCTGATGTGGATAAAAAATTCTGGGCACCATGGCTGTTCACAGGATTGGAGGAGTTAGAACTTGGCATAGCCCGTCGTCATGGAGAAACAAATCTTGTGTTCAGATCAAAGTGGATGCTTATGCTTCCCGTCAGGAAAATGCAGTCTTGGGTGCAGTAGCATATTTTGATGCAATTTTGTTTACTTAGAGGACAGAAGAGCATGGACAAGAGCAGTGCTGAATGGTGCAGGTTGAATTTGTCACTTGCGAAGGTCTTGCAAAGGTTAGAAATTTGTGGTCTTGACGGTGCCACTGGTCTCTCAGCTGTTCATGTTGCCATTTCATTCTCTTTGTCAAAAGAGAACATGTGAGAACAGTCAGTGGGCTTGCTAAACATTATTTAGCAAATTTACCAAAGAGCTTCATGCTAACTCTTGTCTGGGGGAATTACAAAGGCAGAGCCATTATCAAGTCTGGAGCCAGGTAGATAAAGAGAACTTGCTGGGATTGGAAACTTGCAGGTGCCTCTACTTGGTGGTAGCTCTTGGTTTTCCCAAAAAATTGTCTTAATTTGATTCTAGAAAGGGTTTAAAAAAATACTGGGAGTGCTGCAATTCTAGTACGTGGTTTTGCATCGTTATGTTAGTGAATATGGCCAAGTGCATTGGTAACAAATATAGAAAGGATGTTGTTTGTTCAAAACTGCAGATATATAGTGTGTTGTAATTGAATCTGAAATTTTTTTGCAATTTTTTCTGAAAAGCATATAATTGTTCAGGTCTGCACGTGAAATATTTTGTGTTACAGAACCAAAACTATAAACAAGGCTACACAGCAGTGGGAATGTGGTTCTTAAGAAAGAAGAACCTGTAGCAGTTTCTGATGCTGTGCATTGCTGGGTTAATGTGACAGATAGTTGACTGAAAGCAATTTTCACTTACAGAATTTATAGATGTCTAAGCAGTCAGTTTGAAAAGTAAAAAAGAAAGCTGAAAGATCTGAAAGCCTTTTATATGATTTCTCACTCTGTTATTGGAACTGTCTCCAAATCTGAAGTCCATACATGTAGATCAGGCAGCCTGGTTTCATACTTTGAACATCCAACTCAGATTTTCTCCTGTAGTGGTATCACGAAAAGCTGTGCAGAAGTCCTTGCAGTCTAGTAGGCTTACTGTCAGTGTCTCTGGCCACAACTGGCTGTAGCAGAGCTATAACTTGGTGGGTATTTTACCGGCTCATGTGAAAAATGTATTATTTTATGTACCTGCAACTGTTAATGAACTGGTAATCAGAGATACTGAATCTTCCTAGTTTGATCTTTGACTGGTGTGACCCTCTGTCTCTCCAACCCACTGAGGATGTTCTCAAACGGGTGACAAGTTGGGAAGAAGACTTCATGGTCTTGATATTGTTAGTAAAGCTCTGTTTCAGCTATAATAGCCTTCATCAGCTTTATCTCTCAAAAGAGCAGTTCCAGACTCAAACTGTAAATAACAACTGTACATAACAACAGAACAACTGTAAATAACATCTGGATTGAACAGAGAAAATACTGAATATGGTGGCTTTATCCAGATCGGCCTCATCACTCAGCAGAATGCAGCTTCAGCCTCCTGGATCTGGTGGCGTTCTGCAAAACTGAGTTGAGATTAAGATTTTTCAACAGTGGGTTTACCTTCCTGATGCTCTGTGATTTGGGTAGACAGTCCTCTGATGAGTGCCTGCAGGCAGCACATCCTATTTGCCTTTTCTCAGTCTCCCATGGGAAGTAATTTTGCACCAATATGAGCCTGAGAAGCCTGTACCTTACATAGTACAGGTAACTGTGTGAGGACAATTGAAGTCAAAAATACAGATAAACCAAACTTCACATTTGCTTGAAAGTACTAATTTATTTGGCTTTTAAATCATTAGAACTATGCAATGCAGATGCTTTTTGATACTTCATTCCCAGCCTCTCAGGACAGCCTTGTTTCCTCAAGAGCTCTGCATTTACCAGTGGGTTTCCTTTGCATTTGCTTACTTTATGTCAACAGTGACTGTACTCTAGAATGAAAGCAATGATGCATCTATGATATTCAGTACAAATAACCTTAGAAAGAATTCTATTTGCATTTCTTTGGGCAGTGTAGGAAATCTCTGACAAATCTCCCTGCCACAGGGGAGTACTGGAAAAGTTAAGCTGAGAATTGTCCAGTGGAGGTAGGTCCTTTCTCTGCTTTTTCTCAGACATCCCTGATCTCAAAGGCTATAATATTTTTTTTTTCAGGTGTTTATTGCTCTCAGTGGTAACTGCATGAAATAGGGATGTGAAAAAGTTTGAGCTCTGACGATGTTGCAGCCTGAGTAAAGAATTAACGTTGAGTGGTTGAGTAATGGTTTTTAGATCGTTACTGGTTAGACGAGATGTAAGATGGGAAGTTGCAATGTTTTGAGTTTAAATGTAAGCTGGGTCACTTCTCTTTGATGTGGTATTTATTAGAAGATTATTATGCTTTATAAATTAAAAGTAGTAAGAAACACACTTGTCTTTGATTGTACCAGGAAACTAATGGGCAACATCAAGTGTATTTTTTTAGATGTTTTAATAATGAAACTGAAGGTTTTGCAATTTCTGTGAGATTTTAATTGAAGTCTGGTTCAGCAGATGTTAAACAAGAAAGTTTTCACTTCTCTCTATTACTAAACAGTCAACTTTTTGTCACCTTTCACTTGACATGTTTGTTGCACGTCTTTCCCATGCATCAAGATCCCTCAGCCTTTAGTACAAACATATATAACATAAGAAGTAAGAAGAAACTCCATGTTGCATTGTTTTTTTCTACCATGTACAAAAGAAAACGCAGTGGAGAATGAGGGCAAATGCAGAAAACATTTTCACCTGTTACTGATTGCTCAGTTAAAAAATCTTGTGTAGAATCTTTTAAATGAGAATCAGTTTGAAGCTGAAGTCAATACAAGCAAGTTTCCTATTTTAGGCTTGTTAATGTTTAGGGCTATTGAAGTTAATTCTAACTAGGTGGCAACTTTCTTGCATCCAGAGTTGTGCTCTTCATTTTATCCAGACTTGGATGTACAATTTTCTCAACTCTTAGAAGTAATAAAGAGTAAAGTAGTGTTCAGAGAGGGGGAAAAAAACCCTTTTCCTCGTAGGTATTTCCATGAAGCTTGCTGTGGTTCTCTTCGCTTGGGGCTACCAGCTGAACCTGGAGTATTTTAGCTTCTGCTTAAGCACAGTTAAAGTTTTACAGCTGTATTTAGGACTCCACGGTTCAGTAGTAGTGTAGTGGGAGCATGTGGCTTTTGCACACCTGTTAAAAAGATTCTTGAAAAGAGGGCAACAGCTTTCACTTGTGAAAGTGCCTGTGAACGTTAATTTGTGACTAGCCGTGCTGATGGCAACACTAATTGAACCTTTTTATAAATCATTCCTGCACCATCTTCCAGCGTGAGGCTGTGGACAGATGTTCATTTAACAAGACATCTGTGCTGGTTTAGGATGTTACTGTATCCCAGATGTTACACTGCTTTTTAAGGTTTTTGGCCCTGTTTTATAGATTTAGCACCATCAGTTTGCTCCATGGTTTGCAAAGCATGCAAAGGAAGGTAGTTTCTTTTCTGAATGATGCAGGGGTTTCAGCATTTTGGAGTGGATCCTGTGTACCTGTTTTCATAAGCCTGGAACAAAATGGCACGGGGTAGTTTTGATAGATGGTCTTGAACAAGATGTCACATCATTTTGTTGGTAGCAGCTTAGGGAAGACGTACAGAAACTGGTGTCTGGCAATAACTTCTGGGTAATCATAAACTAGGCCTGGCATTGACAAGCATCTGAGGATAGTAGCTTTGTCAGTTATTTCGTGTGGTTCCAGGAAATGTTGGCCCATGGCCTTATTCCTGATGACTTTGTAGAAAGAATGAGTAAGGTCCAAGATGTACTTTTGACCTACATTGTACTTGTCCAGTGGCAGTGCAATTGCTGTGATCTTTCAAAAAACAACAAAACACCAAAAAAAAGTCCCAATCATGCAGAAAAGAGAAGAAAAGAAACAATATCTCATTACTGTCAGGTGAATAAGAGACTTTTCCATTTTCTCTCATGCTGTTCTCCATGCATTCAGCAGAAGCTGCTCAGGTGCCTGGTGATCTCCCGGTGTTATCCAAGTCCTCAGGGCTTTGAGACAGCCTCAGCAGGGCTTTCCCCCTGTGTAGAGGGATTAACTAATGCTCTGCTGAGCCCTGCAAAAGGTTTTTCCAGGCTTTTTTTCCCCCTCAGGGCTAAATTTAATTAGTTGCTTACCCAGAGAAGAATTACGAGATTTTTGTTTACCATGGTATATTTAAAGATGGAGATAATTGAAAGTCATTAGCTAAAAAAGCTAATTGATAAAAAATTTAGGAGTAGGTCACAAAGGAGTCTGATGAATTATTGTATGGAAGCAGGAGAAAATTATCGTTGATAGTAATTGTATTCAACTGCAGTCCCGTGTTAATAAAAAAGTATAGTTTTGTCTTTGTTGTTGACTTTATTCCATGAAATGCTGAATGTGCTTTAAACATTTCAAGAAGTTATATTTCTCTCAGTGGATCTGTTCTTTTGAGCAGAAGTAGACGTGCTGTTGGTTTTTTTTCCTTCTAAATTGAGCTGTGTTGTAGGAAAAAGGCAGGTGAGGAAGCCATGGCAGGGACCTTGGCAGGACTTCAGCCCGTGTACCGAGCTCCCTGCCTGCCCACTGACTGATGTTTATTGTTTTCTGGCTGAGTGTGTAGTGGTCAGAATCTGCCTGTACATTTTGTTCTGGGTCTGTTGTGAGCTGTAGGAGGCATGACTCGTCTGTGTTCAGTACTTTTGCCGTCCCGAGCTGCCGGGGCTTCTGTGGGGTAATGTGGAAGGGTGATGTGGTTACTCCTCCTGGTAGGAAAGTTTGGGGTTGGTCTTCAAGATCTAGAGCAGAGCTGAGGTTGTAGTGTTCAATACAGCTGTTATAGTTCAGGACTACCTGGCTTCATGTGGGTGAAGAGCAGTAAGTGTTCTGTTGTTCCATAATTGCTTTAAGGCAGCAAAACCTGGCCCTCAACACCATCTTTCCTCTATTGCCTTCTCACATCCTCCTTCAGAAGGATGAACTTGAGAAGAAACCAAGTTCCAGGCAAAGAATAGAGCACAGGCTGCTTTTCCCACTGTATTTAAGGGCAAGTGGAAATAAGTATAGAGGAAAAAAAGATAAAATTAACAGGGTTTGTCAGTGGAAAAATGCAGTATTACGCAAACTCGCCAAAAGCTTTATGTATAGAATGTGTAAACTTAATGCAAATAATGAAACAATCCATTCTTGTTACAAATGCTGATTGCAGCGATTAGGTATGCTATATGGCCTCCTCAAATGGCATTTGCTGTGGAAACATTAAGTTATAGTTGTCAGTATAGTGTATATTTCACTGTTTTGTGACTTGAATTATTTTTTTGCTCTAAGCCAAACATAAATTTGTGGGGTATAAAATCTCTTCAGATGATTGGGAAATGAATGTAAGCAGCAAAAATAAGTTAATGATATAATCTACCATGTTTTCCACTGTTTCTTCAGTTTTATTTAAAACCTGCACAACATTAAGAAGGCTTTTTGTAGAATACTTGGGGGAGGGGAATGGCAAGAAAACACCAGACATGGTTACATCTTCTGCTGAAAGAAGCAATTATGTTTAATTAATTGAAACCTCTGCTTTTCCTTAGTGTTAAATAGGTTGCTAAAATACGATGGGGAGTTCGAGGTGCGAATACTGCTCTTGTTTAAACAAAATGGTTAAAAAGGCTTTGGTGTTTAATACACCAAAGGTATTAAACTTTGTATAAAGTGTATATAAAGGTATATACACTTTGAGGTACTTTGGTGTTTAATACATGAACTGTAGCTTAATGGAAAATCTAAACTCATCTGTAAATTATTAAATAAACATAATCATCATCTTCCACTATCCGGTAAGTTTTACCTCCAGGCTTGTGTTGGGGAATACTGAAAAGGGGTAGCTGTGAAAAAGCAGAATTATCATTTATGTTTGTGATGATTTCACTGTAATCCTTGTTTAGTACAGACTTGTAACTTTGCATTGCGGACAGGTAGGTGGTAGAAGAATAATTGGGATAGGATTTAGAAATAATCCCTGTTCTTAGCTGATCGTGTTCTGTAAAGCTTTTGAGCATTCCTGCACCAAGGGAAGAGTTTTCACTCACCTGCATTCCTATCCTGTCATTGGGTGCTGGATGACGTGCTGGGATATTGTGAAGAACTGCAAGAAATTTAATGCTTAAATGCTTTTGGCTTCTTTAGTTGCTGCTTTGTTTTTCTAAGTGTTAGAGGATTGTTATGTTCCTTGTTGTGTCTCAGTCTTGCTGGAAGAGCCTGTTCTATCCAGTGGCTGTGATACTCCATTTGCTCTACTCCCTACTCTTTGTTACAGATGGGAATCCATCTGTGTGACCACCTCAGGTGCTGCTACCAGCAATGTTTTATGTCCTTCCCTCTTCCAAAACATGTGTCCCCATCCTGGCCAGCTCTCTGGTCACTGTACTCCTGGATGGGCTGATGCAGTGGCTGAAGGGAGGAGTGAGTGCAAGACAGTTTCTTCTGGTCACTGTGCAGTTTATTCTGGTTTCAATTTTTGTGACGTGGGTTTTAAGAGACTACCCTGGGAGCTTGTAAAGTGGCAAATAAGTGAAGGGGATGCTTCTGTCTCTCATAAGAAGCGCTGTTACATATTTTGTATGTTCTGGGTGTGCTGTCACTGCTTGTGGATAAGCAAGCAAGGGGAACAATAACCTTGTAATCCCTAGGGTTTCCACTTTGTTCACATTTTTCAGCATTATCCTGAACAAATTTTATAGGGATGCCAAGAAAAGCCCTCCTGTCCTTAATATCTTCTTGCTTTTCTCTTCCCCCCAGCTCCTTTGTAAATTGAGTGGGAGGTTTTCAGACTTTGGTTTGAGCCTCATTTTAATTAGTCTTTCCTCCTTCACAGAGACTAAAATGGTCCCAACACAATCTGAAGGGGTTGTCTTGCTAGGTAGTCCAAGGCAGTCAGTCCTCTTCTAGCAGGAGAGCAACCTGTACAGCCTCCAGAGATGATTCCAGTTCTGCCCAGTTCTTTGATCCAGGAGAACCAAAGGCATTGCAGGGTAGCATTTCTTCTGTAGCTGATTTAGCAGATCCAGTCCCACGGAAGTAGTTTGGATGGACCAAAGTGCTACAACAGACTGTACAAAAAAAGGAAATGCTAGTTTTGGAATGATTTAATCGCTTCAAAAAAAAAAAAAAAAAAAAAACAAACCCAAAACCTTTTCTCCCCAATGCAGAACTAAACCCAAACCTTTCAGAATCCTCTGTGAAAGAGGAACTGGAGGGGTTTTGTCTGGGGGGGAAGGCGGGGTGCCCGTGTGCTGGCCTGCATGGGCATCCCGATTCAAGGCATGTTGGTTGGGTGAATGGTTGCCTGGGAGCTCTGGGGCTTTGGAACTGCTGAGATGCCCCAAACTGCTCAGAATTTGTGTACTTGGAATCAGAAGCTCCCAGGGTCTCCCAGGCTTTCCGTCAGCATGCCAGGCAGGTTGCCAAGTAGCCTGAAAATTTGGGAGGCGAGTTGCCAAGCTCTTGGCTCCCTTTCAAATGGGCTGCTGAACAGCTGGGAATCTGGATGCCTGGGCTTCTCAACAGCCCACCATGATAGTTGCTGAAGAGCCAGGCAGGGAAAAAAGGCTGGAATTTGTGGCACAAACCTGTCTGCTTTCCATCAGACCTTGGTTGAAATTGAAACAAATCTGCCAGGTATTTTAGTTTTGACAGGCTGTCCTCACGTGATGACTTTTTTAATGTGATGACATCTAGTCATCTCATAACATTTTACTTCATGTGTCAAAATATTGTTTCACTGAAAATAATGTGTGTTTCAGTTTCATTGCTTTAGCATCATTATTATTCTGTGGAAATTTCTTCCAAGGGTGCTCTGCATGGATCAGTCTCTATTTTATAGTAGCTACTGCCCAGATTTTGGGTAATGTTCTCTCTTATCTTTCTATAGTTACGTGTTACATGGAGCAGACAGGATGGTTGTGTTAAATTCTGGCTGAGTTAGTCTGTTGTTTGATCAGTAGAAGCTCATTATTGTATTTTTCTTGTAAGAAAAATCAGAGAAACTTAAGGGACCAAATGCTGATTCAAGTGTGCCTTGCTGGGGACATAAGCCTAGAATGGGAGAAAAGGGGAGGAAGCTTCCAGTTTTTACATGACTGAAATCATGGGTTAGCTTGAACATTACATAATTAAGTGTTGACATTCATCCTTCAAAATGAAGTGATTTAAATCCTAAGTTTACAAATGCTTTCAGTCTAAAAGGAGATTTTCTTCTTATGTTTGCAGGCCTCGGAGTAGAGGAAAAACTGCAGTGGAGGATGAAGACAGTATGGATGGTTTGGAGGCAGCAGAAACAGAAAACACTGTGGAAACAGGTACTGAAAATATTGCACTGATGCTCTCTGGGTATTGCTTCTCTCTCAGAAATGCATTTAGTTATGGGGGACTTTGGTAGACAAGAAATAGTTCTTTCATTTTTTTAGTACCAGATGTGCATTTGGGCAGATGTAAAAGGAAAAAACCTCAATATTTAAACTTATATTAATTAAAAGCTCTTGAAGCTATTATTTTTAAATATGTAATGGGAATGTCTTTGTATTGTAGATATATAGAGGCTCTTTTCCTACTTTTGCAAGGCTGTGTCTTACAAAAATAAAAGCTCTGAAGTGGCAGCTGCTGTTTTTGGAATACCTGCCAAAATACACTACTACTTACTGACCTGTGTCTTCAGCTAACCACAGCAGATTATATAGCAAAGGGATAACCAGGATAACCAAATGCTAATGCTTCCTGCTGCTGCTTAGGAAACAGGATAAATCTCTGTTGTTGCTTTGGTAAATATTTGTTGTGGTAGTACCCAAATGCTTCAGTTACCAGAGGGATCTCATTGTTCTGGATTGAGTACTGTTAAAACAGGTTGTGATTTCTGTTCTGGCAGTTCAGGAGCCTAAAGAGACAAACAGATGAGGCAACACATGAGATAAAGGCCATGGTGAAGAGCTGTCATCTCCTTGCCAGGCACGTGTCTGTAGCCATTTGCCTGTTTTTAACCAGGGACTGAGTGTAGAAGGGTGAAACACACCAGGAAGGATGATTCCGTGGCCACTTGGCAGCAGTTTGTTGGTTTGACAGAAATAAGCCTTGAAAATGCATTGAGACCTAAGGGTTTATAGATTTAATTAGGTGGCCCTGTATGTGTAATGAGAGAAGTGGAAGGAAGCACAGAGGCATGAACAGCAGAAGCTGGTGGTCATGGCTGAAATGGCATGGAAGTGCCAGCTGAGTTTAGGGAGTTGTCCAGTTCCTCCTCAAAACTGCTGAGTGGAGGAGGTAAAATAGTGAAGTCCTTAAAGATGGGGGACAAGGATCTGTGCTTAGTGTATATTTATAGGGACAACAAATAGAGGAGCTGAAAAGAGCCATTCTTGCAGCAGCATTTTTCATGGGCCATGCAGGAGCCTGGCTGCTGTGGTGAAAGCCACAGAGGAGGAGGAGAAGGCTGAAATTCTCCTGAGGATGGGCTTTGTGTGTGCTGGCTACTTTCTTCCTACCTGCTGGATGTGGAATGATGCTGAGAAGTGACTTTGTGCTTGTGACTCAAGGCTTTGGGGAGTGTCAGGAGTGTGTAGTCACAACTTGTGTTGAATTTGAGTGTCAGTGGCATGTGGACATGGATGTTTCATGATTTTATTCTGCCCATTGTTTTTCTGCCCCTGCAAATAAAACTGCTGATGGTAGTGAACTTGGGTGATCTTTCACAGCTTCTGCAAGTAGGTGATTGCCAGTTAATAAAGTAATAATTAAGTGAAAAAGTTGGAGCAAGTATTTGTGTGTAGAAAAACAGAGTAGGGTAAAGGAAGACCAGTTCTAATTCTATTATTACATCATTATTACTACGTTGTGGTGTGGTGATGATAATGATGATGATGATTACTCGTCCTATTCTATGTGGTAGAAGCAGTCTTAGGAAAGTCAGTGAAGGGGACAGAAAGTGTCCCTGTAAAGGGATAAGTTTTATAAATTTTATATATATTTAAAAAAGAAAAAACAAAAACAAAAAGAAATTCAAACTTAACAACTGGTACACTACTGTGTAGGGAACTCAGTGATAGCTTTTTTTTTTTTTTTTTTTTTTTTGCTTCTGTCATTTTTAACAAAGTTCCTCAACAGAAACCTGAGGGCAGTTTTTGATTCAGAAGACAGAGGAACACATAATTATTTTTAAGTCTCTGAGAGTGCATATGGATAAGTCTCTCCATTATCTTTCATCACAATAATCCTGACTGTCACAGGGGGCTGATACTCATTTCTAAATGTATGGGCAGTAGGAGCACTGTGCTGGAAATCCCAATGGACCAAGACTCCACCAGGTCTGCTGCTGGAAGTGAGGCACCACCACTTCAGTGCTGAGCCCAGGATGGATTTACAGACTGTTCTCCTGACTGAAAAGACTCCAAGTAAAAATACATAGGTCTGAAATCCCATTTTTGCAGGAGAGCCAAAATAGACTTGAAAGAACATTATCATGTTGAGTAGTTTGATAGAGACAGAGTCACAATTATGTTATTTTAAAAGTTGGGCACCATGTGACTTGCTAGAGGTTTAATCATATTATCTGAAGACTGCTGCCTCTAAAACTTATTCCAAGCACTTACCTGTGTTAGTACAAAAGTATGGGAGAAGGAATAATCTGAGTTTGTTGCTCTCTTTAAAACTGTGGTAGTTAAATTGAAGGGTGTTTGAATACTAGTTTATTAATTTTTACTTCAACTAAAAAAAGGTTTTGTTTTCTTTGGTTGCAAGGAGTGGTCTTGCCAGCAATTTTCTGCAGTAGTTGGCAAATCAAAACACAATATAGTAATATTACAAAATTTGAAATGTCTACAGATCTTGACATGTGATTTGTGACATATTTTGAGTCTCTGTATTCCTAGCTTCTTTTCCATTGTTTGATTCATGTGTTGGGAATAGTCAGGAATTCTTTTACTGTGTGAGTCTGTGTTTTTGAAGTTGTTTCTGGTTTATGTTATTTAACTAAGTTTCATAAAATGAGAGAAGTCCATGTTGTATTCAGTTTAATGAGCTCTGCTTTTAGGGAAGGGCAATGCAGGAGGAATAAGAACTCCCCTCACACAGTGGGAAAAAGGATATGCCCCATATAATCCCACCTAAGATAAATAAATGTTTGGTAGCTGTCAAATCTTTCATGGGGAGAAAAATCAAGGAGCGTACAAGTACCAAATACTATTTCCATTTGTAATGTTGACACAGATTTTTGTTTAAATTTAAAAAAAAAGAGGCAAAAAATCTTCCCAAAGGGGCTCTTTTGCAATGCTGAGGCACAGTCATTCTAATTGCAGTTCGGGAAACAAGTTACTGCCCTTCCCAAAATTCTTAAATCTCACATGTGAAATGAGGCAGAGTTGGAAGCAGAGCAGGGTGAGCTGTGTGCTGCTCTGATCAGTTCAGTATGGCTGCTTGTCCTGCCAGCTGCAGTGATTCCTGAGCCCTGGCCCTCTTCTGCCAAGGACTGGGTTCCCTTTGGTGTAGATGAATTCTTAAGGATGGAAAGAGAGGAGGAGGGATTTGGAATTGGAGAAAGGAAATTTTGGAATTTTGAAAAAAAAGATCTGTTTGGAGCTAAGTAAACTTTTTCTTGAAAAAAGGGTGTTGACAACTGCTTCTACTGAATCAATAGATTTTCAGCTTCTTGTAAACCTCAGGACAGACTCCTTTCATTTACCCACCAGCCCTGTTTCTCTTGCTGGTCCTTTGGCTCCTCACTTAATGTCTGTTCTACTCTTCAGCTTTGAATTGTATCTTCCCTGCTGTCTGCTCCTTCATTTTTTTTACTGTGGTTCCCCCAGTGATGTTGTGCTGGTGTTTCTCTGTCCAGCTGATGTTGTGGTTGTCCATTCTTTCCATCATTCTGGCACCACAGCATTGCAGCATGGTTAAGAATGACTGGGACCTCTGGGGATCATCTTCTCCACACCCCTGCTCCAGCAGGGTCTCCTAGAGCTGGCTGTCCAGGACCATATCCAGGCAGCTTTTGTTTCCAAGGGTTGAGGCTCCACAGCCTGTCCTGGACAACCAGTGTTCATGCACCCTCACAGTAAAAAAGGGTTTCTTGATGTTCAGAAGGAGCCTCCTGTGTTTAGTTTGTACCTTGTGCCTCTGGTCCTGTCAAGGCCTTCCAGCTGTCAGCATCTTCCACCTTTCTGGTTATCAGTTAAATACTGTTTGCTGCAGAATACTGTGTTCCCTCTGGATGCTCTTGTGCTTCTCATCTCCATAAGAACAGTTTTCTTCTGATGAGAGAGTTTCTAACGGCCAAAAAATTACAAAATTACAGAAAATTCTGGAAAGCATGTGGCTTTGTGCACAGGGATATACGCAAATATAAAACTGCTAATCCAAAGAAAAATAATACACCAAGTAGCTCCTGATATGCTTTCTGTAGGTTTGGTAGCCCTTTTGCTACTAATGAAGACTTGGCTTCTGCTGCTTTTCCCCATCTTCTGTTAGTTTCAGCAAGTTTCTGTACTTGATATTTTCTTGGCTCTGCATTTAAGTTGAAACTGAATTCTGTGTGTTAATTATCTGATTATTCCCTCCCCCCCCCCCTTTTTTTTTTTTTGGAGAACACTTGTGAAATATGCCAACTCATTCTAGAGTCTCTAATTCTTCCTGTCTATGGCCCATAAAAATGTTGAGATTCAGATCTGGGAGAAATGCAGTAAGTTTATTTGATCTGCTGAGTCTCTTGGGAAATTATTAATAAATCCATCAGGTATTTATTCTGTTAACCATATCCATACCATGTCAGCCAGCTCTTACAGCAGTGCTTTCTACCAGACCCTCAACTCCTCATGGTGTTGAGAGGCTTCAGAGTTGATAAGAGATAAAAGAGCCTGGATGATTTTATCAACCAGTAGTTCCTTATCTACATTATTTTTGTTAGTAACATTTTTATCAGACCCAGCGACGTTGCCTGGCCAGTTGATTTCTTACTGGACTTCACATTAACTTCCTGAAGATAAAGCTTCCTCTGACCAACCTCATTTGTCTCTGGGCAAAGCACTGAAGAACCAGAAACAAACACATCTCAGTGGAGGAAAGTTGTTCATGCAGAAGTTGCCAGGGAATTTTGGACTAGTTCAGAATCTCACCAGCTTTGAAGCAGCCTGAAATGCATTTTTCTAGAGAAAAAAAAATCTGCAATATCCTGCTTATTAAAGGAAATATAGGCATGCCTTGCAATTATATGGACCATACTGAGTAGAACCTCTCATTGAAGCAAAGTAAAATACACCTGAGAGCAAGTCCTGGTTTGGGTGAATCGATGGCAAAAGCTCTTGGCAATGTGTTATAAACAAAATCCAATTTTAAAATTCAATTTTAAAATCCAAGCAGATACTTTGGCCTCATCATTACCACCCATCCCTTCTAAAATTAATGAAAGGAAGAATTAGCACCACGGAGGACTTGGTTTTAGATTGAACTTGGCCATATATATTTGTGGCAAATATGTGCTTAGAAATGCACTTGAATATTTTTAAGGCAACTAATATTCTGTGTACTCATTAGAAAAGAAGTAATTTCTTCTTTCTTATGCTGCTGACTCCTACCTGCTCAGCCACTGGAAAAATTAGCAGAACTCTGAAGCATGTTGTTGTAATTATTATAAACATCTTATTATTTTTGCTTTGTATTCTGGTAATTTGTTTGTAATGAGGAAAACAAACAAAAGAAGAGGTTACTTGATAATTGCATTTAAACCATTACAGGCTTACTCAATAATACCATTTATCATCGTGCACAGTCAAAATGGGCCATTTAGAAAAATCCATTTTTTTTGCCTTTTGACTGATATCTCTGTCTCAGGTGTTTTGAGAGGTGGTGGAATCTGTAAATTCCAAATCAATTTTAACCCCACTGAGCTTTTCGTTCTGGAGATTTTTTCTGAAATGCGACTTCAGTTTGGTTTAGCTTATTTATTCCATAGTGGTTTTGCAGTTTTGGTATCAAACTGTGCTTTGTTAAACATAATCCAGCAGGTTTTGAAAGTTTTCAAACACCTAGATTTTTCCACTTCTCTATTACTTTGATGTTTACCTCTGCTGCTGTGTCATTCATTAGTGATGTGCATGGAAGATCTGCATGGCCATTACCAGTCAAATACATTGAAATAGTTGCTTTGTGTGCTGTATGCTCTTCTCCTCACTGGAAAAAGGGCTGCTCTCTGCATGTTTTAGTTCATGGAAGCATAGAATGGTCTGGGTTGGAAGGGACCTCAAAGATCATCTTATTCCATCCCTTCTGCCATGAGCAGGAACCACTTGCTAATTCTGTAGACCTGTCTTATTACAGTAATGCTGTGTTGAGGTTGACTCTTCAGTTTGGTAAAAGAAATAGAAGAGAAATTCACTGCTGATTAATCAAAATCACAATATAAACCAGGCTGGCATTGGGAGTCCCACAAACACCTACCCTGGTAGTCGTTTTCTGTGTCAGGTTCAAAGGGGAAGAATGTATTGGGTAAAATCAACTTATTTAGGATAATAAAAGAGGTGTCCATTTGCAAGGCATTGAAGAGTGACCATAGAAAATTAAATGACTGTTAATTCAGTAGTAGTTCATGTAAAAGAATATGCAGGGTAAATTTACCATCCTGCTTTTATATAAACAAAAATCACTCTCAAATAGCTTTTGCTACCTGAGCAAGTGGTGCTTCAGTTCTTCTGAGAATTGCAGAAGCTTTCATAAGTCAAAGAGAGGAAGAAATTCTAGGAATTACTGGCAAAGGGATAAGCAGAAAAAAGCGTCAGAGAGGGGTTTTTTTTCTCTTTCTACTGTTGCTTTATAAATCCTTGGCATGTTAAATGCCACGTGCAGTTCTGCTTTTCCTTCTCCAAAAGGATGAGCTGTAAGTGGGAAAGTACAGGAAAGGCCAACAAGTATGACAAGAAGTAAGTAATAGCTTCTGTGTGGGGATCAGTTAAGGTAAAAGCCTTCAATCTGAAGTGATTTCACTGAGGAGCAATGTAATAGGGTCCAAAAAATGATGAGTGGTGTGGAGAAAATGGACAGAGCACAGTGATTCATTTTGTTGTGCAACACAAAAATTAGAGGACATCAGGTTGTGTTCAGAGAGTACAAGAGCAGGTGCATTTGCACTCAGCATCTACTGCAATTACAGAATTCATTGTTCCTGGATGATTTGGGCATGAGCAACTTGACACGGGTTTCATAAAGACCTAAACAAATTAGTGGGAAAATAATCAGATGAGTGCTGTTGAGTACCACTCCTAGCTTAGGAAGTTCCTCAGTCATGGAGGTTCCATGTTATGGTTATCCATTATATGGTTCCATGTTTCTCAGGTGACTGTTTAAATGGTCCTACATTGAGAATCTTGTTTTTGTTTTATAACTAATACAGAATTTGCAGTTATTTTCTGTATGAAATGCATTTAACAGTTAAAAGCAGTTAAAAGCTCGTTTGAATGAAAAGTATCAAAATATACAGTGGAATGTACAGAACAAGAATAACTGCAGGTTTTCTTCTCATCTCCATCTGACACCTCTTGCAGTAGGTAAATCAGAGAATTATAGGATAGTTTGGATTGGAAAGGACCTTAAAATCATCCAGTTCCAACCCTCCTGCCATGGACAGGGACCCCTAGGCCACATTTCTCAAAGCCCCATCCAGACTGGCCTTGAGCACTTCCAGGGGTGGGGCATCCACAGCTGCTCTGGGCAGCCTGTGCCAGGGTCTCATCACCCTCACAGGAAGAATTCTTCTCTAATAGTAATCTAGAACTACCCTCTTTCAGATCATTGTAAAATATTTCTGTGCCTAGGAGATCTCTGCAGGTGACTTCCTCAGGCACTGGCAGGAGAGGTGATATCACTATCAAATTGTGTCCAGAGCAGTGACAGAATTATGAGTTCTGAGTAGTGGAAACTTGTTTTGTTCCTAAACTGGGACAGTGGGTGAAACTTAGTAATTATAGTACTGGATAGTGTCATGGTTTATCCCAGCTGTCTGCTGAGTACCACACAGGAAAACTGGAAAAAGGTAAAACCCCTGGGTTGAGATTAAAACACTGGTGAGCCCCTGGCACAGGTTGACCAGAGAAGCTGTGAATGCCCCATCCCTCTAAGAGTTCAGGGATGGGTTGGATGGGGCTCTGAGCAACCTGGTCTAGTGAAAGGTGTCCCTGCCCATGGCAGGAGGTTGGAACTGGTTGGTCTTGCAGGTCCCTTTCAACTCAGACCATTCTGTGATCTACTGGGCATGGTGATCCATGGTGTGGAGCATCCCTCTGGCCAGCTGGGGTCCGTTGTCCTGGCCATGCTCTCTCCTGGCTCCTTTTTGCACCTGTTTGCTGGCAGAGCATGGCAAGCTGAAGACTCCTTTCTTTAGAGTAAGCACTGTTCAGCAACAACTCAAACATCAGTGTGTTACCAAAATTAAATCTCATCCTAAATCCAAACCACAGCACTGTACCCCATACTAAAAGGAAAATCAACTATGCTAGCCAAAACCAGGACAAGTAGGCATTTTAAATTTATAGTTTACATTCCCTTGTTAAGGTTTCTTTTCATATTATTGCTACACTGACCTGGTTTTTATCTGTCAAAACTATTGCATTTTGGTGTTGTTTGTATTCTGCAGACCCCTGTGGGGTGTGGAAAGCACCTGGTGTCCCATTGGCTGTGTCCTGACACAGCACTATCCCTTCCTTGTGCAGAAATAGCTGTGTCTGCCTTCAAAAGCTCCTTACTCCCTCTCACAGAACATCTTGGTAGGCAACAGTTGAGAGCCCTGGGGTGGCCCTACTGTGTTTGGTGATCTTGGTATTTTCCAGGCTGCAATACTTTCTGTTCTTAGTGAAAGTTTTGGAAGCTCATGATACCTGCTTCATTGCCTGCCTAATCAGTTGGTCTGACAATGAAGTGGTTAAACAGTCAACGTGCTGCATCTAAATATTAATTTAGTAGTAGAATATTAATTTTATGTTTACGACAGCTCTTTGAGTTTTGTTTGTTTTTTTTTTTTAAGTGTCACTTCATAATGAATATTATACTATTTTAAAGATTTTTTTTTTCTGGTAGAACTCTTAAGGTATTTTTAGGTTTTGACTTGACAGGTAGTTTCTGAGTTTATGAAAGAAAACCTTTTGGATATGCTAATGTCTGTCCTTTGCCTGATTGCCACAGCAGAGCCCACACATACATTTCCTTATTTTGCTTTATGTTTGCCCAGTAGCTTGTAGAATAGGGCCTTGTGATTGCGAGAAAACAGAAAAGGATTGTTTGTAACAAAAGAACATTTTTAGATCTTAAGTTGATGTTGCTTCATCACATCCCCAAGGAAAGCTGTGATCATGTAATAAAATCCCAGCCATCCCCAGTCTCCTGCTTTCCACAAGCCCTGCCACAGGGGGAGCTTACAGAAAAGAGGGCTTCCCTTGTGAGTCTGCATGTCCCACCTGTGTCTCACATGGGGAGGGTTTCCAAGGGGTCTGAAGGTAGAGCAGGAAAACAGGAAATTATCAACACAATTATTGCTCAGAATGTTGTCAATATCTACATGTAAATAAGGAGACCAGATACTGTTAGGAAGGTGGAGAGTCTGCATAACTGACTGGGGGAGCTATGTGCTGTTTCTTATTTTGAGTATTCTCTGCATTCTGCTCTATAAAGGGGAATAAAAATAATTACAGAAGAAGTCTTTGAACCTCTGTAAAGTGTTTTTCTCCTCATTTGAAAAAAAATTAAATTACAACTTGAATAATGTAAAAGATAAGGATTGTCTTTTCACCACATATTACTGAAGCAAATGTGATGGAAGTGTTAATTAAAAGCGAGGTGTAATACATGTGCTTTAAGTTTTACCAGTCCCAGTGACTTCCCTGCATATCTGTCCCCTGTCAGTGTTAGGCAATTTAATTTTTTGCCTTGCATTTCATCTCTCCATCCTTGGAGATGCTCAAAAACCACCTGGGCAGCTGGCTCTGGTGGCCCTGCTTGAGCAGGGCCTTGGACAAGGTGGCCCTGGGCTGCCTTCCAGCCTCAGCCAGATGTGATTCTGTGAGTAACCCAAGTTGTAAAGTGTGTGGAAGTCTCAAGCCTTTTGGTGGCCCATATGGACAGGAACTTTAGTCTTTGTACTTCTGGGGGATTTCTTTTAGTAAGAAAAGAAAGCTTTTGTGTCCTCAGCAGCCAGGTGAAAAAGAACTACAAATATAGTTGTATTCAAATAATAAAATTTAAAGTGCAGTGTTTCCTAGTATTTTTCCTAAAGTTTTAATAAACAATAATGACATTAAAAAATAATCTGGAGACACTGGGGAATTGTACAAGTAGATTTTTTAAATCTCAGTCTCCCCACAAACTCACTATACATAGGCAAGACCTTCGTTGTGCCAGAAACAATCATGAAAAGAGGATGCAAAATAAAGCATTAAATATGAATCTGCAAGTGAACTTCCCATTTATTAATTATCCATGGATCCTTCATTCCCAGCAACTTCAAAGCAGAATGCCATACCCAAATCTGATGATGTTCATTAAACATACTGTGCCAGGTGCTCCCAAGAATGTATCTGAGATGTCCCTTTGCCAGGCCAGTGGATGCTGGGATCCATCTCCTAGCAGTTTGACTCATGAAATGCAGTACTCCTGTTCTTCCTTAATCTTCTGCAGGAAAACTTTCACAAAGTTGTTTTTTTTTTTCAAGTAACACACACTACTTTCATGCTATTTAGTGAGCACCGTGTTTTCAGTCTTCCAACGGCATATTGAGGCACAGTTTGCTTTATTGCAGAGACAGCAACTGAGATGTTGTTTGTCTCATTTAGTATAATTTGGGTCCCTCCTTCTCTGGAGAAGCAAACAGCAGGGGAAATGCACCATAAGGATGTAAGCTCATATAGTTGTCATGTGTAGTGAAACAATCTGTGTCTTCTCACACAGCCCAGAGTTCCTGGGAGTGACTGTGAGTGCCCCTGAGCTTCGCCTTCCCAGTGTGCTGGGTGCCCAGTAATGGTAATGAGATGAAAGCTGGCAGAGAGTAAATGGCTTTTTCCCTTTACTTGGTTGAAAGTTTCAGCAGGCTCACAATAAAGACAGAGTTCCTTTTGCACAGTTTAACTAGGTTAGAGAAAGTTGCCAAGATGGATCAGAGCAAGGCCAGGGTTTCCGGTGGTCTTCCTGGAGCACTTCAGGCGTGGTTGTCCCGGGCTGTGTTGTGGGTTTTGTTCTGAGTGCTTTGGCGTCTGCCTGTCTTCTAGGTGTTTATGTTTTGCTCTCTTCATTGAGGCTGCATTTAGAAATTTGGGGGTTACTGGCACAAGATTGTCCTTTGGGTCCAGCATACTTGGAAACGCACCGCAGGCCGTTATGAATGGCCCTGCTGGACGCTGCCTGTTTCGGGAATCTTCATCCAGGAAACATCCAGGGATGTTTGTTCACAAGTGCCAAAAACTGAGGGTGTGGGGTTTGGCTTTATTTTTGTTTTGTTTGCCGTACAGGGATATTTACTGTTACAAGGGGTGTATTCCCAAGAGGATATTTATTTAGTGTCAAATTATCATCCAGCATGTTCTTTCAGAATAGGTTGGTGAAAGGGGTTTAACACAAGCCATTTGGATTTTGGACATGTGGTCACTTTTGGGTGTTTCAGGTGTCCAAAAACCATTTCAGATATATGTTACTGAGCAGTTTAACTGAAATAGGAGAAGCAATTTCAATTTACACCAGCTCAGATATATACTTGGAACACCCCGTCATGAACAGGATTGTTTTTTCCTTAATGTTGTGTTTCTCTTCAGTATGGTTTAGAGGTGTTCACTGAGGGTTTTAAATGTTGTACATTGTCTCCCTAAATGAGTTCACTTTAGGTTAAAGAAAAATCTTACTTCAGTCTCTGTGCATGAAACAAGACAGATTTGCCATTTTCCATGTGCTGTAGCAGGCATATGATTTCAGTATTTCAGACCATGCTGCACAGTTTTATGTTCTGAGACTTTTCCCCTTTTCTTGGTTTTATTTATAAGATTAAAGCTTGTAGCAGGTTTTTATGCATGCCCACCCATGTCACAGATTCTTTTACCCTTTCATTTCTCCACTTTCTCCATTTATCCTTTGCAATATTTAATTATATTTTGACATGTTGTACATTAATTTTTTGAAAAATGTGAGCATATCTTCTGTTGAAGTTTTCTAAATAATCTGCTGCTTTACTCTAAGTGGACTTCTTTGCAAGAGCTGTTTGTACTGGCCTCTGAGCTCAAACCCATGTTCACTGGGGAATTTGGAAGGAGACCTTCCTCTGGCACTGCAGTGAGACAGATCTAGAAGCCATGGACACAGGCAGGATGAGGCACATGCATCTTAAGCTGGATATGCCAAAGCACATCTGTCGGAGTCCTGTGATTTTTATGTTGCTTAGGTTTCAAAATCAAAGTACAGAGGAGTGCAGAAACACCAAAATCTGTTGCTGTACGGCCTTGAACCTTGTTCCTGTGCATTCTGGTGCACTTGGAACAGCACTTTGCCATGTCCTTCTGGTAAATCCCTGACTCACTCCAAGCAAAGGGGGAAATGATTGGGAAGAGGATTTGAAGTGGCACAGACAGTGGCAACTTCACATTTCATGTTTCAGGGCAAAACCAAACTTTCTACTCCAATCCAGCATTGTCCGCTGTAGATGTGTATATTTTTCTAACAATTAAAGTAATGTAAAAACATGCTAAAAAATTGGTTATGTTCCCTTCAGTTCAGAATGAAGTTTAGGCTGGCATAAACCATGTTCTTCATTCCTTCACCTCCTCAGCCCTATGCCAGCATAGTTAGTGTAACCAGGAATGAATTAGTGCAGGGAACTGAACAATGTTAAAGGTAATAGGGGAGGAAAAAATGTTTAGTATACCCCAGATTGGTGTACTCCCTGTGATGTTTGTTCAGGGCTGACACAGCAGGTGCATGGGAGATGTAGGGTGAATGGAAATGTCTAAAACTCCAGCCTTGTATGAAATCTGTCACTGAACAGCTCTCCTCTTTGCCCCATTCCTTGTTGCTATTGAATGGCTTTAGTTCACTGTGGTACTTTCTGTTATGGAAATAACGTTGTAAGCATCCAGTTTCATGTTTTACCTAGATGTGGTAATTTCCTATTCTTTAAATTTTGTTGTGTGGCAGAAGATATTTACATAGCTTAACCTGTCTATAAATAAAATGGATGTTTGCAGCGCAAGGGAAAGCTTCAAGGTGCAGATAAAACATTAAATAATTTTTTTTTTCATGTTTTTTTGCCCAGAAGTCAAAGAGCAGTCTGCAGAAGAGGATGCCCAGACGGAAGTGGAGAGCACCAAGCAGCTAACACCAGTCCTTCAGCACTCCGTGTCCGAGGAGTCCACGAGCTCCACTGCCTCCGTGGGTGTGGAAGCCAAAACCAGGTGAGTGAGAGAGTGAGGAGGAGGAGGCTGCTGAGTCAGGGGCAGGGCTGGGGCTGGGGCTCTGGGGTGCAGAGTGCTCAGGGCACAGGGCTGGGACTGCTGCTGCTGCTTTGAAGTGCCTGGGACTGGTGCCTTAATTGGCGTCCGGGGAGATCAAGGTGAAAAGCACGTTCCGTGAGTGCTGTCCTCACACTGCTCTGGGAAACCCTTGAGTTACTGCATATTAGCTGGGTAAATTAAAGGAGGCATAAGTGATAGGAGATAAAATGTGATTACTGAAGCTTTCCTGCTGTGTAGGAAATGGTGTATTTGCAAATTTATATAAAGTTATTTTTGATGTTTCAGCTTGTATGAGTGTATTTTCAGGAACAAAGTAAACCAAATCTCTTGTCACATCTACTGTGTTCTTTCTTGTTTTGGAACTTATAACAGAGAAAATTATGTTTGCTTTTTTTTTTTATTTTTTTATTGATACAAATTAGCCTAAAAACAGTGGAAGTGTATTAATTATGTTATATGAGGGAAACCAGAACACTCTGTCTGTGATCAGTGTTGAAATGGTGTCACACAATTCTAGCTGAGCTTCTCTCGTGAGGCTCTGGTAACAGCTCCTAACCCAGTAGCAGGTCTCTCCTACTGCAGAAGGTGCTGTTACCAGCTACCAGACAGTTACAGGTGTAATTATATTTTGACAGACTTGGAGAGAACTGTCGTCATCATTTTTCTTCCTCTTAATCCAACACAAAGCGTATTTTCCATGCACAAAAAATTACTTAATCTACTTGATGCATATATAATTTCCATGTTTTACTTGCTCACAAACTTCTTAGATTTCAAGAGCTACTTTCCTTCTTACAGAAAATTCAGTTAAATAGTTATTGTGTGTATATCTGAGTGAAATACATAAAAATTTCTGTTCTTGATGGAATTTTCCAAGGCTGAGATTAAATTGCACTAAACATGTAGAGCAACTTGAACTGAGCAGCTGCTCTGCTTCATTATTTGACCCTGTTTTGGATCATTTGCAAAAATTTTAGTGCTGTTTCATCCACTCTCTGTTCTTCGCAAGGTTACTTTTTTGCTGTTATCATGAATATTTGATTACAGCACTTTTTGTAGCCATAGGCTTGTTTCTTAAAAGCTGGACAACAGTCTCCTGAAAAACTTTGGCCTGGTTCTGAGCCAGCCCTTATTTACCCTCAACTTATTCTTCCTTCCAACTGAAAGTGTTGACTTTGATCAGTGAGGATGGAATGGCTATTGTGTGCTCATTGCTTTGGCTGGTGAAAGCATTAAAAAGCTGAGTACTATTAATTTTTAATAAAAATAATAGTGATCAGACTCTGGCTCTGACATTTTGGAAAGAAATGTATTGAGATGTGAAACTGTTAATTGAGAAATCAGAGGGTTTCTCTGACCCCCCAGGTAATCTTGATTTGAAACTTAGACGCAGAATGGGGGTTAGTTGCAGAAGTCATTGATGTCCTTATAGCAGTGGAAAAACCCCAGATGTCAGGGTTTCTGTGGAAGTGAGTCTTGAAAAAAGCCTCTTCTGATCTGTGACTTTTGATCAATGGTTTGTGTCATTGTCTGTGTAGTGCTGCCACTGGCTTTGTGTCATGCAGGGGTTGGGGGACTGAATTCTGCAAGCTTGACTCCGTTTTCTTAGGAGAAAATACAGTGTGTGAGATAACAGACACTGACAATGGTTGTGTAATGATTGGAGGAAATGTATCAAGATTTAGGATAAAGTGGGACTCCACAGTGCCTTGAAACTGTAACTTGGGGAAGTAGTTTTAAAGCTGATTTACAAATAATTCATGTTCAGCTTAATCTCTTCCTTGGTAAGCTTTTCTGTTTTCTATTATAAGTAGGGTTTGTATATTTAAAAATAGCTTTAGGTATGTTAGACATAGGAGAATTATGAGAGTATATCATAACAGACAGAGCAGAAATTGCCTAGAAGACAGAAAAGAATCCAAGCCTCCACTAGAAGTAGATATAGGTGTAGGTGGAGCTACTTTTGCATTGCTTTTTTCAGAGTTGAGTATAAGACAATTCTGTGTTTCTGTCTTTGGTAGTGAAGATAAAGGAATTAGAGAAGCAAAGGACACAGGGTGTAAAATAAAGTCTTTTTCATGAAAAAATTAAATAATTTGCTACTGAGAAAACAGTGATTTTAACATAGTAGGACAAGTCAAATCTAGGATGGGGATTTCAGTAGCTGAGAGATTAGCCAGAGCTTGGCTTCTGTGGTATTTTTCTCTGGATCCTTCCCGAGACTGCAGCTAAATAAAAACATTGAAGAGAGAGGCGAGAGAGCTGGTAAATTTTGGAACCTTCCTGAGGTGGGATATGGGAAACCAAGAGAACTACTGACAACGAGTGGGACTAGGGCAGGGAATTAAACAACAGATTCAGGATTAGTGCTCAGAAAGCAATGTGTTAAAACCCCATTAAAATAAAGAGAGACTGAGCCATGCTGGGTAGGGAGGCTGAAAGAGATGAGGCGTGTGCTTGAAAGGAGTGAGTGAATTATTGACCACATGTGGGGAGGGGCAATAACATCAAGCAAAGATAAACTCCCAAGCCTGGCAGTGGCAGGAGTAACACTGCCAGCTCCTATATATCATGAGTGTCATGGGCTTTGGAGCCTTTTCCTTTGGTTGTTCTCTTTTTTTCTTTTTATAAGCCTTGTGAGAAGCTTCTGTCAGCCCGGGACTTATGGCTGAGTGGAATCCAGCTTCTTCCAAAGGAATCTGCTGCCTTGGGTTGTGCTGCCTGCAGAGAGCAGGGGAAGTGCAGCCCTTGGGGAAGGCAGGGAGCCAGGAGCCGGCTGCGACTCAGAGCAGAGCCCACTTCCACCTTCCTCCTCTGTTTCCCACATTGGCAACCCCTGGCATTAAAAGCTAACGAGAATGGCCTAGAAACACAATTTCATAGAAGAACAAAACACCTTTTGATTCATTTTATGTTCTGTCTGCTCTCAGAGACTGTGAATTGCATTAATTGCATGTTTTCGGTCCTTTGGCCATAATCATGAAGACAGAACATTCTTCAATAAGTAGAAGCTGAGGTTTTCACGCAGCTCTTTTTGATTTTGGTGCTTTGGCCTGCTTCAATATCTGCTCTTGTGAGATTGTTGCTAAAACTGCAAAAAAAAAAAAAAAAAAAAAAGAAGAAAAAACTGCCAAAGAACTGGCAAAACACCTTCCTTCTTTCTTGCTTCACTTGTAATTGGACAAAGCACGTAATTTTCATTCCAGACCAGTTGCGCCATTCCCTGTTATTTTGTTGCTGCTGCTGCTAAGATGAAATCTGGAGTGTGGAGATGGAGGTTTTGGGTGCTGTATTCCATCAAAATGAAGTGGTTGGTGAACATCTGTAGATTGTGTGAGCAAAGAAAAGAGTTGAAAGGTAGCAGTGAACTTCTTTATCTTTGTTCCTTTTTTTTTAAGTAATATTAATGCACATTACAAAATTTGTAACACTCAGGGCAATACTCAGTGGAAAAAAAATGTGGAATGGCAGAGAGTAGACAGTCTGGACAGAATAATACAGTGGTGGAAGAAAAAGCTAGATCTCTAGGCAGGAGGAAGTTGGATGAAAGATTTAATATTAAAATATGTTCAGAAATTTGTTGAAGTTGTAAAGTCAAGCACATGTTTGAGGAGATACCAGTTAATTCTGAAACTGATTATTCCTTTTATGAACACATAATCTGCTGCTGTTTGCAGTTGTATGTGAATGTTTTTCTCCAAGAATGGTTTCTGCAGAGAATGGACCTTATGCATGACACAGGGCATTTGAAGTCATTGCAGAGTTTTGCCTTTACATTTCCAGCTCTTGATCCATATAAGCATTTATGGGATCTTCCTCTGAAGCCAGTGATTTACATCTGGAAAGAGGACATCCCATTCCTTTGTCTTCCAAAGTGAAGTAGTACTTCAGCATTACAGTAATGACCAGTCTAACCCAGAGTGAAATTACTGATTTAGCTAGCAGGGCACAACTAAAGACTAAGACCACACACTGAAAAAGGAGAAGAAAGTTAAATATTTACTGGTTTTTCATCCTGTTTGTTCATGCATTATTATGGAAATGGTCTCAAGGAGAATCCTGTGACGAATCATTGTTAAAGCAACTTTGCCTTGGATTTATAGGGCCGGAAGGGACCTTTGGAACTCATCTTGTTCACCTCCTTTTCCAAGGCAGTTATCTACAGCTGTCATTCCTGACACAAGCTTACCTAAACTGCTCTTAAATCTTCCAGTAATAAAAACTCCATATCTTCCTTAAACAGTCCCTTCCAGTCTCTTCTTTGTTTTTACTGTTGGAACCACTTTGCTCACATCTAACCCACACTCTCCTCATTCTGGGTTTATTCCATTACTACTTGTACCATCTGCCAAGGATAATGGAGGACAGCTTTGTGCAAAAGTCTCTCATTTATTTCCCCAGCATGCTTATACCTCATAACAGAAATCCCAAATTTGTTCCTGCTTTCTTTGTAGATGATGTTTTCTTGAGCTCAGATTCTTCTTGCTGGTTTGAGTTTTCTCCAGATGGTCTGTGTCTTTCTCAGAGCACAGAAGGCGTGTCACACAAGTGGGGCCAAAGAAGAGTTTCACAGGCAGCCAAAATCCTGCCTTTTGCTTTGGCTGAACAATTGCCATTGTGGCCATAATGTGTTTAATGCTCTCCTGTAGGACTTGTGCCTTGTGGGATTTGACACCATAATCAATGACATTCATGGCTGGGCCTTTAAGTTGCACAGACCTTTGTTCCATGATTTAATCTGTTCTGTAGGAAGGTCCAACCACAGAAACCATGAAATGTCTCCTGTCCAGTGTGAGCAGGTGCTCACAGGTGCTCCAGGTCTCTGGAGTCCCAGTCAGCCTCTCACAGATGTTCTTAGGCAGTTTTTCTGCCTCATCCCCATCCTAAGGCTGCCTGTCTCCACCTTGGTCTGCCCTGCTGCTTGCAAGTCCTGCACTGGTGAGCAGCAAGCTGAGCACTGGCAGGTCGGGTCTGATGCCTGGACAAGTTTTCTGTCCTCTGGGAGGTGGCAGTCAGACAGACATAAGCACCCCATGGCTGGCAGTCTGTCAGATCATGCTGAAGGGCTGAGGGCAGGTCTCGTTACAGCATGGGATTTGTTAGGGGTTGCACAGATACAGGATATTCACAGACAGTTTTAATAGTCTGGGAACTTCTGTTCCAGTGTTGAGTGAATACAGTGTTTTCTCTCATTCCTTCCAAATATCACCTCTTCCATTGGGTTTTTTTTTGCCTCCAGCTTTCTTTGCTAGCCTCTTGGTTTTTTTAATGTTGTTGAATGCTCATAATTCTAAACTGCTCATCAGTTTTAATCATTGTTTCAGGGTTCACTTAGTTGAGGTTTACTCTTTGTTTGCCTGATGTGCAGTTTCCATCCATCCGTTTCCAGTGGCTTCTAGACAGGTGTTTGTTACACATTATTTCTTCTCACCCCTTTATCCATTTTCTTGTTCATTTCTTTATCAGCTGTGAGTTTTCTTCTTGCTTTCTTCTGCTGTCTGTGTGTTCTGTGTTACCCACAGTCAATAGTCCCATTTCTCCAGCACCTTCCATTTCCCTCACACAGCAAACTCTGTGTTGTGCCCTGCATTCCTTCCTTGCTTCCATACTGAAGCTGATGGAAAGGACGAGCAATTTCAGTGGTAAAATCTGGACTGACAGCACGCCAGAGCTGTAGTTGCAGAGATGAGCCCTGTGAGTGTCCTTGCCCTTTTCCAGAAGGATGTTCATTCCCAGGGAATGGATGGTGCATATGGAGTCTGCTTTCACGTGAGGATTGAGGGAGATTGGAGTGTGCTTGGTGAAGAGAGAATCTTTGTGCTTGTGGCTTCGATGTGCTAAAGCTCTTCTGAAGCACATGGTGAGGATAGAAGCATTTAGAGAAATGAGTTGGGACTAATTTTTGTAGGGTTACAGAAAGTCTATCTGTAACTTCAGAAATTAATATAGTAAAACTTAAAATGTTTCACAGTACAGAAGAAGGGTTGATCAAAGATCTGGAATGGATTCCAGTTAATTCAGGACACTTCAGTCTGTAAAAGATGTTGGAGAAGGAAGATAAGCTTCAGAATCATAGATGGAGTGGGGAAGGTGGCTGTATCCTGACTGTTTAGTTTCTTTTAATGCAAGAAACTGAGGGTCACCAAGTGAAGCTTTTAAGGGATAGATGCAGAATGAAAGGAGGTGATTCTTTGTACAGCAGAGAGTTGTCTAGAGTGACATCCTTGCCAAAGGATGTGGTTTGCTGAAGCTTTAGATGTGGTCAAGAGCAGACTGGGCAAGTTCATTAAAGAGAAACTGTGAATCAGTGTACAGGAATCACAGTTAACCCAGGGAGGCCCTGAACTGAGCATGCTGGGGGGCATGTCTGCCTCCTCTTTAATTCCCTGTGCCTCTGCTTGTCCTGCTTAGATGAAGCTTTCTTGAAAAACTGCTGGTTAAAGCCAGCTTACTAAATGGTAAATCTCAGTAATTTTCAGATAGTAAGACCCTACTTAGTATTTGTATAAAGTTGCCTCCAAGAGAGGCTGGCACCTCTGTGAGTTGGGTGTGACTGTGGCTGCCCCATCCCTGCAAGTGTTCAGGGCCAAGCTGGGTGGGGCTTTGAGCAGCCTGTTGTAGTGAAAGGTGTCCCTGTCCTGGCAGGAGGGTTGGCACTAGATGATGTTTAAGGTCCCTCCAACCTAAACCATTCTGTGTATTATGTTTTAATTACCAAGAGAGAGAATTTGGCTTACACAGACAATACTTTCTGGGCACAGATGCATACTGAAGGTTGAGGCTACAGAACTTCTTACTCTTTGAGTTTTATCCCTCAGAGGTGAAGATAACTCTCAGAATTGCATGAATTGCCACTTTTCAGGTACAGTCAATTGCATTCTAGTGAGGATTGTTATTTGAGAGTACAAGTCAGTTCACATGGACCTTAAGGAATTATCTAGAGGGCATTGGATTAGACCTCTAAATTCACTTTCTTCAGCATTGTCATTCTGGTAACTCCTCTTGCATCTAGGGTATGTTAAAGCCTAACTGAGCTTTAAATACTTGTTTAAATTAAAGCTGACACAATTAGTGGTGAATAAGAACATATTTTCTAAATTTCAAAATGTCACTAAGATGTGTTGTTTTGGTTCTGTTTGGAGGGTAATGTTTTCTTTCTTTCAAATGAGAAGAGTATCATTAAACTGATTATATGGCTGTAGAACTCCAACTGTGCTGGTTTGAAGAAACTGGAAAGCAGTTATTGTCTAATGCAGTTTAATTGGCTTGTATAAACTTCTAAAATTCTTCACCTGAAGTTCATATGAACTCTGTCCTGCCTCTTTTTTTTAGAAGGAATTATGCTGCATAAGTTAAATTTTTATTTCAAACCCAAATCTCTATAATGGTGTAATAGTGTCAAACCACTTCACAATTTCAGGTTGTTCTGTGATTCAGTTACCTGTTGGAAGGAGATGGTGTTTCAAACAAGTACAACTTTTAGCAGAGATTTTTTGCTTCTTTCTCTTTGTGGTGTCTCCATTTCCCTTTTCCATCCTTGTCTGTCCTTAGTATCCTTTATTCTGAAGAGTGATTTATTGGGTTGTTAGTCCTGTATCAGTGTGAAGCTGTTATGCCTCACCTAATGAGGTTTCTTCAGTAGTTTCCTTTCCAACTTCGTTATTATTGAGATCCAGATATTTACAGAATATTTAGATGATGCTGAAAACCTTCATCTGAGTCTGAGTTTTAGAGTAACTTTACCTATGTGAATATCTCACATATATTTGAATTCACACTGATGCAGATCCCCGGTATTGTTTCAAGTCAGAAATGGGATTTTTTTTCTTCACTTAAAATGAAGCTTGCAGGTATTGATCTGAATTTACATAAATGATACAATGGTGGATCTTCACTAAGGAGAAAAACACTTTACTCTTTAAATAGCACAACATAAAATGAGAGCAAAGGTGTTTTGTGCATTAGCACAACTTGGCAGAGCTAAATAAATAGTAGGTCCCCTGTAGCATTTAATTTCGCCTTTTAGCATATCTTAAAACTACTAACAGGGTTGGGTGGAAGAAGAATTCTCAAGGCCAGTTCTCATCAGTTTGTTTCAGTAATTAGCACAACCGATGCTCTGAAGTTCTGTTTTGCTCCCAAATACTCCATTTCACTGTGCTGAGCTTAATTTTAATTGTGAAAAATACATGTTAAAAACACTGTAAATTTCTGTAACAAGTGGTGTGTGAAAAAGACATTCTGAAGGTATTTCCAGGCACTGAGGAAAATTATTGCATAATTCCTTTAAAAACAAATTCATAGCAAAAGTCACAAGATACCCTCTTCACTTTCTTTTTCAGCCTAAACCATGAATGAAAGAGATCTTTATGCTTTTGTGGTTGGGTTTCTTTTTAATTTTAGTGCAGTTGTTATTGTGGCACATGGCAGCAGTGATCATCTGCAACACAGTGTTTAATGTTGAGGTAGTGGCTATGGCTAGGGGATCTCACTGGAATTGCCATGCCTTGCATTTTCTGAGATATAACAATCCATTGTTTTTTCCTATTTAAACCTGGTTTTAGCATGATTAATTGGAAAAGGTGTATGCACAGCAAAACTCCTTTGGTAATAGCAGTCCCACAGTAGGCTGGGTGGGATTTCAGGAAAGTTACAAGGTGAACATCCCTTAAGCTGAATCCAAGAGTTTAAATTTCTCCTGCTGTTGACATCCTACCTCCTTTATCTCTGTGTGATGCTTGGATTCCCTATGCAGGCTCTCCTGAAAGAAGGGCACCTTTAACACCTCTCTGCAGAACAGGCAGCTGCAGGATTTCCTTTAGCCTGCCACCCTCACCATTGAGTACTGAAAGCATTGGGTAACTTCAAGCATCTCACTGACACACAATGTTCACCACAGCCACTCACTGTCTTGCTTGGCATTCAGCTGTGTGGGGGCCCTGGAGACATGGAAGGAAGTTACTCCTGTGAGAATAAGGAAGGAAGATTTATTCCCCCAGCTGTATAGGTGGAGGTGTGGGGGCATGGCAGTGCCCCATACCACTGCAGCTTGTGGTGTATTCTCCCTGTGTATGAAAAATAGGCAGGAGAGTGAGAGTGAAATACTGTTGAGGGTCACACAACCTCCCATGGACACATCTGAAGATTTCCAGAAGCTGCACAGTGCTCACGTGGGCACAAGTGGACATCTGTGAGATACGGGCCATGGCATAAACAAAACATGTTTGCATGAGCCAGTCTGCACATCTGCTTGTTATCAAGGAGCCTTGGCTGACACAGGATAACCCAGTGCCATTTCCCAGCTCAGAAGGATCCAGGAGGGGCTTATTCCTGAAAGTACAACTACAGGTGTCAGTAATCCTGATGCTAAGGCTTAATTCTGCTTAAAACCAAATTCGACGGACTCTGAGTTTTACCTTCATTCTCTGACTGAATATTTGCAAGCAAACCAGATGTTTCTCCTCCTCTGGTTGTGATTTAATATTGTGCAATTAGTTGCCCAATACTGCATGTGTTGAAATGAAGTTGTTTCAATGGAAAAGTCTGTGTTTTAGGATGAGTCCCAATGGCTGTCATCAGTCAAGTAGAGGAAATAGTGACTGGTCTCCCTTCCTGCAGGATTAAGTGGCTGCAGGGCATTTTGTTATCCTTTGTGAGGATGTGGACAGGGGAGGATTATAGCACTTTAGATTCTTGTCAGGAGGTTGAGTAAATTCTGCGTGAGGAAGAGAGACTGACCCTATGAAATAAGAACCTGTAGAAAAGAATGGCTCTGAAAGAGTGATGGGATCAACATGTTTCTTGTTAGAAAGGGCATCCTTCAAGCAAGATCCAAGTCTGGATCTCCTCCCATGGCTTGATGGGAACAGACATCAGCTTCAGACATGACTAGCTTTTCGTCCTCTTACTGCATGCCCAAAACCCAGTATGTCTGGTTCATTCTGAGCACAGATTTTCCTCCATGTTAGGTATTTAAACTTCTGTGCATTCAAATCTGGGATGAGGTGAGGTATAGGAGCACCTCCTGGTAATAAACCACCTCTGGATCTTTAAACTTTTGTAAGAAAGTAGCATTTGTCCTGGGAAAAATACGTAATTTAAGTTAAGTTACAGATAATGATGAACTTACATTCTGTGTTGGAGCACCCAAAATGTGTCTTAAATGGAGTACTGATGAGCTTCTTCTTTCTCTTTTTTTCTTAGTAGCTTATAAAAAGATTTGTGACACATCGTCTCTTGCTTTTTATCCCATTTTAAATTATCCTGTTCTTAAAATATGTTAATTATGATAACAGATCTAGGGTTTGATCTTAAGATTTGCCAGTATCTCTATTTCGTTATCATCAATATGAGAGCTCTTCTTGCATCACAGATTTAGATCCTCTAATTGCATATTGACATATGGAAAGTAGATTTGTAAGTTCTTTCTGCAGTCCTCAGATGATAGGAAAAAAACTCTACCTTCTGCCCATACAGACATAACTTAAAATATTTACTGAGCACTTAAAGCTAAAAGGCTAACATGATGGAACTGGCCACTTTGTATGGCATGACAAGCCAGCAGCTGTGGCATGTCAGGAGGCAGAGGAGCCTGGCTTTCCTGCAGAGGGTCTCTGCAGCATCCCAGCAGAGGCTGGGAGTTCACTGCCCCTGAGTGTTTGTGGGTGTCTTGACTGTGGGTACAGTTGAAACCCCTCTGCTTTTCCCCCCTGGAAAGTGTGATACTTTTTTTTTAAATTTGTATCATCTCTCCCCTCTATCTCAGCCCCACAGTGTCCTGCAGTGCTCTGGGCACCTTCTGCTGCTCCTGTCTTCAACTTCTGCATCCATGTGCTCAAACCTTCAGTAAAGGCTCCCCCAGCCCCCTCCCCGTGGCGAGCACTGGGTTCAGCTGTGTTCCCCAGCTCTGCTGGAGCAGGAGCTGTAGCACAAGCCATATGATTCTTGACAGCCTCACAGCTGTCTGCACCACGCTGCAGAGTAGCTGTGAAACTCACTGCTCCTGTTGTTTCACTCCACTCTGCCTGCAGAAAGCTACTGCTGGAAGTTATGATGCTGGAGCTGCCTTACAGGCTCCAGAAATGCCAGCTTTACTCCTGTATGCCTTTTCAAATAATACCACTTGAAAAGTTAGTTTATTTTTTTTCTTAATTACTGTTTCATATTTCTCTTTTATAGACTTTAACATTATTGCATATTTGCGCTGACTCCACTTTAAAGAACTTTGTTTATTTGTTTGTAATTATCCTCAAGTCTTCTAATGAGCAGTGATAGTCTGTCCTAACAGGATGTATGAATAATTATTTATTCTGCTGTGGATAATCTTGTGTTTGTAGCTAGTGTAATTTATATACCATGGTGTTGCCTGTTTAAATCTCTTAAGTCTCCTCACAAGTCTCTCTAGTCTCAACCAGCATAAATAGCTTTGCTTTCCCTGCTTAGGAACCCTGCCTGTGAGGCCAGATCAGGTTTCACTGGCAGTCCAGTGGTTACAGTCACTGACAGACAAATAATAGTGTATTTGTTGCTCTAACACACTAAAAGCTAGCTATAAAATAGACATATGTACTGTTCAGTGTAACTATTCATTTTTCACTGCTCTCACACTACCTTTATCCATATTTTCTTTGGATTTTTTTTGTCTTTGGATATCTTTTCCTTAAGACTTCTGGAACGTGTCAGACATTTGCCATCAGCTCTGGGGTTGTGCTGGCTCATGCTGGTTGTGTGTTGAGGCAGATCAGTGAGGGATGAGCAGTCGAGGCCACGAGATGAGGACAAATGTTTCCTAACAGTGCCATGGGAAGGTGTAATTTCAGTACCATGAATGGGACTTACTTTATCTGCCCACCAACCTGCGTGTGAAAGTGCAATCCTCTACCTATCAATCATAAATAAAAGGATTTAGCTTCATTCTGGCCTTCATTTTGGGCTCATGATACACTTCTCCCTTCCTTAGCATCTGACTGTCTGATATTACCAGTAGTAGTAGACCAGTTCAGGTTCTTTTCTCTTTCTTTCTTCCTAGTGTTGCTGTATGGTGAGAGCAAAAGGAACCATCCCAGAGTACGATAAACCAAATCTCAGCAGCTTTGCTGGATTCTTAGGTTTTCTGTTCTGATCTGGAAGTTTCCTTTTCCACTTTCACTTTTTTCTGTTGCTGCTCTTGTCTCTCCAGGCTGAAAAGCCCAGGAGGCTTTATTTTTCCCCCTAGAATTTAGTAAATATTTTACAGCAGTTTAGCCTTAAGGTTTTCTCTTCCTCCCACTTCACTTCCCTCCTCTCACTCACAGAGCACAGAGTGTCCCAAATCCAAATGTGCCACCTTGGAGATGCACTGAAATCTATTTAAAATGGAATCCAGGCATAACCAAGCCTCTATCCAAGTGCCTGATTCCCTGAGGCATCTTTTTGGGGTCTTTGGGGCATAAATATGAAGAAAACAGAGTTGCTCATTTAAGCATAAAAAAAAGTGATAAATGGCCTTCCTTTAATGCAAACTGCATTAGTTGCAGAAGTTCACATTTTAAGTTTATGGGTATGTTTATTATAGAAATATTTTTCAGTAGCTTCCATATGATGTGACACAAGGAGTGCTGTCAGAGCTGTCATTTCAATCCTGTCGCTATGTTGTGCATGTTAAAACATAATTGCAAATGGTACGGGGTATTGCAGCGGTCACAGTTCTGTAAATATAAAATTCCTCCAGTAAAGTTTCAGACATAATTTTGTTTTTAAATATTGAAGTAAATGAGGATGGTTGGATTTGTGTGTGTGGTGTTCTCTGGCATGTGTGACTGTAGCCATTGCGGTGGTTTTCTCACTGTTCCATTTTTCTCCATGTTAGTAAACCTTTTAGTGTATAGTATTTGCATATTGTGTTAAACATGAGCTGTATATGCTTCCAGAAAGGTGTATGTGTTGTAGTGTTCTGTGTGTTCTGTAACATTTTGATGCCTTTTAGCAAGCATGTATCTAGACACACAGGATTTTGGAAATTCTAATCATTTGAATATAACATGGACATTTTTTTGTCTGCTTCGTTAATCAGGCAGTTTTGTGAACAGAAAGAAAGTTCTTCTAATGTAACTGTTAATTAGCTGAAAATAGTGTTTCTGAATGCTGGATTCTGATAGCACGTGGGAGCTTTTATTGTCTTGTTATAAAGGGTTAAATTAGCATGAAATTTGCTCTTTTATGGGGTATCCTTTGCTGGTTTTCCCCCCAGTAAAGAAGTAATGATCTTCCCTTTTACAGCGAACAACTCTGCGCCTTTTGTTACTGTGGAGAACGGAGCTCATTAGGACAAGGAGACTTAAAACTATTCGGTCCCACTCCTGGGTATGTTATCCCATGGAAAAACCAGCCTTTAAATAAGAGTGAAGCCAGCGACAGCACCGATGGAGCTTGTGAGAGAACTCCAAGGCAAAACTCAGTGCCGCGCAAACAGAGAGGCCAGAAGAAGTAAGTCTGTCCTACAATAAATATGTAGATGTTTTATTTTGCACAGAATTCAGGAAGGATCAATACTGGTTCTGTACTGCAGTAGGCAACTAATTTGTATTTGTGTAAATGTGGGTTTCTAATATTAGTAAATGTTTGTAAGGAAAATCAACACATAAAGAAACGTAACTAAAAAGAGAACCCGAGAGCAACCAGCATGTGAGTGGTATAGCAGTGGCTGTCTCTTCTGCTTTTTAAAAATGGGTTTGTTTCTTCCCCAAGTGAGAATCTTCACTCTGGAAGAACACAGAACAGAGACATAGCTACTGTAAAGCACAGATCTACTTGTGATGCTGAAGTAAAAGTGCACATGAAGGGTGGAAGAGGATGGACTTTTGACCCTTCTAGTGTTGTGGAATAATGGGCAGCCTCTGCCCACCTGGTTAGAGCCTCCCCTCTTGCCCTCCAGCTCTGGATCTCGCCCTGGTGCCAGTGCTGTTGAGGGCACACAGCAGTGGTTCTTGCCCTGCAGGAGTGGGGTTTGCTGGCAGCTCTCCCAGACAGGGGAGTTTGTTTATGGTCCCCAGGCCTCTCCATGTTCGTGAGACATGGCTGAGACATACTTGGCCCCTCAGTGGAGGTTGTCAGTACATGGTGCGTCTGGCAAGGGCTGATCAGAGCCACATCTTTATGGATGCTGGGATTCTGTCACTGAGGGCTTGTGTTGACTTGGGTTCATTCACTGTTGATGGTGACTGTGGGATCACCCAGTGCTGTCTGCGTGACAGAGGGGCTGCATCCCGAGAGAAACATGAAGGGAGCCAGTGGTGATGCAGGGCTGCAGGCCACGGCTATGGGATGGGCCATGTGGGGTTGAGGGTGGTGAGGAGCTGTGGGTGGTGTGGGGTTGAGGGCGTTGAGGGGCTGTGGGTGGTCTGGGGTTGAGGGCAGTGAGAAGTTGAGAGTGGTGAGAGGCTGTGGGTGGTCTGGGGTTGAGGGCAGTGAGGAGTTGAGGGTGGTGAGGGGCTGTGGGTGGTGCGGGGTTGAGGGCACTGTGGTGATGTGGAGCCGTGGGCAGTGTGGGGTTTGAGGGTAATGTGGGTGGTGCCGGCTTGAGGGCGGTGCAGGGTCAGGGGTAGTATGGATGATGTGGGGCGGTGATGCATGTTTGAGGGCAGTGTGGGGCAGAGGGCAGGGCGGTGATGTGGGATGGTGATGCGATACAGTGGTGCGGAGGTGCGGGCGGGGCAGCCATTGAGGGGTCGAGGGTGGGATGGTGATCCAGGACCGCGGGGTGTGGGGGGCGCTGCGGGGTTGAGGACGGGGTTGATGATGCGGGGCTATGATCCAGGGCTATGGTGGTGATGTGGGGCAGGGATGTGAGGTTGAGGGCGGGGTGATGATGCCGGGCTGTGATCCAGGGCTGTGGTGGTGATGTGGGGCAGGGATGTGAGGTTGAGGGCGGGGTGATGATGCCGGGCTATGATCCGGGGTGGTGGTGGTGGTGATGTGGGGCAGGGATGCGGGGCTGTGATCCAGGGCTGTGGTGGTGATGTGGGGCAGGGATGTGAGGTTGAGGGCGGGGTGATGATGCGGAGCTGCGGGCGGTGCACAGACCGGGCACTGGGGGATTGGCTCCCAGCCAGGGAGGGAAACAATGAGGGAGGCGGCTGCCGGCTCTGCCAAACTCTCCGAGTCAGACCTGTCCTGTCCGTGGCTGTTCTGCTGCAGAAGCTGCTCAGAGTGTTCCACTCTCACTGAGGTTGCTTAGGTACACGTTGCACATTTCTGTCATCATGTTGGTGGTAGAAAAGTGCACATGGTGTAATGCTGGTGTAGAAAAGTGGCTTTTCTTAAAGCGAATAAAAGTAACACCCTCGTCTCAGGCTGTATTCTATAGGTTTATGAGATACTATTTTCAGAGAAGTCTGTGGAAAGTGTTTCTGTGCAGGGCGAGATTGCAGGGTAAATTGAGAAATTCTGTAAATGGATTGGTTTGATACTGTGAGAAAGCTTTTTAATGCAGAAAAATGCCTTGTCAGTTGGGATTTAATTTTTCCTAAAGATCCTTTAAGCTTTGGTGTTGTGAGTAGCAGTTTGGTGTTAGAGGAGGCTCCGCTGTCATGGGGGTGAAGCACTGGCACAGGCTGCTCAGAGTAGTTGTGGGTGCTCCATCCCTGGGAGTGTTCAAGGGCAGGTTGGACAGGGCTTGGAGCAACCTGGGAGAGTGGAAGATGTCCCTGCCCATTGTAGGAGGGTTGGAATGAGATCCTTTGCAACCCAAACCATTCTGTAATTCCAGTGGGCATGAATGATGTTCAGGAATCAGTTTTGTCAAACAGAACATAGTGCTTTGTTAAGGTGGTGTTAAATGTTGACAGTGTCAGAATGAATAAGTTTTGGGCTTAAATGTTTTTTTAGATTATGCAGGTCATGAAGATACCATGTAATAATAGAAAACTTTTGAGATTTCTTGGGTGGTACAAGAGAGATGTTACTCTTTTCCCCATAAACTAAGGGTTTTTTTAATGTATATATGCATGTAATGGCTGAAGTGAAGCATGGTTTTCAGGAAGGCAAGAGTTATCACAGGTTAAAATTCCAGTAGTTACTGTATACAATTGAGTTATTAATAGCAGAGAGTAATCAAGTTCAAAGAACCTTAATGGAACATGCAGCACCACCTTTCCTACCAATTGGTGAGGCATCAGTGATCAGGTCTCTTATCAGTAGGCCTAAATGCACACCCTTAGATGTCCAAGATATTCTTTAGTCTGCGGGAAATAAAGTCAGAGTTGTCACTTCTGGTTTTTTTAGATGCAGTAATCTGAGTTGTGTGAATTGTTTTCTGTTGAGATTAGAGTTTGGGGAACAAATTAATAAGGTTGTAAACTAGTACTATATAGTAGTCTTTATATCACTGCATTTTTTAGTTCCTACTCCCCCCTCTCCTGCAGCTCACCGTCACCTTTTTTTTTTTTTTTTTAAACATCTGATGGCATTGTATAAAGATGTTTATTTCCAAACAGACTTTGAAGTCCTGGTCTTTCTTCTACCTTCTGCCCATAGCTGTAGTATATTCTATAGGCACCTCGCCTCTGAATGTGGTTACCTCATTCTCAATTCTGAGGGTTGGGCAAAAGTTTTATTATCAAACAGAATCAAATTTAAAGAAGTGTGTGTCCCCTGAAGAACTGGAAGAGAGCAACCTTGTTTACTAAATAGGAGCTTTAACTGGAAATTGATATTAGGGAAAGTGTTGGGATAAAATACAAGGAGGATTTTTTTCATGTTCATTTATATTTTATCATAGTAGGAAAAAAATTTACTCACTTGCCACGAATTTTGGATCATTTGTGAATATCTTGCTAATGGAACAAAGAATGTGGTCACTTCTAAGTTTGTTTTTCTGCTTCCTGATGCAGATCTCGATCGAGTATAGCATCGTGTACAAGTGTGAGCACCCAAACTGCTTCTGACGATCAGGTTGTCAAATTCTGGGATGAACTCAGTTTAGTTGGCTTACCAGATGACATTGATGTTCAAGCCTTATTTGAGCCAACAGGTAAGATCCTTCATTATTCTCCTTTTTCTCCCTGTCCAGTAGCAGTACAGTAGCCACATGAAGTGAAGTTTTGCAGCTGTTGGTTTTTTGTGCTGTGGTGTTTGTCAAGTCTTTGATGGTGCTTTGGTAGCTTTTGCCTGTGTCAGGTTGTGTTTTTGTAGTCTTCTATCCAGAAAAGAGAATCTTCAGCTTTGTGTGGGGAAATATTTGTAATCTGCTGCTGAACTGGTGTTTAGGTAGTAATACCTTCAGTACTACACTTCTGTTTTGGGGAGAGAAGGGAAAAGGAATGAGGCACAGCTTAATGTAATTCTCAAAAATCTTAATCCTATGACGTTACCTGATCTCCTGCTGCAGATGTTATTGGAAACAGTGGAATAGAAGATTTAAAAGAGCAGCATCATTAAAGCTGTAGAGGCATAATGCACATGTATGTTTCCAGAATCTGCAGGTTTTCTGTCAGGAAAATGTCTGGTTTATCATCTACTCTTTCATTTCAGTTGAACTTTTTTGTTAATTAAGTTATTAATTACTTTTTCAGAAGGCATCTCTGTCCAAATGCTTTGATGCCAGTAGTCCATTCACACATTTTGCTTCAAAAAATGGAAATACATTTATGTAATAATAAAAATGTCACTCATTTGTGAGTGTGGAAACTTATTTCAAAGTCTGATGAAAAGAAAAAAAATAAAATCCATTGGTTTTGTTTAAATAGTTTTACTGTAGTGTGTGTAGATGGGTGGGTGTAGATTTATCAATCTACATTTTTAAAGTTGCTATTATTTGTAGATGACTCTTCCAAAACCCATACAGAGATTTTTTGGGATTTTTTTTCTGTAGCTTGAATTATTAAGTTGGCCAATACCTAATTTCAACAGCTAGTGTAAACCATCATTTGTAATTCTTGTATAAAGCAGGCAGAGAATTCCTTTGGAAGTATGCATCATTTGCATTGTTTTTCCCAGAAGTGAAATAGAAACTTCTTGTAACAGTTACCTGTTGAATTCTACAAATTCTGATTTTTTTTTGCTAGGTAAGGTGTGTCTCTATACTGTGTTTGTTGTATTGACACCATTCTCTCAGTCATTCATAGGACTTTCTGTTCATGCTGTATTTTGAGCTTTTAAACACTTTGTGTAGTCTCCTAAAACATCATGTGAGCATATTCTATGTGAACATACAGATATCCAGTCCATGGGAATCATAAATTAAGAGTACAAACCTAGGGAAATGTTACCTACAGTGGAATATAAGGTCAAATGGAACTCTGTGTGTGTGTCACACAAGCACTTAGGGTAGAGTCAAATTTAGAGAACACTGTGCACCCCAGTGCTGTGATTATATGATCAGGCATTTGAAAATTATAAACAGATACAAAAGGTGCTGTTTATGAAAGAAAACTGCAGTGGTTTTAGTGTCTGACAGTAGCTGCAGTGTATTCAGTGCATGATAATGTGGGTTTCCAATGTTGGAACAAGAAACAAAATGGGGCAAAGACTTCTCTGTTCTTTCTGGCAAATATTTACTGCCAGAACTGAGATCCATGCTTGGAGGAAGTGCCTGACAGAGCTGTCCAACCCTGGCCCTTTCTCTGTGCCCTCACAGGTCACTGCTGGGCTCATCACCGCTGTGCGGAGTGGTCTGTGGGAGTCTGCCAGACTGAAGAGCAGCTATCGCTGAACGTGGACAAAGCTGTTGTCTCAGGGAGCACAGAAGTGAGTAAAAGCACCTGAATTGCTCAAGTCTGTAAGAAAACAGGGTGGGTAGGGTTGATAAAAAGACAAATTGCAATACAAAGTGTGGCTAAAAATATCCGTGTGTGGATCTCTGAGCTCCCATTTATAATGAGGTTTCCTTGGGTAGGTCCTCATGCTAAAAACTTCTGTTGCAATTTATTAAAAAGTTTTATGGAGTTGCACAGAAGAGATCATTAATTAGTTCTGAGCTAACTAGAATGTGGGAAGAACCAGACTGACCAAAACAAATCAGAGACAAAAGAAAAGTTGAATTCAATTAGCAAATACTCTGATAGGTAGAGGAAATACTTATTGTCCCAATTTATATTCTGAAATGATATGACTCAAATATTGTAAAAAAAAAATTCTGAATTACTTTCATGCCAGTTTCAAAAAGCAGGTTAGTGTAAGAACACCAGTGTTTGCCATGAAACTTACATTGATACTCTAAATACTCATAGAAATACACAGATAAATATTTAATCTTTTAAATGGAAGTGGTAATGTCTTTGGAAAAGTAAATACCTTTGAAAAGGATGAACTTGTTCTGCTGTCATATTCTGGTGCCATTTTGAAATATTGGAGATGTATTCCACATTGGTTTTGTCACGTGTAGCTGTATTTTTTGGTCGTATTTAATAATGCCCAAGAGGGTTTTTAAATTATTTTATTATTTTTTATATTAGAGCAGCCATGCTGTAAACAAATCTCTGTCATTTTTGGTGGTTTTCCTGTGGTTACGCTTTGGCCTTTTTTCACTTGAGTCTTCTTGCTTTTCATGCATTATAATAGAACAAAAAAATATTTGGCATGAGATACCAGTAGATATTCTCCATCATTTGGACTAAAAAGATAGTTTACATCAGCCTTTCAATACAAGCCATAGAATACAGCTTTCTTTGCACCTTCTTCTATTAATATTTAGTAAATGCTTTGTTTTGAATAATTGATTTAATTTCTGTGTTTATGCTTTCAAAGTAAGACTATTCAAAATGAGTGAACCTGACAGTATTAAGTTCTAGAGGAGCTTGAAAATGTTAAAACATTTGTGTGTATGTGCGTGTAAGTATAAAAAATTACAGTAAGAATTGAAAGAATATTCAGATTTGAATACTTTTTTTTTTTTTAATTCTCGCTGCTGAAAATTTTTTGCCCCCTTGTTTTTGGCTTGCAGTTATTTTTGTGATCAGCTCATTCCTGCCTGTAGTCATCTCTTCTAACAGAAATCCTGGTTGAGCCGTTCAAGTTTGTGTTTTGCTGTATTGAATTTCATCCTGTTTTTGTTATTTCAGTTTCATTTCTTTCTGTCCAATACCTTGCTTCTCCCCTGCTCAGGGTGATGGTGCCTCACCTTAATGCCATCAGTACCTTTTTCAGTTTTGCATAGATATTTACAATGGAATTACTGAACTACAGATTTTTTGAAGAGTGAACATCTCTGGTGTTGCAGTTTCCGTTTCGGCCCCGTCTTTTTATGTGCTGCACTGAACCTTCCCTACTGATCTTTTCAAATTCTGCAAGTAATGTTTAGATCCCCCTGTTGCACATGTTTCATGGCAATGCAGAGAGAGGAGAGGAGTTTGAATCAAGTGCTATTCTGTGAATTTTCTATTCAGTCTTTGCTGAAGCCGTTGAGAAACTTTCTTTGTGTAGTCCAGCAGTCAGCCAGCGAAGAATGATGCTGATTTGGATATTCTCTTTTATCCTTCTTGTCATATCTCCAGGGGGAGCTGAGTGAAGGCACAACTGTGATTCTAGAAGAATAGCTAGATGGAATTGGACATCTTTATCCCACTATCACACCAGGAATTTATTTGCTTTTTATTTTATTCTATTTCTTCAAAAAATAAGGTCTAAACTCTTCTGTAGTTCTTTGTTCCTGAATACAGAGAAGTGCAGTGGTTGCTCAAGAAGTTTGTGTGGAGCTGGCTTAGAGCCCAAGTAATCCTGTTTGCTTGTGTCAGGCTGCAGTGCTTGGTAATAATTTTTCCACTACTTTTGATCTTGTTACTAAGATGAAGAAGGAAGAAAAAAGTATAAGGTCCTGCTTGTCCCGTGTGGTAGTGGAAAAAACTCATGTTTGTGCGAGTTATTTTTAAAAGTTTAGAATGAAAGGTAAATTAATTATTTGAAAGTATGTGTTTGTGTTTGCAGCATCTTGTGCTTCTTTTCATTTGGGCTTCTTTCTAGTGGGATGTTCCAGCATTTTAGAAGAAAAGTTCTGTTCAGATGTTCTGAAATCTGTTGGCCATGCAAATGCAACTATGTGCTCAGGGCATACAGAAAAATAGGTTAAATAAGACCAAGCTGTATGCTGTTTCCTCTGCTTGCCACCAAATTTGCTTGGGTTTGTTGTTGTTTGCTTGGTAGGGGATTTCTGTCTTCTTGGAAGTCCTTTTGGCCTGAGGAACTAGTTTGTGATGTGGTCTGCAGCACTGAAATCTTTTCTTTACTGGGAAAGTACATTTTCTTTTCCTTCTGTTCATGTAAAAATGCATATTTGAAGTGTAACCAACTTTTGATAATACAAGTCCATTGGTTTAGGTCTTTTCATTTTTGGAGAACATTTCAGGCCTGTTCTTACCTTGAGGGACTCTTTAATTTGTAAGCTACATTCATGTTTCTCATTAGTTAGGCTGCCTATTGTTTGCAAATCTGCTTTAACTGGATATGACAGTGTTTCTTATTACTCTGTTTACCAGTTGAGATGTCCATTTGGCTTCACTGAACTTGTGATTGCATTAGTAAAGCTTGTGTGGACATACTTCACTGACCTGGTCCAAAATACATATTTTTATCCATTTTGGTTTTCTTCTGGGCCCTTGTTTGCTGAAGGTTTAAAACAGAGCACTGCAGAGATCTCACAATCTGTGAATGTCTCACAAAATACCCTGCTTAGCATGTCTTTCTTCTCCAGTTCTTTTGATTTGCTCATTGTGAAGGCCTGGCAAAGGCACCTGACCATCTTGTTTCATGTATTTGTGTCTAGGCAGAGGTGGATTCTTTGTCTTTCTTTCAAAGTCTGGGGTTTGCCATTCTTTACTATTCCCCAGTGCACAAACCTGCATCTGTGAGGTGTTTGAAATCCTGTGTGTGGCGTTGGTTTGTGACAAGGGACAAAGGAAAGCTGGAATATACAGTCAGATCTGTGGTGGAGGTGCCTCAGTTCATCTCATTGCTTGTTTTGCTTATCTCAGCAAGGGAGAGTCATGGGTTTTCTCAGAACTGCTTTCTAAGTTTAGGAGGTCATAAGGAAGAGCTGGTGATCTTGGTAACAAACCTAGTGCCAGACCTTTTCTCAGGATGACCCCTAAGAGTCCACCTCATTATCCTGGTACAGTGTATAAGGCAGAGCTTCAGCCCCCCAGTGTGGCAGTGCCTTCCCCTACTTTAATAGCATTTCATGGGGTTTGGGAGTAATTTTGAAAGGTTTGAAAGAAAACAACTCTTCAAAATACAAATGGGGGAGACAAAAGTTCCAGTGATGTGTTTGATCCAAAGCTTAGCTCAATTTTCCTATCATTCATAAGTGTTTTGCTCAGTGTATAAGATTCACCATATTAAGAAGCTGTCACGTTGTCAGCTTCAGGAAGATAGACTTTTATTGGTGTTCTACAGATACTTAGTGTAAGATGCAAAACCAATGTGAATTGTAGACATAATGAGAGAAACAAAGCAAAAGACTCTGATTGAACAGAAATTAGAGTTTTTTTCTCTGGAAAAAATATAATAGATGTGCCCAAGTGGAGTTTACAGCTTTTGGTTTCAGTCTTACACTTTGGTAACTCTATTGCTTTTTGATATTTGGAAATGTGAGCTTATGTTATCATGTAAAATATAGAGGTCTTTAAGGCTTGCATTTATTCACCTTTTAAAAAGACTGGTTTCTGAACTAGTAGTTCCCAAAATATTTTCAGGTATTTTTAAACAATACTTTATAACTTTTGATGTTTATTTTGCATGTATTGAGTAGGTTGCTGTTTGTTTGTCTGCAGTCAGCTGAGGAAAAATGAAGTTTGTCAATTACCTGCCTTACACTGTCTAGCCATAGCTACTGTGTATGCTACAGAGTCCCAGTTAAGGTGGACTGCTTTTTGTCCACCAGTATGTAAATAGTTCAATTCAGAAAGTGAGTTTAAGGAAGTAGATAATGTTCTCAAGCTACTTCTGAAGAAACTGGGCACAAGAAAGGAATGCAAGGGTAACTTGCCCAGCCAGCTTTCTCTTCTGATAAGATGTAGGAAGCAGTTTCCAGGTTTGGGGGAGTTTGTCAAGGACACGAAAGTCAAAGAAAACAGTGTTGGTGGAAACCAAGGAGGAGGTTCCTATCTGCTTGAAGACTGAACAGGAGAAACATGATAGTAATGAAAAGTCTTTCAAATGCTTTGTTCAAAACTTGATTCTAGGGTGATGCCTACCAGGCTAGATCAGAAAGAAATAAGGTGAGAGTAAAGGTGGGGAACACGTTTATACATCCTCTAAAACTGTCCATATTTTGAATGTATCTTCATCCCTTAATCTCAGTGCACTTCTTACCTTGAAAATCGTCCTTGTTTTTCGTGGTGTGTGTGTTTTATTTGTGCTGCTCCAAGTTGAAAACCAGCTGGGCTAAAATGCTACTCCCTTTTGTTGTTCCTTGTATGTAAAAGTGAGCATTAACATCCTAATGTACTATTAACTTCATGCATTGGGGGAGACTGTGCCCATTTAAGCACAGCAATTTTTCATTTGGTTTTACTTTTTATTGAGGAAAACTGTGTGAGAAATGGCTTAGATGACAGAACCCTGAATGTAGGGATGGTGTTGGCTTTGTGTGTGTCACAACCAAGCTGAACAGAGCATGGATTGAGGTGGGGTTTTTCTAGATAGAGTGCAGGATTTGCAGTTCTTTGATGGTTTAAAAGCTCCCTTCTTCCTTTTTCATTACTGGAAGAACTACTAATTCTTAAATCCAGAGAAAAATGCATGAAGAGAATGTAATCCATCATAATTTATACCATTTCTAGGCAGCGTCCTCTGCGTTTGCCCATTTTTCAAGGATGAGCTTTGTAACATGAAACTGAAGGAGCAGCTCTGATATTCAGAAGTTCCTTTCTCAACCCTTGAGTTTTTTATGGTGGTTTTACACACAGCAGGCACTTGGCTTCTCTTCATCTCTCTTCACTGCAGCTTGGGAGGGACCACCTGGCTGCTCTTGGGAGTGGCTTCTGATTTTATCTTACCAAGTTTTTTTTTTTTCCTGTAGTTGCTTTTGTCCTGAAACTGAGGAAGTACTGCAGGAAGTTTTCTTCCAAAATAACATCTACTTTTTTTTATGGGTTGCTGTCCCTTAGAGAACTCCAGAACAGAAAGTGCTAGAGAAAGAAAGACTGGAGAAATAGTGACATAGGTCTCACCAAGAAGACACTTGCATGTGCTTTTGGTCAGTTTGGTAGTTTCATTCAGTTCCTGGCATGTTTCAGACATACTGTAACAGTTCAGCAATGGGGGCCATGGGCTATTCAAGTTTTCCATGAATTTCCCTGTTGTTACTTGGATTTTCTCTAGAGATCTGTAGCCTTTTTCCTGCTGATGAGGATAAGCATTGTTTTTAAAGGTCCTTACTGACTAAGGGTACAACTTTAGGGGTGGTTTAACGCTGTAAATTATCTTCCATGATTTACTCTGTTCCATAATGGTTTGGATTTTGGTCACTTGAAGCCAGATCCTTGTTGTCTTGAAGAATGTGAATTGTTCTTAGAGCTTGCAAATGACATCAGAAAGCCTGTGTCAGTTGTTTTATAGCTGTATTTCCCAGTTCTGGAAAGCAGCTGTGGTGTCTTAAAATTACCATAGTTGGCTCTGATTTGCATGTGTAATTTTTCTGGAACACCTTTGTACACCATAAATGTCAGTACAGCTTTGGTAAATCTGTTCAGGTTACAGAGCTGCCATGGGACCTCTCTGTGTTCAGATTTTTTCCAAGTCCAGCAGTTTGAGAACAGATATTTGGTGCTTGGTAAGATCTACAGCTCAATTCTCGTTAGCATTGTCACATGAACAGTGGTTAAAGTATTCTTCCATTTGAATCAAAATAAGCTTTACCATAACAAGAGAGTTACTCATTTGAGGTCACAGAATCAAAAAATGATTTGGGTTGGAAGGGACATTAAAGATCATCCAGTTACAATTCCCCTGCAATGGGCAGGGACTCTTTCCAGCCAGGTTGCTCAAAGCTCCATGTAGTGGGAAGACAAGGGGGAATGGCTTCATACAGAAAGAGAGTAGATTTAGACTGTATTTAGAGTGGAAACAGCTCTTTACTGTGAGGGGGGTGAGAATTGGAACAGGTTGCCCAGAGAAGCTGTGGCTGCCTGTCCCTGGAAGTGTTCAGGGCTGGGTTGGATGGAGCTTTGGGCAGCCTGGCCTGGTGGAAAGTGTTCCTGCACATGGCAGGGGGTTGGAATTGGATAATCTTTAATGTCCCTTCTAACCCAAACCATTCTTTGACTCCATGATTCTGTTTTTTCTTCTACAGTGAAACACAGAACAGAAAAATGTAAATTACAGTACTGACAGGAAAGTTTTGTTACCCATCAGAACACAGCACCTTTAAAGCTACAGACTTAAGGACTGAGCTTTCAAAACACAGTTTCCATTTCTCCAGTTGTCTGGTAGACCACATTTTCAGAACAAAATAAAATACATTTCTCCAAATCCCTGCTGGTATTTAAGACAATGAATTAAATGTGAATTAAGAGCTTTGAGATTCTCTTCTTCTTGTACATTTTTGTAATTATTTTGGCACCTAAATTATGGACACCTTGGGATATAATTAGACTCCACACTTGTATGGGAATCTTCAGTGGTATATTTAAAAGTTTGTAAGGATTAGTATAAACTGGACTGGTCTGTCTGAATAGTATGACTGTCTGGTCATAAAGTGAGAGGCAGTAACACTTGAGAAATATATGGTTAAAGTAAAGGCTAAGCACTTCTGATGATTGAAGGGGTCTGGAACTGATTTTAATTTTGAAATTTCTATTTATTGAGAAAAAAAATTCATTTATTTTCCTAGTCTTTCTGAGGTAATTGTTCACTTCAGAATACTTTGTTACTTGAGTAGATCTGGGTACATGGCTGAGGGAGAGGTAGGTAGTAAGGGTTATTTGTTGTGATGTAATTTAAGTTTATTGAGTGAAGAGCTGGTCTGTTATTTTCTTCCCCAGCATTTGTTAGATGGATTGATACTTTAGATTTGTGGTGTGAGATACTCTGTTATCATTAAGTAACTTTGCAAGTCAGCCAGCCAGTGAAAAAAAATAAAGGCATACAAAGCTACAGTATTAAACTGAAAATATTTAATTAAAAACTTGTTTCTAAAATAATCTGAGGAATATTAGGCTTTTCCCCTAGCCAAAATTTCATTTAAAATGAACACAGAATTTTAAAGTAATTTTCCGATAATTAAACATTTTTATTATTAACATTCCAGTAAAGCCAGTACTATGCTTCAGCCTGTTAAGGTCTTTGGGATTTTTACAAGTGGAAAAGTTTGTTAGGAATATGAAGAAATTCTTATTTCAAGACCCTGTGACATGTGTCCAATTTAGCACTTTTTAAAATTAGCATTTCAAGAAACAAAAGAGGTTCCTTTCTTTAGAGACACTGATCTGTTTATGTGCTAATGTACAGTAGAGTATCAATATACCATATAACAGCAAAGTGTTTGATTTAGAGCTTTTTCTGTGTACTTGTTTGTGGAGTTTGATTGTTATCATCAAGTGCAGATACTTAAATGTCACTTTCTAGTCTCTGCAGCAGTTCTGTGTTTGATAACCTGTTATCAGTGTGATTCTGACCTGTTGCCTGGAAGAAGGAGCACATGGTCATGTGAAAGATATTTAGCTATTGGGTTTTTTTTTTATATTTTCTTCCTCGTGTTTATTGTATTTACAACAGAAAGGCAAGCTTTAATTTGTGAATCTCAGTTCAGAGAAGAATTTGCCTTCTCAGATGAAGCAGAACAAAAGATGCACATTTTTAAACAATTTTTTTTGAGATTTTTCTTTTGATGTTCTTTGTCACGAACTTTCTGTGAAATAACATGTATGATGCTTGTATCCCTACCTATTTGTTTCCAAGTATATGAAAAAAAATTACTGTGGATTTGTGTGCAGATCAAGTGGTACTGTGAGTGCACACTGGAACTCACTGCTTAGAGTAAAACTGTGTTTTGTTCCTCATTTGGGCCATAAGAACCATGTTCTAGAGCTTACCCTTGCCAGGGACAATGACCAGTGCATGGATTCTGATATAAATGTTTTAGGTTTAAGTAATAAGCTTTTTTTCACAGTGAGATAAAGCTTTCATAAACTGTCACTTCTTTCCAGTGCACAAATACAATTTCTCTGACTTGCCTGGCTCTGTGTCCCTTACAGTTTTGCATATCCTAACAGAAGCACAGTGTCATTTCTGGCAGGTGAATCTCCCTCAGTGATCTTTCCCATTATAACTGCATTTGTGGAATACAGCAGCAAACGAGAGAGGAAAATACTTGGGTTACTTAAGCAGCACTAAGTGTCTTTCCTTAAGATGGTTTGTGTGGCTGGATCTGCAGGGGGAAGCGTTTGATTTTTCAGCCTGATCCATTGTTTTTCTCTCCCAGAGCAGTGGTGCTGCTGGGTTCCTGCCCTGGAGCCAGGAGGAGGTTCCAGGGAGCTCACCCTGGGAATGCTCCCATGACACTCGAGTAGGAAAGCAGAGTCAGCCTTAGAGTTTTCAGTGTGGGGTTCTTTTCAAGCTGAATGCTTTGAAAAATGCACCTTCCTTGAACTCCAGATGTAGGATAGGTGAGTACCAGAATTGGGAGAGAGATTGTGGCTACAGAAACGTTTCTGAGAGGGTTTTGATGTTGAATAGGTAATAGGCACTGAGGGCAGGCTGAGGTGTAGGAACCAGACAGAATGGACTGGGGGCACAGAAAGAGACTGAGAAACAGCAACAGCCCAGGAATGAAAGCTGAAGAGCCTTGCTGAGAAACATGAAAGGGCTTGTGTTCCTGGAGGAATTTCCAGTGCAGGTTTCCTTTATTCACTAACATTCACTGAAATAATTTACTGAAAGCTCTGAAGTGAAATTGTTCAGTGTATGTTCCAAACTGCTGAAGTGTGTTTCACAAAGACCTTTTCTTCCTTTTGCATGACTTGAGTAGAAAACACTTTTTTTCATAATACGTCAAAAGAAATCCTCTTTTTTTTTTTTTCCTCCCCCACTTCCCTTGGTGTATTTCATAAATGTTACTCTGAGCATTAAGGCAATGACATAATGGTTCACTAACACTCCATTGCAAGATTTTATAATCTGGGGGGAGGGTTATGTGTTAAAACTAGAGAGAACCTGATCTCTGAAGAGCAGAGAAAACCCACTGAAGGAAAATCACACTGTCTCTCCAGTCAAGAATGTACTTCCTTCCTTGGTAATGTGTCATTTTGCTGGTGGGACTGATCCATTTTGGGGCTTTGCTGTAGAAAATGAGAATGCAGAGAGAAAGGGCTCTCCCTTTCTCCTGTCTTTCTGTGCTCAGCAACAATGGCATAGTCCTTCAACGTCTGCAGAAGAGAGAAAATGTCACTGGATGCCCCCAAACTCTGGATGTGGAACAAGGAAATAAAATCTCATTTTAAAATATATGAAAATACTAACAAATTTATTTAAATTATGATGCCATTAACATTTTCAGCGAATAAGAAAACTGGAGCTCTGGATATATTTAAAAAGTCAGGAAACCACACCCATCTCTTAACCAGCATGCCAGCAGTAAGTTTATAAAAATTTACACAAGGAAATGTAGCAGTACCACCAATCTCCTCAATTTTGTAGGTGTTTTAATGCAGCCCTCCTTTTCCAACCTTATTACCACCTCACTCATGGTTGCTTCTGATTTAAATATTTTATATTCAGTCTTTTCCGTAGCTAATCTGGGGTTTTTTATTGTTGGTGCTCAAGGGTCTAATTTTACCTTTTGTGTGATGGTTATATTTATGAAAAAAGACTAATCAGTCTTTTGGAGTTAATATTGGTTAGTTTCACATAAGGACAGGTCCTCATTATGCTTTCAGCATTATAGAAATAAAAAGGCCTCGTCAGCAGCTTTCTCCTTAATATATAGCACAGGAATAAAAAGAAAAAATACCTCAGTGGGGCTAGTAGGTGTATTTGCTCAGCTGTAGCATTGTTTGCTTAGTGTTACACAACTGACTCTAATCTAGGTTTCACAGCAGTTTCCCTTTTATGTAGTATTTTATTTAAGCATGTCTGTTAAATTTATCATGAATGTGAGTCACGTGGTTTTGGGGTTTTTTTATTGTTTTGTTTTTTTTTTTTTTTTGAATGAGAGCTTTACAGTCCAGACTCTTTAATGAAATTAGAATTGTAAAGGAGTTCTGATTATTCTGGTCAAAAGAGTCTGAGGTTTTTTCCTGATTAATATAAATTATATTGATTATATTGTGGGTTTTCATTTGGGATTTTCACCCATCCTCAAAAAAATCTTACAAACAGGCTTTAAAACTCAGGAGCACTCCTCATCTTAGTGTGTTGGCATCAGTTTGCTTTTAAGCAGTAGCCTAAAAACTACTTCTGAGTTCGGTGCACTCAGCAGCTTGCAAAATCAAACCATTAGCAAAAAATAGTTTTGAACTCCCTGAAGATTTTCTTATTGACTTCCATTAGTGTAAGTTCTGTCCCAGAGTTGCAGATTGAGCATAAATATTGCAGACATCAGTATGAAGTAGTGCCATTAATGCAGGTGTCGTTGAGTGGTTTTTTTAATAACATGGAGCAAATCAGGCATGAGAGAGACATCTTAGGAATCTTCACAAATGTGGAGCAACTGCCCTTCCTGTGCAAGTGCATCACCTCAGTGGGAAATACAGATATTATTTGCATTAAAGCTATTCTTCCTAATAGGCCACTGTTGATAGTAATCTATTTATGTGAAAGAATTAATATTGTTTATTTTCTTGTCCTCCCCATTCTGCAGAACTGACCTGGGAATAAAAAGTAGGCAGACAATAGTAGGTCTGCTGCCAGTAATGAATGTGTAGGTGTTTCATGAGTCATAGTCAAGATTAATTATAAGAAGCCTATTAAATAATATTAATTGAAGAACTGATGAAGTGGCATGTTCTCAAAGCAGCACTTCACATAAGATTTTTTTTTACAGTGTGTTTTCAGTGATATTAATGGTTTCCCTCAAAGATGTCACTTCCCTCTTCAGTATGTCAGGGAGGAAAAGTAGCTGTTATGAAATAAATAAATATTTATTTCTTGAAGCATCTAACATGGGTAAAACAACTTGATACACTATATTGAAGTATGATGGTCTCACTTCAGATACATGTATTCAAGCTGCAATCTAGACACTCTTTTTTTATAAAACTGCATGTGCTTCCACATCTAGCCCTTCCCTTTGCAGTTTATAATTTATACTATAATATTTCCTTTCTGTTCAAAAAATTTTCGCCCACTCTTCTTCAGTATGAAATTGCTTTGCAAAGAACTGGAAAGAATGAGAGAATCTGCAGAATAAATGGGGAATCTGAATCTAAATACTCAATCCAACCAAATATCCAAGCAAATACTGGATTTTTTTTTCCTTTCAATTACTGCAGGTTGTTACAGAATATTAGGTGTTGTTTGTGTGGTATTTCCAGAGAGAAGTGTAGAGAAATCATAAACCTTTAAAAGCAAATAGAGAACTTCTAGAGAAATGACACCAGAAGACAGTTCAGTTCTTAGTATTATTCTTTGAGCTTTGTGAGGAAAATGTTCATTTTCCAAAATATAAATGGATTTGATACATTCAATAAGTAGGAGTTTCAGTTTTCTCAAATGTCATACCAGGTGAGTTTTTTTAATGACAGTAACTTGAAATAGATGGCAAATCATTGGGAAGACTGTTACCATTAGTCATCCATCACATCAGAATGTGCCTTGGGCACCTCCAGAATGTTTGCTTCCTGTCAGACATAAAATGCTGTGATGGATAAATCCCCCAGTAAAGGTCGGCCCTGGCAGCAATGCTCGCTCGTCTGAGAAGCTGAAAGGTCAGGATTCTGCTAGGACTGGAAGCTCAGCATCTCACTGAAGTGTGGTTGTACCTTCACTGCTAATTTTGTGTCAGCTGGTTGTGTGTGGTGCTTCTGGAAGTCCATTTCTGTAACAGTGCTCTGTTACAATCTTAGGCACCAGCTGAGTATTTTTCAGCCTTTCTTGAACTCCTTTAAATAAATCAATTTTGTGGTAAACCATCTCTTGCCTTATGGGTGTTTTAAGTAAAATAGTCATCCTAGTACTGTGACAGAATTGTTATCTTAGCACTGTCACAGCATTAGGATGTCATCTGATGCTGAGATTTCTGTGCCATCAGATAAAATTGGTTTTAGAAAACAGTGCAATCATCTTGATTGTTTTAACCATCTGAACAGCTCTCTAATACGACTGGACTGCTGACATGAATTAGCTGAGCAGCCTGTGTCTCTTGAGGAGTTTATTAGTAGATGATGATGATGATTGAGCCCAGGAGCCTCAGTGAAGTGGACTCTCCACTGTGTCAGCATGGGGACAGTCTGTGTTTTCTGTGTTTAGGGCTTACAGCCTGGTCTGTGTGGAAAATGCCCTGTCCAGAGCATAACAGAGAGTCCACAATAGGCCTCTCAGAATCTCAGACTGGCTCCTGCTCTCTCTCCAGGCACCACATCTTTTGTTGACCCAAATTGTTTCCCCTTCACTAGCTCTGATGTATTATTCATGTTATTTCAGTGTGGTTTTACTTTTGATAAAGGAATGGGATTTCCCCATTTGACTGTAAACACGGTGAGAAAAAGCTTTTAGGACATTATTCCAGCCCTAGTTTAGCTGTAACCAGCTGAAATATAAATACCAAAACCTCCTTGTCCTGTCATTAGAGATTAAGGAAAAGCTTTATGAAGAAGTAGGTCTGTGCTTGGTTTGACTTTGTGCCACAAATGAAACAGAAGCTTCTTTTAATTGTTTGTACCTTTACACATAACAGTGTTAAAAAATACACAGAATCCTGTAAAGGAGAAAAATGGGTTTAGTGTTAGAGACCAAGTAGGAATTGGTTCTGGAACAGAAGAAAATATGTACATTTACTAAGGGAATCTGTGACATATAAAGCATAACACTAATCTCTGGCAGTTCTTTTCCATTTCATGGCACTAACATTTCTATAATTAAGAGCAATGGAATTATTTAGAGGAAAACTGTGTTATAAACCATTCTTTTTTTAATTGAACAGCTGTAATTTCTACCAATGGAGCAAACTATATTATAAGAAAATGATTATTAGTTTAAAATGCAAAGTTAAATGAATGCAAAATTAACAAACAGATGGTGAAGAATTATTGTGCTTTATTTTACTCCTGGGTAAAAGGGCTCATGCAGGATTGTAAAAATGTCATCACACTTCGTAAACCTGAAAGCAAACAGAATTTGCAGTTGTGCACATCTGTTTTGGGACACTGCTAGAGGGTTAGAAGAATCAATGTTGTTTTCAAATAAGGGTATTCATCAAAAGGATATCATTTACTTAACAGTTATGGCTTCTGCTAAGCATCAGACTTAATGTTCTGTGGAATTCATTACAAAATTTGGCAGCTTTTTTCTTCACGAGCTACTGAGGCAGCATTCTGCAAAACTGAAACAAACAGCCCCTTCTTACCCTCACCTCCCTGAAGCCCAGAACAACAGTTGAATAACCTGCTTCAGTGTTTGACCAATAATTTTAGGGTTTTAAATTCTAGGCCAAGGTGTTGCACTTCACAGTGCTTGCCTGAGAAATACCAGTGAAGGAACAGGATGGGAAGACATGGGGCTTATTTATTTACTTATTTCAGTTGCTAGTGACTTAAAGAATTATATAATGTTGGGGAATACCATGTCTTGGGAGAAGCAATGGGACAAATACATGTAAGTGACTAATTTAGTCAAATTGAGAAAAAAAAGCTAAAAGCCCCAGCCAGATAAAACATGTCAAGTTTTTATTAGGAAAGAAATGATATTAATGTTCAAGCTGGTAGTTTCAAAGTATGCCACCTAATTACTTTGTTTGAGCTCAATTTAGAAAAATTAGTGAACTGGAGATGTAGGATTTTGTTTACGATGACTTTGTGCCATTTGGAGAGTGCAATTTAGGAACAGCCAAGGAAATAGGAATTATGAACAATAAGGTACTGATTGCAGTCAGTGGGGAAGGAATACTAAGGAGGTGCTCGCTAATGAGGAAGGTATTAAAGGCAGGAAATTCTTGCATTTTTTTATGTCTCTACATAATCCAGAGTTTCTTGTCACTCCATCTCTTCTATTACCTTGTAAATTATATGTATCACTGAGTGTATATAGTGACTTTGGCTGACATTGACTTTCTGTTAAATCAGGATAATGTATCTACAAAATCTTTCTTTAAAGACTGCATTATTAAGACTATAAAATGAAAATGCAAAGTTAAGGCCAGGTCAGAAGACAGGTTGTCTGCACACAATTAACATCCTTTGCACACAATTAATGTCTTTTGTGCCTAGGCCTGATTATGCATTGTATGGTCATGTGCAGAACAGTTTGTCCCCAGTTCTGTTCATAGGATGGACATTGCTTTCTTAGTATAAACCTCTTCAATATTCCATTTTTTCATTATTGTTTAGTGTGTAGGTATGTAGACTATGCAGGTACTGCTGAAAAGAAAGAATTCCTCATTTCTGCATGAGTTTTTCTATAATGTTTTTACTATAACGAACATGTGAATAACTTTTCTGTATTTTTTTTAAATAGCAGATTTATATGGTGCTGTTATATATCTTAGGCTACATTTTCCCCCAGAGAAGTTGAATTTATTTATGTCTGCTAATTTGGATGGCAAATTGAAAGAGTTTGAATAACACTCAGACTTAGTTAAAAAGGTTGCACTGATATTGCAGTTCTTCCTTCAGTCTGTGGCAGTTGAGTGCACGATCTATGTAGAAATTAAGGTTGAATTTTTACAGGGCAAAGAAAATTCCTGGCTTTTAACAGTAAGATTAAGAACTACACAAAAAAAGTTTTAAAAAAAAAATTACTTAATGCCCTGCCTAGTATCATCAGGGAGCTTCATGGTAGAAATGAAACTAAACTCTTTTGCAGGCCATTGCTCAGTTGCCATAACTAAGTGCTTTTCTTCTCCCACAAGCTATCCACAACCTTTCCCAATATTTCCTTTTTTCCCCCTCTATAAATTAAGCACAATCTCACAGGTAACAGGTTTCTTTATTGCAGTGACTCCTCTGAAAAGATCTATTTTATGCACAAAATCCACATTTGATCTGTAATCCTCCTTGTGTTTTAATGCACACACATGCGTGCGTGTCTGCTCATTCCTTTATCTCCATGGCTGTGTTGCCTTGTATTTGTCTGCCTGTATCATTTCCTTTTGTCAGGGAGAAAAAGGAAAAGGCAGACCTCCCAAACTGCAGGTTTAAAGCCTTTGTGGCTACATGAGAGCGCTGCTATTTGAGCTGGCTGGGTGATAGTGATACAGCATTAGGTGTCAGAGAGCAGTGTACTTTTCCTCCCTGTAATCTTCATCCAATTTCAGTTGCCTCAGACTTCTGACTTTTTGTTCAAGTTGCTATTTTTAGCTGCTTCCACTCTTCATCTCTCCTTAGCATTTCTCATCCCTTTTACCTGGGTTCTTTCTCAGATCTGTCCCGTCACCATTTCCTGGGTCTTAGCTCCTGAGTTCCCTTAGGTCTCTATCCAATTTGGGTGCTGAGGTTTGATTCATTGGCCCTTCAAGTGTTATCCCTGCCCCTCCTCAGCTTCCATCTCCATCCATGGTTTGTCCTTCCAGTCTCATCAGATTCATTCACACAGTGAATCCCTTTTGTCTCTTTGCTCCTTACTTGTCCATCTGCCTGGGTACTGGATACTCTTAAGTGGCAGTAATACCAGGATCCTTAGGGATGTCTGCTTTCCATGCCAGTGGCTTTTTGTGCTTAGCTTAGAGTATTTATTGCAGACTTCCTCCCTCTAAGCCTTGTCAGACTGAAGGAAGCTTTGCAGGAGGTACATGATGTCCAGTCAGTCCTAGAAATTGGAGAGGATCAGTCATGATCAATGAGAGTAGGTTTTTCTGTGACTTTTCACTGACAAACTTCTGGAAGTGTTTTCCATGAAAAAAAAAAGGAAGATAGTTTTCTCAAGCTTGGTCACATCTGGATAGATCTGCATGGAAAGGGCAGAAGTTACATTCCCCCCACTCTAAAACTCATGACAAATTGCAAGTCTCATGAATGAGATTGTTTTTAAGATGAGCAAAATGTTTTTGTTAATGACTTTCCTGTTCTCAGAAATGCCTGGAAAGTTTTGTCTAAGTGTTCCAAAATATATAAAAGAATTTAGAGATGTGTTATGAGAAATTTAGCCCAACTTCTAATTGTTCAGAAAACTTGAGAGGATTTATATGAAAGTATCTTCAAACAGACTTTGTGAACATCCATTCTTTGATAGTGCTGTACTGACAAAAACTTTGGTGTGAACTTGGCTGTGGTACCAGTAGAGGACTTGTGTCAACATAGGACAGCTAAGACTGTTGTCTACATTTTGACCTCCCTGTGGATGTCCCTACCTGTGAGCTGTGTTCCAGTTCCAGCTGCAGGCATTGGAGATCTGCAGTGTTGTAGCCTGAAAATGGACACCCACTGTTTGGCCAACTGAACTTGCATGAAGTAAATTCCATAAAATGACTAACCCTTATTAGGTATAATGGAGTTTGGATGTCCTCATCAAGCCTGGTGTTGTTTGGAAGCATGATGTGACTGTATGAGCAGTAAATGCTCCTTTTACTTTAAATACCTTTATAAATGTACTTTTGACATGACCTATAGAATGCTTGAGCTACTTCAGAATCCCAGATACGATTTAGGAGTTTAGGAGCTGTGCTGGATTTGACAGAAAGTTGACTTCATCCCAGTATGTTTTGCAATGACCAGTAACAGATGCCTAGAGATGATCATTAAACAACAAGCATGTAGCAATGTTTCCCTCAATTATTTTTTCTCAAGCCTCCAACAATTTGTGGCTCAGCCCGTGCTCTGCCAACACAAAGAAATGTCTACACACACTTCTTAAGACCTTCTGAGCATGAATCAAATGGAACTGGCACAATAGTCTGTTTTCTGAGCCTGCCAAAAAGCAGCCTCAAACCAAAGCTGATGATTTTTGTTCTTGCCTTGTTTGTCCTGGAGTTGCTGATGCTGAAGCCTAATAACCACGGTTTAAATTACATTAAACATTATTGACCTTCTTGTTGTTGACAGTCTAACTAAACAACAGGCTCGTGTGTGCTCTTCTGCCATGGTGGATATTAGATGGGAATTAAGGGAGTAGCTGGTTGTTAGCTGTGGAAAAGCTTAGCCTCACTCAAAACATTTACATTATCCTAAATCTTGCAGAAAGCGAGGAGGTGAATTTAAAAAAAACCCCTTTTTCCTCATGAAAGTGTGAAAAAAGCAGCAAAGGCAGAGTCTGTGAGGGAAATCATATGCATGTAGTCATTCCACCAGCTTATGTAATGATGAGGAGAACACAGCTCTAAGGCACCCAAACCCTTCCATGGAGCTTCTGAATAAGCAGGGTTTGGGAACATTTCAGGTTATATGAAGAAGAATTTGTGTGCCATAAAGTTTGCATGTTTTCCTCCACCTGTTTCAGGTTTTAAATAAAAAAATGGTATTTTACTTAGCAAACTTGATTCTTGCAAGTTTTTAACATATTCACCACTAATACAAAAAACACCCCTCCAAAACTTGAATGCTTTTTTTCTCTGAGTTCTTAAATGCCTTAATATCAACACCATTTATTTAATGTACTTTTTAATGAAGGTGAAAAAGCAGCTGGTTGGAATGAGAAACAAAGTAGGGACTTGTAGAGAGAGCCAGAAATTTCCACACTTAAAGGAACTTCTGCTTTCTGCCTTGATCACATGTGTTAAGTGACTGTGTTAAGGTTTGAGGAAGAAGAATAACTGGTCTCTGATTGACCTGCTTGTTATAAATTGAAGTAATTTCCAAATTTGTGACATGAATCATATAAAATTAGAAAGCTAGAAGGTAATTTCCAGTACTGCTGGAAAGGTGTTCTGTTTAGTACTTCTAATCAGTAGTTCAGTCAAAAGCCATTAATTGTTTTTATGTTGCCATCTTACTGCATTGTGCTCTTTAGTGCTTTATGATACTTAAACCAGTGTATTTGACAAGAGAGGTGCTAATGGTCATTAGTGTCTGCAAGCACTATAAAGCTTTTTCTAGACAATGGAGTGACCAATGAAGATTATCAGAACTAGCAGAGAATAAACTTCATTAATCACTGTTTATATTAAAATTTCTTCATGCTCTCATTAATGACAGTTGTTAAGTTCCAATTCTCTTTAGTCACAGGTTTGTGTGACAGCATTTCCCAATAGCTGAACTGTCAGAAATTTGTTCTTACAGGTAGTACATTAAATTGTTTAATCAGGGATGGATTGCTTGTGTGTATTTTTGGTACACTGTCATATAATTAAAATTCCTTATTGTTCTCATAGGTTTTGTCACCTGATCTTTTTTACAGAAAAAGTTCATAATCAGTGAAAAACTTGTCATTTTGCAATTCACAGTACTAATATTTAGGTTTAGGACACTAGCAGAGTTGCAAAGTACTTACACAAAGAGTGTATTTTAGCCTTTCTTTAATATCTGCCTTCTAAGAGTTGTTACTTGTCCAGATGTTGAGACAGTAATACTATGAAGTAATTCTAAGGGCAATAAAATAGTGTTAAAACATGACCTCTGATTAGTTCTTGATACTATCTGGATAAACTCTTACATTGTCTTACAGGCATCTTTTTTATAATTTGAATTTTGGAGTACTCTATGGAGCAGCAGGAAGGTTAAAAATACATGAACAAAGCTGCTGCTCTTGTCACCATTTTCCTCTTGAGCCATCTGTTTCCAGTAAAGCCAGTAGGATTTGTGACATCAGCTGAGCTGAACAAGGCAGAATTAATGTTTTTGTTTAGCTGGTTTTGGTGCAATTACAGTTGTAGCAAGGAGGTATTTGTCTTCCTGGAAATCTTCTGTGTGGTTTCTGTCACTCTTATTTCATGGTGGATGTTCTCCCATAGAGCTAGAATACAGAGATCAGGTTTTGTTCTCTGTTAGTTCACTTAGTTCTTCCTCTTCCACTGTATTTGTACAACATCATATTTGAGCCAATGGGATTAGTAAATAAAGGGAATTTTAAAATTAAATTTTAAAGATGGCATAGCTTTTGCTTTTAAAAATCAGTTCCTTTTCTCTCTGAAAAATTGGATGTAAAAAAAACCCTCAAAATTGCCAAGTGGAAAGAGGAGTGAATGGTTTTAAATTATGGAAATCACAATAGTAGGAAGAAGCATAAGTAGGGATGGACTCAGATTTCTTGCAGTGGACAAGTGCACAAGGAACTTTCTGAAGGAACAGCTGGTAACCACTGAAGGACATTCTGAGTAGGGAAATAGTCTGCTGGCTCTGCTTTAGTTTATTTCCTTGAGTGTTCTGTGAGTAAGTAAGAAATTATCTCTCCAGCTTTCTGACATCTTGTAAAGTTGGGATTTTCTTCCTATAGAACAGGAATATAAAATTATTTGATCCATAAACAAAACAGTGTTTGTCTTGCCTTGACAGCTTACCATTTTCCAATACCTGCCCTTGGAATACCCCGATTCAGCTTCCACCCCCTTCACATAACACTTTATTTTGTGCTCATACTGTGAAACTGGAGACTCCAGACTGTCCCTGGCTCTGGGACTGTCCTCATATGGGCATGCATCTCATGGGCAATATGATTTATTGCTTCATTCCATCTCCTGCTGTCATGATTCCATATTGTAGCAGGAATAAAGTAATATTCATGACTGGTTTTATTTAGCAGAGCTTTTAATATTTTTGTTTAATTTAATACATTTTTGCTGTTCTTTTGGGGTCATAGCATGGGGCCTGGCTTCAGAGGAGTGTTGGCTTCTAGTGCTGGAAAAGTAACTCTTCTCACCAACATCTGCTGCCAAAAAAATCCCTTTGGGCATTAGTTTCTTCAGACTGTTTTATCCCTCTTACAAATTCAGCAAATGTTGATATTCTGTGCTTTTTATTTGCTTCAGATGATACATACCACATTGTTTTCAAAGTGTGTTTCACTTATCTGCCAAATGGTTTTCATTGCCAGTGCAGTTTAGCAGATGGGTTTGAAGAGTTCAATTACATGTAACTTGGGCTTCCATTTTTCTTCCAGCATTTTTATGTGGTTCCTTAAACCAACATCAACATTTTTCAAGGTTTTTTAGTAATCCTGTAGTTTGCTCATTTTCAATAATTTCATAGTTTAGTCATAGAGCATTTGGGAAAAGTTACATTCTGATTTTGTATTTGCTGCGTACCATGGTTGATTGGTGGTTTTGAAAAACAGATGTGGTATTTAAAAATACTATTTATATTGCTATTTTATTCCATTATTCCCAGCTTTTTATAAATGTTGTATTATTTGAGTGCTTACAGTTCTTTCATGATTTTCTTTTCCTGATTAAATTGTTACTAAGGGTCAATGATAGGATCCAGCAAAGTCTTGCTGAGTACTTTTTTGAAGGATATATTTTGGACTTTAGCTCCTCCCAAGTTCCCCTTCTTTTTTCTTTTTTCTTTTTTCTTTTTTCTTTTTTCTTTTTTCTTTTTTCTTTTTTCTTTTTTCTTTTTTCTTTTTTTCTCTTTTCTCTTTCTTTTTTCTTTTTTCTTTTTTTCTCTTTGTTTTGTTGTTGTTGTTTTTGTACCGAGTAAAGTCTTTGGAAAAAATGTGGCCTGTAAGAGTTGTGTCTTAGCTAAACCTGCTCCATCTCCATAGGTTTTTGGAACATCAAGGACAAAATAGGGCAGTGGTGGTGTGTAGCTCAGTGTGGAGCTGCAGTTCTGGAAGTTGGAGGCTTTCAGCTGTATTTTCATGGTTTTACATCTAAGTTCAGGATTTACCTTGTGCAGCATCCTCAGCAAGTGCTCACTGAAGGTGTCATTTCCTAAAAGGAGTTCCTTGCAGGACTTTGGTTTTGTTTGCAATCCATAAATGTAATTACCATTGCTGCTGCCTTGCCCTCCTTCAGGAGCTCCAAGTTATTATTTGCTTATCCTGTTCCCCCTCCTTTCCTCTGCATTTCAGCTGGTAAAGTAACAGGATGCACCTTTCCCATGGTGTCAGCAGGTGTTAGACATGGGTAGAGGTGAGATGTCCTGCAGATCACAGGACAGACTGAGCATTGTAGCCCACAAACTTGGCAGCAATTCTTGGTGATCCCCTTTAATTTCTGTGCCAGAACATTTTATGTCTTTACACTACAGTTCTGCTTAGCACACACTAATATTTTTTCTGTCTCTTGTCCCTGAGTTGTGGTGCAGGCAGATATTTTCCTGAAGATGTTCATTTCATCTAGCTTTAAAGAATATCAAGGTAGCTGTTGACACAGGCAGCTTTGTGATTTGTATTTTCATATGGGCTGGTTTTGATATCTGTAGACTTGTAGTAGCACTATTTCATGCCTAATTTCATGCCAGGCTTTGAAACAGAGAAGAATTATGGTAATAAATATTGTCTGCATTCTAAGAATTAAGCAGATGCACTACATAACTTTTCTTTGATTTGGTTTATGTTCATATTTGGATGTTACTTGACACTTCAGCTACTAATCAAACACACCAGTGTTAGTGCTGTATTTCTGTTGTGAAAAATGAGAGTCCCTGAGCTCAGTTGTTGCTGTGTTATGCATGCCTTCCTGTGAGCCACTGACCTGTTTTTTCTTAAGTTTACTCAAAATCTTACGATGCTGTGCCTTAAAAAGTATTGTTGCCTTGGTGAAAAAGTGCAAAAGGATGTTACAGTGCTTCAGGGACTGTAATGAATCCGAGAAAGAGAAAAGACTGATTAACTGAATCAGAAAGGTGTGGGTGATTTTTTATAAGCAGACTGATAGACTCTGCTCTCTCTTGGCTAGAGAACTGGAGGATCATTGCATAGCTCTTTCTGAGAAATTATTTCTCTGGTGTCTAATAATAATCGTGCTTATTTATGACTTCTCAAAGTTTGGTGGTGATATTTGTGTAGTCTTGAAAGGCAAGATGAGAAGAAAATGCAGGGTTATGTAATGCTTTATTGTCCCAGAGAGAATTGTATAACGCCAGTACAATTTTCGGGAGAACATCATACTTAATTTCCATTTGCATTTCTGATTACAGTGTCTGTGGTTTTACATTACAGCTTAGAGAGCCATGTGGTTTTTAGTCATAACCTATTGACAGCATGGTGTCATCTGCCTTGCTTTTCAGAATAAGTTTCAAGCCCCATTACTGAAGGCATAGCTCAAGTTAGATAACGTAGAATGAAAATGCTTTTCTGTGACAAGAAGAATCTTATTCATCAAAGTGCGTTTAGAGTGGGTTTCATTAAACATTTGAAGTAAAGGTTTGGAAGTGCCACTGAAAGACACTACCCACTAGTTTCCTTCTCAGTATTCACTACCTCCTACTGGCCAAGGTGGTCATCTGCTAAATGAAGGAGGGGAACAGATCTGGCTAAAAAATCACAAGAAAAAGGAATTTTTTAATGACTTGTTGTGTTTGTTTTTCAGCGATGTGCATTTTGTAAGCACCTTGGAGCCACTATCAAATGCTGTGAAGAGAAATGTACCCAGATGTACCATTACCCCTGTGCTGCTGGAGCAGGCACATTTCAGGATTTCAGTAACTTGTCCCTCCTTTGTCCAGACCACATTGATCAGGCTCCTGAAAGATGTAAGTGCACAGTGTTCAAATGACACAGTTAGTACCAGGTTTTATGAAAACTGCACTGTCATAGGATCAGTTTAAGGATGCATTTGTTCAGATGCACTGTCACAGTTCACGTACCCAAGAATTCACACGTGTTCAGGGATAGAAAAGATGTGAGTTCATACTCTTCTGTTGTTAAAGACCAGCAGTGTTGCACAGTATTTTTCTTTTAATGACAGAACAAGGAAGAGGTTTACTGGTAAGGCTTCTCTTCTGTCAGGTTTTAGCTGAAATTGATAGACTTGCTTGACCTAACTCAAGTTAGAGCAACCTTCTTGCAAACACTTCAGATAAATAATAGATTTAATTCCATTATGAGCTTTATTTTGTACTTGTTCCACAGAGGAGTTGGTTCCAAAGCTCTCAGCTTTATCTTGAGGAGAATAAAACTGTTTCTTTTTGTAAGACTTCATTAAGGTTTAAAATGAATGTACTTTTGTTATGAGAAGATTAGTTGAGAAAACTGAATTAAAGTAGTAGCTATTAAATAGATTAATTAAATTTGAATTTCATAACAATGATGAAGTTTTGTATGCATAAGAACTACTAAGAAATTTTTTGGGTTCATTGAATTATTCGTAATTTTGAACAAAATAGTAATTGGAAAAGTCATTTCTTTTTAGCAAAGGAAGAAGCAAATTGTGCAGTGTGCGACAGCCCTGGAGACCTCTTAGATCAACTTTTTTGTACTACCTGTGGCCAGCACTACCACGGGATGTGTCTGGACATTCAAGTCACACCTTTAAAAAGAGCAGGTTGGCAGTGTCCTGATTGCAAAGTGTGCCAGAACTGCAAGTAAGTGAGACTTACAGGACATGGAGGAGGATGGTGTGAGATTTATGTGCTGTGATTTTGAAATGCATATTTCATTAAGTGTTTGTGGTTTTCTTCCAAAAACTGTAGATTATTTGCCCATCTTATCTGTTATGATGTTGTATTAAGTAGCTGAGCAAACCCTTGTGTTGGAAACTTTGTTCTAACAGAGCTGAGCTGAAATTCCTGTGTGTTTTAGCCACAGAGTTACCATTATCTCGTCAGGCTCTGTAAAGCAGTAAAACATTCTGATTTTTTTCCTCCTTTTATACAGGAGGATTCTTCTCAAGTTTACCAAATAAATAATTTCAATGTAGTGCCTTCTGAGAACCTGTGCTTTTACTCAGCTGACAGTTCAGTTGTGCCTGTTCCTGCACACTGGGCAGGTCTCCTGCATTAGGACCTCTCATAGGATGTCTTTCAGAGGCAGATAAGGAGTCATTATGAAAACAAAACCCTGCTTTAGTTGAGCAAAGAAACAAAGTGACATGAGTGGGCCTGACTGAGTAGTTGCACCAGCCAAAGACAGAGACAATGAAACTTAATTGCTGTGCCACTGTAAGGGTTCACTTAGAAAATTCTGACTGTTTGTGGGCTTGTTCTCTTATAACTTAATCTCATGGGCACTGCAGGGTTCTTTCACTTGCTTGGTTTTTTTAAAGGACTTACTGAAAAAGAAGTAAAAGTTTTGTTTAGCTTTAGTCAGATAGGCTGGACAGTGTGAAGGAAAAAAACCCATTCTACTGCTGCCTCATGTATGTGATCAGTCAGTGCTTTCCTGTTCTCCAAGCAGAACACTTGGTATTTGCTAGCATTCACTTCAAAAAAATGTGTTCCCTGATCATACACAACAGGATAGCATTCTCAGCAATGAAGCTAGAATAGAGAAGCATGTTCTAAAAAGTGTCTCTGAAAATGTCATACTGGGTAATTTCAGCATCTGCTAACATATCTTTTCTTTAGTGGGAAAGTAGAGAAAATGTGATGTGTTCACACTCAGTCCATGGGACCATCCATGGGTTCTGAGTGAGCTGGTGGGTGAAGTGGCTAAGCCACTGTCCATCATGTTTGAGAAGTTTTGGCAGTCTGGTGAAGTTCCCACTGACTGGAAAAGGAGAAACATAGACACTGTTTTTACAAAGGGGAGTGAGGAAGATCTGGGGAACCACAGGCCAGTCTCACCTCCTTGCCCACCAAGGTCATGGAGCAGATCCTCCTGGAAACTGTGGTGAGACGTGTGGGACATACAGAGTGACATAATGGTGACAGACACCATGACTTCACTGAGGGCAAACAGTGCCTGAAAAATTTGATGCCTGCTGTGATGGAGTTACAGAGTTTGTGGAGGAAGAGCAGCTGATGTCACCTACCTGGACTTGTGCAAAGTGTTCAGCACTGTTCAACACAGTATCTTTTCTCTAAACTGGAGAGAAATGGATTTGACAGATGAAGCACTCCATGGATTCAAGAGTTGGGCTCAAGGACTCAAGTGGAGACCAGTGATGAGTGTTGTTCTTCAGGGGTCAGAACTGGGGAATTGGGACACGTGGGCAGTGGAGTCAAGGACACCCTCAGCAAGTCTGCCAGTGACACCCAGCTGTGTGGGGCAGCTGATGCTGAGGAGAAGGGACAGCATCCAGAGGGACCTGGGCAGGCTGGAGAGGTGGGGCTGTCTGAACCTCATGGACTTCAGCACAGCCAAGTGCTGCATTCTGCACCTGGATTGGGGCAGTCCCAAGCAGGAGTCCAGGCTGGGCAGAGGGGAACTCAGAACAGGTTGCCTGGAGAAGCTGTGGATGCCTCACCCTGGAAGTGTGCAAGACCAGGCTGGATGGGCTTGGAGCAACCTGAAATAGTGGGAGGTGTTGTTGCCCATAGATCTGGATGGTCATTAAGGTCCCTTCCAACCCAACCATTCTTTGAGTCTATAATTACATAATGCAGTATGGCTGTTTTTCCACTATTACTAGAAGAATAGCATTTTAAGCATATCTTCATGCAAAGAGAGAGGTTTTTAAAATACCAAGTCTCTCAGGTAATGAGATGGTATCTAGCATGTATGATGCCATATACTGCAAGGCTTTATCTAGGCAAATCTTGTTGCATGTTTACTTACTGAATTAATTTATTTAAACTTAGGCAGAAAACAGTGCCTTTAGATATTACCAAACTATTTGTCTTGTTCTCAGCAAATTTATTTCATCACTGGAATCTGTGGTAGAGCTCTGTAATACATCATTGTAGAAAAATTGAAATCTCTTCCTTTAATGTTTGTTTTGCTCTTGCAGTCATATTGTCTGACATTGTAGGAGCTCCAGTAGTCAGACTTGATGACTCCTTTTTTCCTTTTGAAAAATTACAGTCAGATTTCAGAAACAAGTACAATTGGATGTTCTCTTCAGAAAGAAATAAAACGTATATTGCAGATTTTGAGCTGATTTCAGTACAGAAAGGCCATTAAATCTGTCTAAACATGTAAGTGAAGGTGGGCCAATACCTGGTATTCAGAATGGTTGCACAGGCTCAGCTCTTGGTGAATAAACATAGAGGTCTGCACTCACATTTAAAAATGAATTTGAAACCATTGTCTCTGGAGATATTTGTAAGTAGGGTTTGTGTATTTTTATGTGCACACCTGTGTGTTCCTGTTTAGACTTTCCTTGAAACAGGTATTTTGTTGCTGCTTATTGAAGTACTTTTTGATCCCTTGTTACTTTCCTCAGACACTCTGGGGAAGACAACAAGATGCTGGTGTGCGATACATGCGACAAAGGCTACCACACCTTCTGCCTGCAGCCAGTGATGGATGCTGTACCAACAAATGGCTGGAAATGTAAAGTAAGTGGAAAGGTTTCAGAGTAACTCCTTGTCATTTGTAAGAGCCCAGACTTTGTTATCCACACTATGCTGTTCCAGGTGTGCTGTGGATTGCTGTTGCCTTGTAACTTCTGAAGGAGTCCCACTTGGATGTAAAGCCTGTGGCTCTGCAGCTGCTCCATGGGGGGAGCTGGCAGTGCTGTGGCTGAAGCAGCCTATGTGGGACAGTAAATCAGCCTCCATAGGGAAAAGAGAAGTGTAGGATCCAGGTGCAGTGGATAACCTGCAGTTAATAACAGCTGCTCTCATGATACAATGGGAACAAAAATGTAAACTCAAAGCCATAGAGTAGTATATGTAATCTGTACTTGAAATCTCTTTATATTCAACTCCCCCTTGGTTACCAAAACAGTTCTTCAGCTTGTGGGTTCCTTTGCATTTGAGGAAGGCAGGATGAATTTGTTGTTTTATCAGTAACTTTATAAGTAATTGCAGCATAACGTGGGAAATCCCTGTATTTGAGATGTATATAATGTTACATCAGTTTGTGGCAGTCCTAAGATAACTGAGAGTAGCAATAAAAAAGTTTGATCTCATAAGAAATTCTCCTTTCAAGTCAGGGAGTAGTGTCAGGAAACTTCTTGCTGGTGTGCAGGTTATTCATGCTCTGCTATCAGATCTTGGATAACTTCTTGTGTTATTAAGGACAAAAATCTATTAAATTTAATTCAAAACAGGAAAATGTCAGTTAATGGCAGTTCTATCACATTGTGAAATATCATAATTAACTACTAAATTCTTGTGATCTCTAGAACTGTAGAGTATGTGCTGAGTGTGGCACACGAACAAGTTGTCAGTGGCACCATAATTGTTTGGTATGTGACAGTTGTTACCAACAGCAAGACAACTTATCTTGTCCTTTCTGTGAAAAACTGTGCCTCCAAGACTTCCAGAAAGATATGTTGCATTGTCACATGTGCAAAAGGTAAGTATCCAGCTTTTGTTCATTTGTACTAAAATGCATAAAGCTTGTGATGAGCTGTGTGACACTGGTGGGTTTCTGGGGAGGATGTCCACTGTGTTTGATGTACAGTGCCACAGGATCTTGTGCAGCTCCTTGATCCTTCATCCCTAAATACAATGAACAATAGCAGGTAGTTTTATTTTAATCTTAGCAGATGAGTATTAATTGGCAGTTACCTGAGGGTACCTGGCAGTTACTTGCTGCAAGCTGCTGCTGCCTCTTACATTTCACCTATTTTGTGAGGAAGCAGGCTAAAAAAGTCGTTGTCCTAAAGTTTAAAGAGTGTTGTTTGCAGTGATCTGGGTTTTCAGGGTTTTTTTTGTATTTTCAAGTTCATTTTCTGTTTAATTTTATGTCTTTTTCTATTTTAGTAATTTAAAAAAATTAAAAATACACTATTTGGAACATTTAGAATGTAAGCTATGTTTTGTAACAATGGTATTGTATCTCACTGTTCAACATTCTGATGATGCTCTACATCTTGTGAAGTCTGATTGGCTTTAGGGACAATTCAAGTCTTCATGTTTAAGTTTGTTCACTGTTTGACATGCTGACATATCATGCTTATTCCTCTAAAATTCTCCATAGTCAAGCATTGGTTGAAAAATCTTTATTTCCCCATAGGAATGGGAAACATTGCTATTTTTAATGGATTTTTATTATGATGCTTTATATTTTCATTGCTAAACTCACAGTTACAATAAATCACAATAAATTAATCTCCCCAGATGGATTCACATAGAATGTGACAGATCTCCAGGTAGTGAATTGGAGTCTCTATTGAAAGACTACATCTGCACTCTTTGTAGACAAGGAGAAGGGGATCAGACTCAGTCATGTGATGTAATGAACACTTCTGAACTCATTCCTGGACCTGACAGTATAACAGGTAATGAAACTTAAACTTCACAGTTCCAAAATGCTAACATCAGATGTAATATCTGCAGTCTCACCAAGTCTTTTGTGAACCAGCCACTCAAATTCTGCTCTGTGAGATTCATCCCTTCCTCTGTCTAACAGCAGCTGCTCAAGCAATCCATGGGTGGCTTCTGTTTCTGTCCTAAGGATCCTGGATACAAACATGGGCTAGTGAGCACCATAATTATGGCTCTCAACTTTCCAGCTCCAGCCTCTCAGCCTGTAGCTGTAAATTTGATTTGTTTTGGATGTGCTACAGTTCATAGATGTATTCATTTGACAGCCTGGCTGTTTCACTCATTTGTGCCTGGTAGATGTTCTTGGAGACATTCAGTTCTGTTTCTCTCCAGCTGCTGGTCAGTCTCAGTGCCTCTTCTCACTGTATTCAGGAAGGACAGAGCAGTGGGAGCTGGACTGTGTTCAAGGGACAGGTGTTTATTTAACTAGACAGCTTTTAATAGGTGTCCTTTCTCAAAGCAATATATGATCAGTCATCTTGTTTCTGAGACATTCTTGTGTAAGTGGACAAATCAAGCAGAAGGTGGAAAGCTGTGGAGAAGTGTGAAGTATTTTTTGAAAAATAAGTCAGCAACAGTTAGGAAGCACAGGGAGGACTTGGATCTGCTGATCTGAGCCCAGTGGGTCATCCACAAGAGCTGTGTTATAAACTCAGAACTAAATGCTTTTGTGTATTTCACACTACATGACCTGTTGGGCAGCACCTACAATTCAGCTCATCCAGGCTGAATTTCCCTGGAGAAGTACAGCTGTGGTTAAATTCAGAAGCAAGGTAAAATGTAACAGATTAACTGCACAGCCACTGCCCTGTGCGTTTTCTGGGCTTTAGCAGCAGTGGTTGTGCACTGATCTTTTGTTACTCATAAGTATCTGTGGTTTTGAAAGCCTGGTAAATTTTAAATTTTAGCAGTAAAGGGGAAGTGTTGGACTACAACAAAGCTCTAATGTTTGTGTTCAAACTGATGTTTTGTATAAACAAGTCATCCCTTTGATGTTAACCTTTTGTGAGCAGTAAAGACATGATGGAAAAGGTGCTCCTGGAGGAAGGGCAGTGACAGGAGGTAAATGTCTGTAAATGACTTCACTCTGTCAGTGAACATGGCCACCAGGTTAGGAAGAGTGGCCATTTCAGCAGATAATTTCCCTCCTGAAACCTTAGGGGAGGCTGTGGAATCCCAGCCAGTGTTCTTAGAGGATTTTGAAGGTGTCCAAAGCCAAACATACACTGGCACAACTCCCTACAAAAACCCCTTTTGAGTAAGTAGCAGGTTTATCTGGAAGGCTGAAGTTTTAAGCAAAGCTTCTGTTAGGATTTCTAGCTAGTAGAAGCACTGACAAGCATGCTCCTGTCCCTAAGGAAGAACAGGACTGTCATCTCAGCTTCTAGGAGTAGTCTGGAGCTATTATATCAGTACAGTCATGCAGTGTTTTATACCCAGGAGAGCACTTCTGTACTTTAAAATCAGATTTGGAGCCAATGTAAATGATCATTTCCTCGAAGTTAAAATATCACTTTAAAGTTGGCAGAGTCTGGGAACAGCTTTTAGGGTGCTAAAGGAGTATCACCTAATAGTTGCTGGCTTTTTGAACTTAAAAATTACTTTCTTGATGCAGAAAGCTATGTTTGTTTCACTTTTTTTGTGCTAACATCCATGGAGGATCAGTTCTCTTCAAGTTAATGCTTGCTGTATACTTTGTTTTCCATACTTCCTCTAGTGCATTTTAATGAATTTCCTTAACTGAAAGAGCTTTTACACAAGGAGGAAAAAAAAAGTATTTCCTGTTTCTGTGCTCTATAATGATCCTGTCAGCCAAAAAAGCACTCAGTAGTGCCTTTTCCATGCAAAGATTAAGATGAACATGTAGAGTGAATTCAGTGTTCCCAGTGCTGACAGTAGATGGAACTTCCTATCTATGCCATAATACATTGTAGTATTTGTATACAATTGTGAAAGCCCTCATGCTGCCAGTTCTGTTGAATTTTATAGACAGGGAATTTAAGAAAATTCTTTCTTCTGTTGCTCAGGTTGTGCAGAAGTCTGTGACTGTGTGCATATTTTCACTTTTAGGCATATGTAATTGCCTTACAGTCATGTTTTGCCATCTGAAAGGTATAAAACAACTTCAGTGTTAATGAGTAACATGTTCCTCATTTTTAAGGAGCACAGTGTAGTCTCTTTAACCTTCTCACTGACCTGACTTGTCCTAAATCCTATCATCATTAAATATCAGTCTCTCTTTAGCCAAAAGGTCAAACAGTGACAGCAGTTGCTGATACCTAAGTAGTAGAATAAACACAGCAATTTTAATAACTGCTTTGCTTCTCCTTAAGCTTGTACAAGTGAAATGGAAATGGAAAGTGGTGGAGAGGATATGGCATTTCAGGAACAACCCATTACTGGTGATGGCCCTGATCAGGAATCGGCCATTGGGTGTGTTACAGAAGGTAAGAAAGAGTTTTGCACTCTTGAGAAAATGCCAGTTCAAAACCCTTCAGAACCAGAACCTTCTTCAGTCAGTAAGGCTTACAGTGCTTTATAAATGCAAGAAGAAAAAGCACCTGGAAAACAGTAGAAGACACATTGCAACAGTTCCGAGCTCTCAAGCAGAGTATTAATTCTTTGCTTAATAAAAGAAGTGTTTTATTGAAGGCAAAGAGAATCTTCAGAATATTTGTGTTGCTTTACTTTTGTTTGTTTGTTTGTTTTACTTTTTTGTGGGGACTGGCTTTTTCCAAGCTGAAAAATCATTGAATGCTTTGTATGCTGGAAGTTTATTGTAAAACCCAGTGACTTGCTGCTGTTCAAATACTTCCAACTCACACCTTCTCTTACGTGCTTGATGCTTGTAACTCCACAGGCATCCTTGGTTAAGGATTTTCTGGTTGATTTTTTTTTCCCCCCCTTTGTAAGTAAAAGATAATCTTCCAGACAGGGTTGCAGCAGCTGATTGTTTCTCTTTTGAGAAAAACTGCATCTTACCAAACACACAAGGGGGAGCAGCTAAAGAAGGGTGAAATCCACTACATGTGTAGTGTACCCTTGACCAATATCAAGGGTAAAGAACTTGCCAGGGTGTCCCATTCAGTCCCAGATGATGTTGGAGGATGGTTGCTATAAGGGGAGAGAAGAAACTTGTATTTAAAGAGAAAGTAAAGAAAACCCAACTTGTCAGATGAGCCGTGATCACTCAGTTGTGTGTCACAGCCTGTGGTAGAAGGGCCATGATTTAAACTGTGAAGAAGTATTCAGAATAAAATGCTGGCTGTGAACTCAGTGGCTGAGGAAGTTGTAGCAGTGTGAGTTTAGGAAGAGTGCAAGTGTAATAGAAAGTAAGTGGCCTGTAAGAGAATCAGGGCCCATCAAAGGAAGATGTGAGAAGCCAAATTCAGAGCAAAGAATGTGGTACTTGATAGAGTGGAACAAAAACTCTGGGACTCCTTGATGAAGAAAGTTATGGATGAAAGGTGCTTGATTTGGTTCAAGGGAGTGCTAGATAAATATTTTTGAAAGAAATTCATAATACATTAGTAAATTAAATTAAACCAGCAGCAGCTGTTTTCATTTCAGTTGATTTCCTAAAGTCTGAAAGAGTTTTAGGAGGAAAATGTTTTTTATTAGTACTTGTCCTGTTCTTCTTAACTTTTTGGAAGTGTTGGGACAGTAGCTTAAAATACATTAATTTATGATACCATGCATCTTCAATACACAGAAATTAAAAAGAAGAAACTACTTTTGGCTGCCTACCTGGAAATGAGTTCCTCAGAAATTAATCTTGGGTCTGTTTTCTTGTAATTTACTCTGCTGTGTTTTCAGGGAAGAAAAATAATGAACTAAAAATACAGAGTACTGTAAAAATAGGTACAAAGAAAGGTATTTATGAAGTATATTTTAAGCTCCATATTAAATTCACTGAGGTAAAGTGATATGTGTTGGCTTGCATGATGTGTACCAAGTATACTTGTTGACCAGTACACCAGAAGTTTTTTTTTTCTTTTTCACTGTGGGCCTTTAACATGGTTGTACTTAATTACAGGCATATCACTAGAAGAAAAGACCACACAACTGGAAGCAGAAGTCTCTGTTGAAGTCAATCCAGCTGAAATGGAAATATCTCCTAAAAAGACACCAGCATCTGGTGACAGTCAGACTGAGAAAATGATGGAAGTGGTAGAAGGTGTTCAAGCTGTAGCACAGCAGGAGTTGGACAAACCAGCTGAGGAGACACAGCTGCCTCAGGGTGGTGTGGAGGTATCAGAAGTGTCCACAGCAGACTCTGGGTCTCTGTCTGCAGTGCCTGAGACCATGACTGTGACACCAGAAATGCTGGAGACTGAAAGAAAGGGAGATATTTCTGTGCCCGGAGAACAACAACTGGAAATAATAAAAGTGCAGAAAGATGCAGGGAAGGAAGAAACCCGTGAGAAGTCAGAAGCACCAACTCTTCCAGAAGTAGAAACGACTGCTTCAAACGGAGGTGTTGCAAATAGCTCACCAGTTGGGGACAAACCCATAAAACCACCAGCTGAGACTTGCCCCTCACTTCCCCCATCACTTAATCTAAACAAGACAAACGTGTCTTCCTCAGCAGATGTTTCTCTAGACTTGCATTCTGCACGAGATGTGCAGCACAGCCTGCCCGCAGTGCTGCCTCCAGCTGGGGGCTCTCTCCCAACCACCTACATATCAGTCACTCCAAAAATCGGCATGGGGAAACCCGCCATCACCAAACGCAAGTTTTCCCCTGGCAGACCCAGATCCAGACAGGTGAGCACGTGTCCTGTTTCCTTCTGTGTTCATTAAATTGCAGTATAACTCATCAGATTCACCTGTTTCATGTAATTGATTCTCCTGAGTGAACGTGTAGTTTATTTCTTCATGGAATTAATGCTCTGGTCAATAATGGAAAAGTCAGCCATCATAAAGCTTCTGTGGTGAGAATTTAAGTTTCTTTTGGCTCGTGGTTAAAGCAGACTAGAAGAAAATTTGTTGTATTTTTCATACAATATGCTACAAATGCAGGTAAATGTAATGCTGTGGCTACTTTTAATATTTTTCATATATGCATTTATTTTGGCTGATACTTTCAAAGTGTGTTAAAGCTTCTTAAACTGGCTTTAGAGAAGAACCTTTTGCAACTCTCTGTCCATTATTCTGCCAGGTATTTTTTTGATTGACATTTCTAATGGTGTGGTAAATAATTTTGTGGTTTTGTTACATTAGGGAATACCATGCAAGAACTATCTTGTACAAAGCATTGTGGTTTGGCTAGGATTAAATTTGATAAGTGAAAAGAATCCTCAAGTCTGTCACTTTTTGCAGCATCTTTCTCTCTATTCAACTTGTGTTCTGGGGAAAATGGTTTATCAGCCCAGGGGTATTCATTTCTTGTTGGTAAAATTCTATACAAAAAGTGTGTCAGTGTGACATATTAGTGTTTCATCTTCTCATCACAATTTATTTTTAGTCTTTGGGACATCAAGGTTGATGATTTAATGCTTTTCTAGACTTAGTGCTAACAAAGATTTTTTTAATGTATTGCACAGTTCTTTCAGTTTTTACATGTCACCTAAGGGTTCAAAATTTTTGCTTCCTAAGGTACCAGAGAGTGTTCTGGAAAGTTTTTCTACTGTTTCTGCTGAGTTTAGGAGATCTGTATTTGTTGTGCTGCAGTTAAGTTTTCCTGGGTCACTGTACAGTCAGGTGTATATATCATTTACAAAAATATGTTAATGTCTTAAACACATTTCTCTTCAGTATTCTTAAGTCCTTACTCTGGGCTTTTGATGAGGGACTGAAAGCTGTTGAATGATGTTCTGTAGACTATGAAGAAAAAGAGATTTTTAAATGTCCAGTTACAGGCAGGTGTTTTCCTTTAGAGCAAGATGTAATTGGATGAATGTACGATGTGGAAGGCATCTATTTAAATCACTTTGGATTGCAGACAGAAATAGGTTTAGGTTTATTTTGTGGGGATTTAAAATAATTCTTTCTGCTGAAAACATTCATTTTTCAAAAGAATTGTGTACTTCTCCAAATGGAGAGCTGTGGATAGCAGCAGAAGCAAAATCCCAGAGTGAGTCAGGTTGGAAGGATCACAGTGGGCCATCTGGTCCCACCTCCTTGCTCAGGCAGGGTCATCCCAGAGCACATGGCACAGGATTGCATGCAGACAGTTTGCTTTCCTGTTACATGGGGATTCTGTGGGATAGCTTGGAAGGCAAGCAGGCAGTTTTTCACCAGGTATAAACCCAGAGAAATAAGACCTGTTGTTTCTTTGTGTCAATGCTATAGACACTTCAGAATGGATTCTCTCTCCAGTTCTGGCTCTTGGAAAGCATCATGCAGGGCAAGCTGAGAAAAGTGCCTCTTGGTGCCATTCCATCATATTTTCCATGCCATTGAAACTCCACAGATCAAGAAGAGACATAAGCTTATTTTAAAACATTTTAACCTAACACAGTGTTTCAGTTCTTGTTCACCTGGAGGTGATCACATTGATCTAAAAGCAAGTAAAAAATGGGGAAAACAATACTGGAGGAATAGGTGCTTCTATAAAGTTATAGGTGTTGCTGTTCAGAGTAAACCAGGTCATGTGATTCTTCTCTGGGTGGCACTGAAGAGCAGTTGTCTTCTCAAAAGTGGGTTGATTTTATGATTTTGGGATCTACTTCTTTCTGTTTATAAAATAGCATATTGTGCTATTTATCTTTTTGCTAGATACTGCTGTTGTGTGGCTTTGTGTCAGGTGTGAGGTTATGCCATCCAAGTGTTACCTGGCAGCTGCAGGAGTTCTTGGCTGCCTGTTGTGGAGGGGAGGGCAGAAAGTTACACAGATTGGATGGGTTTTATTGATTAAAGAGATTGTGGCTCCTGTGCCTGCCTGCTTTCCTCTGTTGTGCAAAGGAATTTCCATTGCACAACTTGTTCCTTGTCCAGGACTGCTCAGGTTTAAAATAGTTCCTTCATGGAGTCTGATCACTTTGTGAACCCCAAAGACAAGCCAATGTAATTTCACAAATAGTAATATTCTGCACTTTCTCCTAGAGGTTTGAAAGCTCCTAATATGCAGTTTACTTTGTTGGAATGTCCTTTTCCTGTTTTAAAAATTTAATAATATATCCATTGCAATGGGTTTATGGAACTTCCTATAAAGAAGAAGAAAAAAATTTCTCTGGATCTTGGATATATTTCTCCTCAATTTTATAAGACACATGCTTCCCTGGAGTCAGGGAATCCATGTAGAAGGATAGTGTCTGATTTGGATTTATTCTCATTAAATTAATGTCTTGTGCTGGACAGTAGGATGAATTATCAGCCCTTTCTTCAGAATCTGTTAATACAATTGCTAATAAAATATATTTGAATAATTATTCTGATTTGCCACTGAATACAAAGTAGTGCATAATCTGAAGTAATTTCCTGTGTTGATAGATATTAGTAGTTTGCTTTAGTGATGTATCTGCAACACCACATTGCTCCTCTTTGGAAAGCACTAAAACCCATCTCAAAAATGAAGACAATATTCTGCTTAAAAAGACTTCATGAACCCCTTCCAGGGCTGCAGTCAGTGTCACTGATGTCAGCATCCCTCTGCCCCCTGGCATTTCTGCTGGCATCCCAACTTTGCCTAGAAGCAGCAGGAGAAAATGCAGCTTCTAACCAAAAGGGGAGCTGTGTATGAATCTAAGTGCAGGGACAGTTAGGAACTGTATGAATTGGCTTTGGCTGGTACAGACTTACCCCACTCTGGGGAATGTGTCAGCTGCTGTCAGTAAGGTGCCCTTCTGCTGACAGTGAATTTTAGGACAGCAGGTTATCCATCCCCTCAGGTGCAGGAAAGCTGCATTCTGCCCTGTGAGAGGATCCTCTGCCTGCCAGGCTCAGCATCTCACTGGGTTTTGTTCCATGGACTGTCTGCTGTTCCTGATCCCCTACTCCATAGTGCAGCCAAATTAATTTTTACATCTGTCTGAAATTTAAGTGTTCTGAGATCACAGATACTCCCCCTGAGCTGCCAGCGTGGTCAGGTATTTACAGTGCTGTCCTTAGAGTGGTGTCTGTCCAGTTTCTTCTCCATGGAAGATGGAGATGCTCCTCTCTTGCCTGTAAACTGCAAATTCATGTCAGGGGCAGGACCACTCTTTAATCATTTCCAATTTTCTCTTCTCTGAAAAAGTAGTCTTAGTAGAAATTTTCATGTAAGTTTATTAATGACTAATCTGACATAGATCCAATTTGAAATGAATCCTGTCAAGGAAAATGACTATTTTCTGTGGAGGTCTATGTTACATGCTGTTGTGTTTATTCTGTGTGTCCAAACTGAACAGATTTGAAATAGTTATTTTTGCTATGGCACTGTGTTCTGGAAAGCATAAGATTAAGTCAGTAAATGGAAGGCATTACGAATTTTGGCACTGAAAACACTGGTAGGTGAAGAGTTGAGAGCATTCCGTAGAATAATTTTGAATAAAAACCAATAAACTTCTGTTGGTTTTGTAGATTCCATAAATACTATTTTAGTATTATTCCAGAATGTCTTCCTTGAGAAATACCATGTTCAGAGGCATTTAATTTTCTTCATGAAGATGTTGTTGATCACTGTTATGCAACACACTGAATATCTGTTGGTGTTTTAAGAGATTTTTTAAATGAAACCAAAAAAGGCAGAGCACTGTGATGGGTTTGGATGTGTGCTGTCTTGGATGATACGGCTTTTTTGCTGTCTTCACTTAAATGGTATCACTAAGTATGTTGTTGTAAAGGTAGATGTTGGGAAAAAAGATTTAAAAAGTCTTTTTCAAGGATCAGTTTTTGTTGTGGTTTCTATGCTTGGTGCTTGGTTGGTTTTTTTGTGTTTTTTTTTTTAATGAGGAGAGCCTTATTTTCAAGTGATTAAAGTTTGTTCACAACCCTAAAATTACATTGAATATTAAATTGCAAATCCAGCTTGGTGCATTTGCAGTTGCAGTAGGATTCATAAAGCGTTAAGCAGCTAAACACAGTCAGTGGTAATTTAGTGAGATCTCCTGACCCTTGCTGACACTGGGTTTCCTTTTGTTATAATTTACTTGCAGCTGTGTTGTTCAATTTTGAGGACTCAAGAATATGATGGAGAATTAGAACTTCCTGTTTCTGTCACAGTACATAATTATTGCTGGGGTTCTGATATAAATGAACTGAATAGAACTTTCTCGTCAGTGTTGTGTGGTAATAGGCATTAATTAAAAGCCAAAATATAATTAATGCATCTCTTTGATGTAATTCATTTGTTCCTGGTATTGTGGAAATGTGTGTTTTTAATTAAGTTTATCTGACCAAGAATTCAAATTTTTCTGATCTACAATAAAACTTGGATTAAATTTCCAATTTAATTCTTAACAATATGGTTCACGAATCATATACAAATCATCTTGTTTTGCAAGAATGAATATTTCATTTTCAGATTTAATGTTCTTTTAGGTTTTTAATCTTTTGAATATATTTAATCACTAGAAAAGTTACCTTCTTGAAAAGAGAATAATTTTGTACCTACAAACTAAGAGTAGGTAATTTTAGTTGTTGATAAAGTATTTTCAGCATGTTTAAGATCTTGAATTTTGACAGTCAGCATGTTGCCTCCTTTATAGGTTGATGAAAAGATTGTTTCTTTGGTAAATAGATTTTCTTTGTTTTGCTATACAGATTTTCTTTGAGTTGCCGTTTTATAAGAACAATTACCTACCATGCATTATGAATTTTAGAAGTAATGGGGAAACTAATTAAAATTCAGTGAAAGCTTGAATTTTACCTGCTAAAATTGACTGTTACTTGATATTAAAACTATGGCTGGAATTGTTAAGGCAAATCTCCTGTGCCACAGACCTGCTGATGTAGTTGCCTACCAGTGTATCAAATTTCCTTTTCTTCCCCCATTTCTGACATGATGTCCCTGTTCTTTCACAAGAGTTCTGTCCTCGTGCCCTGGGTGTGAACAGGGACTTGTCCATCTCTAGGTGTGAAGGTGCAGAAGGTTTCTGCCCAGAACTGTTCCCCTCTTAGAGGGTGATGAACCTCCTGATCTTCTGAGCTGTCTGCATCATGACCACCTCTATGAAATCAGGGAAAAAACTGGGATAGCAAAACCTTCCAATCCAGAGTGTTTATTCCAGCACACTGACAGGAAGCCTTCAGCAGCTGCTGTCAGGAGCTGTTCTGGAGTGGGTTTTGGCACAGGGGAGGCATTGATGGCCATCCCAAGCACTCAGGTGCTCTGAGGCACTGTGTGTAGATTGTTATGTCCAATCTCCACCTCCTGTGGGCAGAATTGTCAAATTGTTAGGTTTTTCTAAGTGTTATATTGTCCATGTTCCTTCTCCTGTGCAGGCAGAGCTAAACTCTTAGACAGCAGATTTATGCTGAATACCACTGTGTCCACACTGTGGCTTGTAGTGAGTGTTGCTGTTTTTACCATGTGACTTTTATCCATAATTAGGCCTTTAGGTCACTGACAGGCTCTCTCTTCTGGCTCTGCTGTGCCAGGTCACGCTGTTTTCAGTCAGTACAGCTGTTAGCAAGACACCTCTTTGCAGTCTGAGGTGAATATATGTTTTGATTGAATTGTTGATTCTAAAGAAACTTATTTCCCATACGTTCTTGATGGAGAAATTGCATTTCAGTACGGGGAAAAAAAACACCACCTCAACACATTTTGCAAAGCCATCTCATTTTCCTTGATGCTTATTATTATTGTACATCCAAGTATGCAAAGGTGTAAATGTGTTTGGGCTTGCCCTTGTGAGCAGTTGTGAATAGTTGAGATTGTTTGTATGCATGAGGTTATTCCATATCAGCCCTGGGATTATGCTGCTGAATGGCATTCCTGGGGAAGGTAAACCTACACTTCTCATCAGTTCCACTTCTCATCCTGGTATTCAAGATTTTTTACTCTCAAAAATGTAGGATTATGAAAATGTGCTGTCCTTTATTAATCAAATGTGTAAATTGGCAGTGAAGTTATTTATGATGTCTGTCTCCCACAGTCTTTGTTCTGTGCTTGAGAAAGTCTTTCACAGATTTTGCTTTCTATGAAGAACCTCAGCATTTTTTTTTCCTTGTCTGTCTTAGCATTTTCTTCTCACTTTGCTTTATTTTTAGTGACAGTCATACAGTATCTCACCATGATGGAACTACATAAATAGGGATAATAATTAGTTAAAAAGAGCTTGTAGGTACACCATATAGATGTATATTATTACATGTACATAATAACATGTTAAAATGTGATACCACAGCACAACATGAAAACACAGGGGTGAAGAAAATCGGTGGTAGGATTTTATAATGGTTTATTTGTGGCAGACTTGCAGGAATGAGCTGCTTTGTTGATCACCATGGCTGTTTTTCTTTTATTTTGTCCAGTGGTTTATTCATATTCCTTTTGTTTGCTGTGCTTCTCCGACTGGTTGTTGCTGTGATGGGGGTAGTTTAGCTTCAAAAGTCAACTGAGGCCATCAGTTCTTTCAAAATGTGATTTGGGATATGAAAGGGGATGTTACCACCTCCAACTAATGTCTTCTTCACTGATGCAATAAAATTCAGACATATAAATTGTTATTGTTATGATTGCTTGCTTTAGATTTGTTTAGATTGCTTTAGATTTTAGATTAAGCTTTGTTTATAAAACTCACTTTGTTGTACTTAACCATCAGTTGGAAGTAAATATTGATTTTAGGGCGTGTTTCAATGAGAACCTAAAAATTTCCCACTTCCTACTCACTCAGTGAACTAATTGACTGCTTAAGTTAATGCAGAAATGCCTATGCCTGCATGTGCTTTGCTTTTCAGATTTTTTTTTATTTTGTTGCTTGCATTTTGCTTTTTTTGCTTGTTTGCTTTTTTTTTTTTTTTTTACTTTTTTTATGTTGCAAAGTTTTATACATCTATTTTCTCACCTGCCATATCCTAGGGGGCTTGGAGTACCAATAATACAGTCAGCCCACCTTCCTGGTCCCCAGACATTTCAGAAGGTCGGGACATTTTTAAATCCAGACAGCTTCCTGGCAGTGCCATTTGGAGCATCAAAGTGGTAAATAACTTGAATTTATTTTCATGTATCCATTGCTATCTTTCTGCTGTAGAGATTAGTGGTGAAATCCTGTATCTCACACTTTAATTAATCTTCCATTCTCTTGCTGCTCAAGGCCTCTAAAAATTATTGAGACTCTGGAGCTTTCAGGTTAAAAGTTGTGAGCTCTCCAGAGTGTACAGTATGATGGCATTGCCTTGATTTTCAATGGCAAAGAGTACTTTGTATTGCCCAAATTTTGTGTGTGTTAAGTACATCACTTTTTGTGGTTGGCTTTATGTAGCTGTCAAAATAAATTACCTGAGAAGGAAAATGTCCCTAAGACTGGCAGTAAGGTAAGCCAGGCATGGAAAGGAGCGGAGGTCTGAAGGATGGCTTGAATTTGTTGCTGTGGAGAACTCTTGCAGAGTGGGTTCAAAGTGACATTGTTTTTAGCTAATGGGGGAATAATTAACAACTTTCCTACCTGATTAGGTGGACCAAAACTTGTATCCACAGTGGCATTTACTATTAAAAACACCTGAAGTAACTGAAGTAGAATTATTTGGTTTAAAAGGCAAAAAAAAGCTAAATTACAAAACCGACAAATAGCTGTAGCTTCCCAATGATTTAAGTTCATCTCACTTTAACTCTCATGCTAATTTTATTTTAATTTGACATCAGCTTAGCTTTTGCTGCTTTAAGCATTAATTTTCAGCTTAATATTCAGCATTAACACTGATATAAGTATGTGCTTATTCTTGTTACTAGTTGTGTGAAAATAACAATACTGACACCTGTTCTGAAACAGAAAATAAGAAACTTACCAGAAGAGTTTCCATGTTAAAAAACTGATGATTGTATGTCCTATGTGTGCATATGTATTAGCTCCATAGATATGTAAGGACATTTTTTGTTTCACCTCAGCCTCCAGCAGCATCCTTCCTTTCATTTCTCAGATATCATGTTACATTAACTTGGTGTGTGAATCAATTTAATTTATCTTTCCTTTATTAGATGGATGTTAATAAAATTTTACCATTGGGATCCTTCAGTTCTCCCTTCAATTATGACCATAAAGCTCTATATATTCTTTAAAGCAGGAGTTGAAATATTTAAGAGATACTGTAGGGAATATTAAGACCACAGTGCTTCTTTCCATCCAAGGAGCTCCTGTCTCCATCAGTAAAGACCCTTTGTGTCTGTTGGTGACACAGTCCCCAGGGACTTCTGTTGCTTCCATCAACATTGTTTTACACAGCAAATGTTTTGCCATGGTATTAAAAGTATTTTGCAGGAAACATTTGGGTACCCCAAACTCAGTACTCCATTCTTGGGCTGTATTAGGAGCCAAGATCATTGACAAATATGAAATGCAATAAATAATCTCAATACTTATTTTGTAGTAGGAAAGGTGCTTGTTTGAGTACCTCCCATAATTATCAGTTACACAGATTAGAGGCTCTGAGACACATTGTGAAGATGTTTGATGTATCAACCAGAATTTGGGGATGTGAAGATGTTCTTTTTCTCTCTGGAAGTGGTTAGGGAGGATTAGGAATCCTCTTGTGCCTAGTTCCTTCTGAAATTAGAAAAAAAAAAACAAAAAACCTACAAAATTTCAAATTTAAGTCAATGTATGAATAACAGGTAATTATTAGTAAAAACATACTTGCTCTCACAAAGATAATTGTAGTTGAACACACTGAATGCTCCAAAGCACAACACTGCATCTTAAATTAGGAAGGGAGAAAAAAAGTTGTCTGTAAATAAGTGGAGATATGTATAAGAGAAACTCCACGATTTGGGGAATGTTGATCTGAGTGTAACTGATAGAATTAATATAAAAACCTCTCTCTGTATATGCTGAATTAGGAGAGTTTCATGGAGCCAGCTCCTACTTGGCTTTGTGAGTGGGATTCCATCCTAATAAATTCCAGGTCTCACTTGATTATTCATAGTGTAGGAAAAGCATCTATGATTACCAGTAATCAACTACCCAGACCCTGTGCAGAAGTCCCATGACTGTCTGGGCTGACTGTTCAAAGAGAAAAGAAAAATGAATCATAGAATAAAAGAGATATTTTGGAAACTTTGCAGCTGAGATGGGGGTGAAGTGGTGGGGGAAATCCTTATTTCCAGTTATTCCTGAGCAGAAAACATTCCTGGTTTTGTCTGCTTTCTCACTGATGATAAAGGTGGTCATATTGTGCCATGTAAGTAATTAAAGGTATTTCACCCAGATTTGTGCAGAGATTTAATGACCACGCCCTGGTGTGCTCATACTCACCTGAAATCACAGTTTGTTTTTTTACTTATGCTTTCCCCTAGATGATCTGAACAAATTTGAGTCCCATGTAACAAAAGATGTTGAGGTTGCACTTAGATTGTTACCTTCCATTGAACAGGGCCGAGGATCAGGATTCCCAGGGAAGAGGAGACCTCGTGGAGCAGGTCTGTCAGGACGAGGTGGCAGAGGAAGATCAAAACTGAAGAATGGAGTCGGTGCTGTGGTCATTCCAGGGGTAAGGACATCTTTTTTGAAGTCATACTGCAATCTGTCAATGTAGCAATTTTATTCAGCTATAATTCTTGTACTAAAATGCTGTATAAATAAACCAATGAGCTCTACAGAGCCAGGGGTGTTTGATGAAGCCTGGCTGTTACTGCTTGTGATGAAGAACTAGAACACTACAGCTCAGTGGGCCTGAGGCAATTCTGTGCTGCTCTTGCCATTTAAAGACACAACAGTTGGGAGTCTTACAGTGCTCCTTCCATTTTCTTGGGTGCAGAATGTGCTGGGTAAAGGCAGCACTGACTGGAACAACCCAGAAGGAGAGAGCAGGATTTGTGCCTGAGAATGTAACAGCAGCCATAGGAGACCAGAGCAAAGGTTCTTTTGGACTGAGTGGTGGTGCAAGAGTGCAGAACAGAAGAGGAGACATTTCAGCAGTTTGTGGCTTGGGGACTTGCTGAGCAAGGGGTGGTGTCTTTGTCTTGAGCAGCCTGTGCTGGAGCTTTCTTTCATAAATCTGCCCATTCACTTTGAAAAAAACTTTAGGAAAATCATGTTAACCTTTTTCAGTTCTGCAGCTCCTCAGCTTGTGTTTTAAGTGGCTGCCTGCTCCTCAATGCTCTTAGAGAAGAGACAGTGGAAAGCTGGTTTCTGTTCACTTCCTCCATCCATCCCAGTCAGTTTCTATAGACCTCCATAATTCCTTCTCCTTTTCCTTCCACTCTTGCCTTGCAAGTCTGGAGAATGCCAGTATTTTGAGTTGTTCTGTTATGGAAGCTACTCCATATTTCTGATCATGGCAGTTCTTTTGTCATGTTAATTTCCTTGCTTTGTGGACTTCCATCTGCCATTTGATAGCCCAGCACTCAGCTTTGTGACATTCTTGTGCAGTTCTTTGCACTTGTCTTTTGGATTTTATTACTTTGAATATCCTGATCCTGTTGGCAAGCTTTGTCACCTTGCTTCTCACTTGATTTTTGAGATTGCACACGAGTGTGTTGAGCACCACCACCTGTTAGCAGGCAGGCCCTGTCAGATTTTGACCAGTGCTCTTCTCCCACATACAAAACTGATAATTTATTCCCCTCTTTATTTTCTGTCTTGTATCAGTATAGGGACCATTCCTCTTCAGTTTAACTTTTTTTTAAGTAGCTTTGGTTAAGGACTTTGCCAAAAGAGTTTGGTAGTGAAATAAGTTGCATCAATCAGATTTCCCTGGCCCCAGAACTGCTGACTCCTTTAGAGAGCCCTTACAGATCATGATTTACCATAACTAAAGCTTCCTTGACTCTTTAATGAATTAATATATCAGTGACTCTCAGTTCTTTGTTGTGATCAGATGTCTACTGTTCTGTACACAGCTTCTGTTCAGAAACCCTTGAGAAAATAATGATTACATATGCAGTCTCCTATTCTTCAGAAGTGATTGTATGCAAGTGATTGTTCACTGCAGTCGATAGTTAAGCTACTTAATACTTGAAGTGTTTTTAAAACTCAAAAGTCCGACACAGTCCTAGTCTGCTCCTCATAAGAAGAGGGATTTTGGCATGAAAAACTTGGGAATCTGGACTGTAAAACAGTTATATTTTTTTCCCCTACTGTGGGCTTGTTCTATTTGAATGTTCCTTTTAAACTTTGATTACCAACCAGCCCTGCATATTTTGAGAGACATCCTGTTCCTTGTGTTCAGAGGGGGACTTGTTAATTTTTATGTCTTTGTGAAGTAATGCCTGAGTCTCTTTAGAGCTGTGTTTTTGTGTCCTTACATGTAATCTGTTTGAGTTTGTCACACTTTCTGCTGCCTGTGTAATAATATCTTGGAATACTCTGGTGTTTATGATTTGAAAAAGGAACAATTGTCTCTGTCACTTTTCCCTTTTGAAGCATTGGATGGTCAAGATTCATAACCAAATTTATAATTTTGGACAAACATACTTAGGCTAGTCACAGCACCTTAATGAATTGGAGGCATTCACATCATTATTTTGGTGTTACAAAGCACAAATCTGTACTTCAAGAGAAGCTGGGGTTTATAGATCAAACTTCTACAAGTTCTTGTTGTTGAGCAGAGGAGAGTGATTTAGGTAACTTGCTATAAATACAAAATGGACATCACTCCACAATTTCCTACAGAAATTTGATCCTTTGAGTCATCACGTTGATGGCAGCTCCAGAGTTCCAGAGATGGGGCTGCCTTGTGATAGAGTAGATGAAGTTAGCAATACCAAGAGGATCAGCCTTTTCCCAGATAAATGCTTGAAATGGGAGTATTTTCAGTCAGTCTGCACAAAATAATTCTTACTCAGCATGGGATCAGTGGACAGCCACACGGATTTGGAAGTACCTTGGTGTATCTTGGGAATGGGGAAAAAGGTGGCTACAGGTTAACCCACAGTGGGTCACTGCTGGGGTTCAGCAGACACCAACACTGCAGTCATTCTGTCCTTCAAATTCTGCTCTTTTGGATGTGCAATTACAAGAACTTTGTGAAACCTGTGGAAAAGTAGATAAGGGAAATGCTGTCCCTGAAGGTATCAAGGTGTTTCAGGTGCTTTGGAGTTAACTGGTTAGTTACAGCTGCAGTGCTCTCAAATATTTGGTAATCAAAACACGTAAAGAATATCTTCCTTTTTTAGCTGTTTCTAAGTAAATGCTGGGTTTCTGTGTATCAGAAGGATTCTTCTAGGATGCCTCTGATGTAATGATATTTACATTTGCCCCTAGAGTTATGTTTGGATTTGTAAAATATTTAAATTATTATTTAAACAAAACTTACATGTGTAGGACTTACACTGTATTTAAAATAATCCATATATATATATAATTTGAACAGCTGGTAATATAAAGTTACATTTCTCTATCATGCTTTTGATCTTTTATATGGAACTGTATGCCCTTATATTCCTGATTCAGAGATAACAGTTGGGCCTATTAGTTTAAATTCATGGACAGAAAATTCTGTACTGCAAGATTCACATGAAGATCAGAACACACTTGAAATCTTTCATTCTTTTTTCTCTTCATGAGAAGCTGTACATGAATATGTACATGGATTAGTTAGAGGCAGGTCAGAATAAAAATCAGTTGATGAAAAAGAAGAATTACTGTCTATAGTAAGAGCTGATGGATTGAGATCAAAACAACTGTTTCAAGTTCACTGCAAGTTTTTATAGTAAAAATAGATAAGCCTCATAAACTGCTTGCAGTGAGTAACTTTAGAGCTCTTGCTTATTCCTCTAACATACTTGGAGCATTAGCTAAACCACATTTTAGGCAATATGGGACAAACCACATTTCTGCAGTTGCTCTTTGAATTAATACTCAAAAGTCTGTCACTGCAATTAACTTTCTGATGAAAAGAACTTCAGTGTTTACATGCAGGGAACAGAGCAGACTGGGCACAGTATGACAATTTCTGCTTAGTGATTTTTTTCTTAGTCTTTCCTTCCATTTCCATTTGGAAGTGTAATGGGATAATATGTGAAGGTGAAAAAAGGAGAGGAAGAGAATATGTCTGTAAAGCTATAATACTGATGATAAGAAAATGGAAATTAATGGAGTAATTTCTGATGGAAGTTGCCTTTTATGAAAGTTTAAATTGTATGAATAAATAGTTTCAAAACTCTTATTTAGAGAATGTTTCATCTTGTCTTATGTCTTAGAAAATGTGATGTGCTTGCTATTTATATTTTGTGGTTTTTTAATAGGTCACAACCATGGATATTTCATCTAATAAAGATGAGGAAGAAAACTCGATGCATAATACAGTTGTCCTCTTCTCTAACAGTGACAAATTCACTCTCCATCAGGTTAGAATAATTGTGACGATTTTTCATTTTGTTTCTCTGCTCTTAATTAGAAAAAAGTGAATGAATATCCTTGTTAGGAGTTAAACTGTGCAGCAGGCTAGTTGGATTTTACAGTTCCACCTTTTCAGGATGTAGTGTCTGGCACGTGTTGAGAATCTGCTCTTGTGTGTCATTGCAGGATATGTGTGTGGTTTGTGGGAGCTTTGGCCAAGGTGCTGAGGGCCGGCTGCTGGCCTGTTCCCAGTGTGGGCAGTGTTACCATCCATACTGTGTCAGTATTAAGGTGAGTTACACACAAAAATCACTTGATTACACTGTTTTCATATTGTGCTTTAATAGCACTATGCTGCCTTTGGTTTTGTGGTAATTAGGGGAGTCATTAACTTGTTAGATATTCATCAGCTAATGTGACCATTATTTGTATGCGACTTGTGAAAGACTTTAATTAAATGTCATTTTATAGTATGCATAGCCTCAAGAGAAATTAACCTTTTTGTAATTTCACAACCGTAAATAGCGCTGATTATCCAGCAGTTGGTTAAAATAACAGTTTGAGATATAAGCTTTAAACCTAGATACAAGCAGAATTAAAAACAAAGAAAAAATTATACTGCATCTTCATTTACTTGGGGCATAAGGTTTAGTTGATTCAATTTGCCTGTTGGCTGTCAGAATTGACAGCAGTTGGAGTGGTTAATTAATACATTTTACATTCATTAGTCTAGGAGAGAATGTGTGAAAATTAAATTTGAATGCTGTGAAATGACCTAGCAAGCACAAAATAAGCTATTTACTGCAATATATACACTATACACTTTTCATTGGTTGTGATGTAAGTATATCTGTGTAAAAGTGGGATTTTTTTTTTTTAAACTTGTCAAAAAACTTTGTTTTGCACGTACTTTACAAAATGCCATATGCGTATTTCATGCAATTATAATTTGACTTTTTGTTTATATACTACTCTTGCATTATATATTAATTGCAGTAAGTTAGTTGTTTGCTTCAGATGACTAAAACTCCAGCACTGTGATCACATCATGACGTGAGAGGATCAGGTTTGTGACCTTGAGGAAGCAGAATGTACACAAGTCTCTGGGAGCTGACAAGATGCATCCCAGAGTCCTGAGGGAATTGGCTGATGCAGCTGCCATGCCACTTTCCATGATATTTGAAAAGTCCTGGCAGTCAGGTGAAGTCCCAGGTGACTTAAAAGGGGAAGCACTGCACCTGTTTTTAAAAAGAGTAGAAAGGAGGACAGTTTCTTTCTGTTTAATCCATTCCTGTTCATTGAAGCTTCAGAAAGTGTAATTGCTAAAGAGCTCCTTGAGATGTGGGTGGTGTGCCCAGAAGAGCATCCTGAGCTCCACAAACCAGACCTTAATTTATACATTGATCACACTTCACTGAGCCATTTTCAACTGATTCTCACCTTGCATTCTTCCAGATTACTAAAGTGGTACTTAGCAAAGGCTGGAGGTGCCTGGAGTGCACAGTGTGTGAAGCCTGTGGGAAAGCCACAGATCCAGGGAGACTCCTCCTGTGCGACGACTGCGACATCAGCTACCACACCTACTGCCTGGATCCGCCCCTGCAGACCGTGCCAAAGGGAGGCTGGAAGTGCAAATGGTGTGTCTGGGCCTGGGCTCACAGATGCTGACTGCTGCTGGCCTCTTCTGCTTCTCTCTGTCACTTCCTGAATTGTAACGAGGTTTTAATTGTGTCTTAAGTCAGGTGTATTAAACAAAGCCAACAAAATGCTTCTGAGTTGTTTCATTCAATTATCAGTCGATAAGGGAAACTCCTACCTCCTCTTAGAACTGCTTCTTCATTCCAAAACGGACAGAAGTAGAGGTAGACTAAATGTCTCTTCTGAAACTCATAGCAAAAAAAAAAAAAAAAATTCCAATTTACATTCATTGTAATTATTCCAATGCTCAGTTGGAAAAATAAATGGGTGTTTCACCCAAGTGTTCTCAAAATAAAACCCTGTGAAAACCATTTGTTTTACTTGGGTGAAACACAAACAGACCAGACCTCTCACATGGTTAGGTCTCTGGATCTCAAAGTGAATGGCAACTGGAAGCACGAACTCCTTCGACCTGTTGAGCTGTTACAAGAACCCATCTGCCTGCTTTTGCAGTTTCAGGGGAATTATTAATTAGGAACTTTCTTCAAAAAGTACAAAAAATGTTGTTAAACATTTGTGGTTAAACATGTTGTTAAGTTAAAACTTAATTACTCACCTCCTTCTAAGTGGAAGAGATTTAAAGCCACGAAAGGATCTTCCTCTGAACTGACAGTAATAGATTTTTTTGTCTGTTCTGCAGGTGTGTTTGGTGCAGACACTGTGGAGCAACTTCTCCAGGTTTAAGATGTGAATGGCAAAATAATTACACACAGTGTGCTCCCTGTGCAAGTTTGTCTACCTGCCCAATCTGCTACCGCACGTACAGGGATGAGGAGCTTATAATTCAGTGTAGACAGTGTGATCGGTAAGGACTTGTGATATTTCACATATTTTTCCTGTTCAAGTCTTACTTTAATTTTTCCCCCCTAATGTTAAAGTGTAGAGATGAAGGAAATGGTCTTTTGGTAAAGAACACTGGATTACTGAATCTCAGAAATCTCTTAATAGTTCATTCCTGGTTGTGCCGCAGACTTACCTGTCTGACTCTGGGCAAATTAATTAATCACTCCGTGCCTCTTGCCCCCTGCCCTGTAAAAATAATACTAATTTACCTCACAAGACTATTGTTGTGAGGCTTAATCTAGATTACGTTGTATAAAGTAATTAAAATTACTGCAATATAGGGAGAAAATTATCATGCAAAAACATACTTGGGAGATTATTTTATAGAGAGTTCCTTCCTGTGGAGGGAAATAGTTGATCTGCTGCTCCATATACAGGAAGTAGCACACACCACTGTAGGGGATGCTGTATATGGAAAACCTGATTCTGTGGTTTCTCCCTCAAAGAATTCAAACTGAACAGCTATTTCCCGTTTACTCGGACCATAGGCTGATACTTGGGTCTCCTAAAACACCACCTATTTCCTTTAAATTGTATTTTTTCCCCCACTTAATTTCTAGATGGATGCATGCAATCTGTCAGAACTTAAACACAGAGGAGGAAGTGGAAAACATAGCTGATATGGGTTTTGACTGTACCATTTGTAGGCCATACATTCCACCAACGAACGGTAAGAAGACGATCGAAACCAATGGCAGGATTGCACACTGCAATAAATAGGTTTGGGAATGTGTTCTGTGCTCTCATGGAGGTTTGGCTCATGGTAAAAGTAAGATTTTCTTCGTGTTTGTTTTAAGGGCTTTTGTGGAAGTGTCCTAGGCTCTTTTGTGCCCTCAAGTGATTCAGGCCAGAGGAAACCTCGTGGCAGTTTTGTGTAGAGGTATTGAAGATAGGGATAAACTGCTAAGAGCATTTGGTAGTGAAGGGGTCAAAGGCATATCACTTTGTCAAGTGGAAGGGAGAAAGCCCAATTCTCTAAAGTTGGCATCTGCAGAAGAAGGTGAAAATTACTTCTAAGCAGAAAAAGTTAGTGTATTTTGATGCTTTGAGGCTGTGTGAGGCAGCAGCAGCTCTAACAACAGTCTGTGTAAGCATTTTTCCCCTCTTCCCTCATGTTTTCTTAATGCCTTTTCCTCAGCTCTCCCAGTATTCAAGACCAATGCTTCCCTCCGTAGCTGCAGTCTCGAAAAGAATTGGCCATACTTCTTTGTTTGGGAGTTATCACTTCCTTATTAATTAAAATGTATAATTCCTTCTGATGAACTTTGCACTTCTCTGGACAAGGATACTAACAGCCTTGTTGGTCTGTATCACAGTTCTGTAGCATTGGCACTCCAGGAGCTGAGGTTACTGCAGTTTAAGCACATTTACAGCATCTGGTTCCTTGGGATGGTGCTGGTTAATGTTCCTGTGAGTGGCCTGTCAGCAGTTAGGTTGGCCTGTGACATGATTTATAGTCTTATATTTTAGTCTTGCTGCAAGGGTGATAGCCCAGGTCTGTTTTCCCTGCATGGCAGCTCAGGGAAGTTGCTGCTTCAGTTGGCTCCTTTAGCATTGACACCTACTCCCATTTTTAGCATAAGCACATGAAAGTGTTCATATTGCCCTTTCATTGGGGTATCACAAGAGAGCAGTAGGAGGAAGGTACAAAGAGCTAAGCAAATAATACAGGAAAAATTTGTACCCACCAAGAAGTTGTCAGTAAGATTGGTTTTCCTGATCGAGATGGAAGAAGTTGTGAGACCCAGGCTTGGAAGGTCTGCCAAGAAAAGTTCAATAGAGCATCTAATGGCCCTTAACATTGGCATGTCCTCATCACAGCAGTAATTGTAACTTACTGACCTGACCTTGGAGGTTTATATACTCCCTTGCTGGAACACTTCCAAGTAACCCATTTTTATCACTAATAGAAGAATGACTAATGCTTCTGTATTTCTGCAAATCACTTCATTGTAAAGATCTGCTTTCAGAAATTCAAAAGGAAAGAGGTTTTGTGAAGTGGAAAAAGTAAGAAACTTGCAGATACAACACAGACTTTTGTTTATTTTTATAATAAGCTTTGAGTACTTAAAGCAAAAAGATCCAAGTAAGAAATATTTCTTCCTTTTTCTTTGGAGCTGGCAGAGCTACCTTTTAGAGATAATTGAAGCCCATGATACGTGAGGTGGAACAGCTTCACAAGAGGTGTTTCACTTCCAAGCAGCAGCTTGCCCCTGAGTTAGTTCTTCTTGCACACCTCTGTGAAGTAATGTTGCTTAGGTTTGGGTTCCAAGGAATAGGAACCTATTATAGGAACCTATTATAGGAACCTATTATACTCTCCCTTGGGAGTTCCCAAGTTTTCTTTGCAGGTTTTTTTCACCTTTTTTATAAGAGAAGTTTTTCTGCTTATTCTTTCCTGTTTTGACTCAGTATTGAAACCTCTCTAACACATGTACACCCGCACAGTTGCATGTCTGAATATGTCCTTTGATGCATGTTCATAGAAATACCTGCATGTGTACTTTTATGTGAAATGTTTTGGTCTTTCATGAATTCTTCTAAAACTCCTTTGAAAATTTTCTGTAAGTTTTTGTTTCGAAGTCAGAAGAATTAGCATTTGATAAACTTGGAGAAATAAATGTTAGTTAGAAGTAGAAAGCTTGTAAAAATGTGTCTCATTGTGGGATTCTTGCTGGGATGGCTCTTGCTCTTTCCATTTGATGTATCATAGATGTGTTGCAAGTGTTATTACAGGGTTTTTAACCACTTTCTTTCTAGAAGAAACAAGAGCCCCTCAACCTAATAAATAAACAAAACATTGCATGTATACCCTTGGTGAAGAGTAGATGGTTCTGGTGTGTAGGTATTGAGAAGGAACCTTCCTTTTTCTTTCTTCAAATAGTGGAAACTGTTAAATTTGTGAGTGCTCTTCCCTGTCTCATCGTACCTGATATTCTTAAAAAGTCATCTTCTTCAGGAAACAGAAATAAAATACAGTGTTTTTCTTCTTGAACATACATAAATATCAAAAGTCAGAATGGTGTAGGATTTGCTCCAATGCAGTGTACCAGAAACTTCCATTACTAGGTTATTGTGAAATAACCATCTCTGATCAGTGTTTTATCAGGTTCCTTTTAGTACTGTCTCAAGTTACAACAGATGTCCTGCAGCATATTGCTGTGTCCTGTAGAAAAATTCACAAATTCTCATGACTAGATGCTAGGCAGGTGCATTAGGTAGCAGCAGCTTTTCCCCTGTGCTGTAATTCTGCACGTTCAGGAGGGGTACGTGTGTCTGTCATCCACATCCACTCCTGGACAAGCTGTTCTTGACCATCTACTCATCAGTTCTGCCTTTGTGTCATTTGCCCTTGTATGTCATATGCCCCATGTGCAAATTTCCTCCCTCCTCTCTTAGTCCCATCCTGTCTCCATCCAGAGTCCAGCCTCCTCCTCCTCCCTTGGTGCTGTTTTTGTTCCTCTGTAGGATGCAGAGGGACCAGCTCTGCCTGGTTTTCTGTCACCAGTTAGAACTGATCTGGGTGCAGTTGCTTAAGCTGCCTATGTGCAGTTGTTCCTCCTGGGGCTCTAGTAAACATGCTCATGGAGGCAGTGAGGATTTGGTATCACTTACCCCTGTCCAGGGGTGCCTGTTACTGCCAGTGAGACACTTCATGGCTGGCAGTCTCTGTTGTATCATTTTCATTAAACTGATATAAATTTTTCTTTGTTCTGAAATTTAATTCTCTGTACTTTACAAATACAATATACAAATCCAACATAATACTATGTGTTAAAAAATTAACTTTTTTTTTATTATTATTATTTGGCACATTTACTATGTCAGCTCTAATGTTCTTGTGTTACTGTAGTTACCAAAAAAAATCCCTGTGTCATGGACACAGTTATGCAGGCACCCAATAAAGAGGGCTCTGCTAGTGCTGTATTTCGACATCAACCATTCCACTCTGTTCCACATGCTGGTTTCATTTTTTCATTGGATTGTTCTTTTCTATTACAGCCTTAAAAATGAACTCCACTTTCTTTTCTCATGATATTGTATTCTGTGCAATTATTCGGTTTCAGCTGAGGCTACTAAATGCTGTACAATATTCAGCACGTTTAAACCCTTTTGCAGATAAGTTTAGCAATTTTAGTTAAACTTCAGCTGGATGCCTCAGAAAGCTCTGTTTTTGTCCATTTTAATTTTTTTTTCCTTTGGATAGGCTTTCTCTAACAGTACTATGCTTTTCTGATATCCATTAAATTGATTGTAATCCTTAATCTGCACTCTAATTAGCTCCTTTTCTGGAAGTCTGTTTGATACTGTCTTCAAACACTGTTTGTTCGTGCAGTTTTTGTGAGTGGGTCTCTGAAGGCCTCACCCCTGTCACTATCAGCTTGTTTATTTGAGCATTTCAACTCTATTCAGTCTCCAGAGCTAAAATTGTTCAGTCTGACCTGGGTGAGAAAATCTCTCTGTTGTTTGACTTTAAATGAAGGATTTCAAATTCCTGTTCACAACTGTCTGTCTGAATTTCTTGTTTACCTTTAGGTTCCAATTCAATAATTGCTACTTCAGTCTTAAAACCATCTTGTAAATTACAACAAATTAAATGAACAGATGATGTCTTATTTCACTTTGAATAGTTCTTTTTGAATAGTCTGCCTATTTTCTGTTGTTTCAGTTCAGTGTTTTGAATATCTTCCTTTCTGCACCTTGTCCCTTATTTTTTGTTTCTTTCCGGCTCCATGTCTCTTTCAAAATGTCATTTTTAATTTATTTTCTTCCTTGTCTTTTCTCTCCTCTGTTGAGTTCAGTTTTTCAGTAGTTCTCATAGGCTTCTTTCATTTACTAATTGCATGAAACACTGGTTTTCTGTAGGTTATGCCCTGTGCATTAGTTGCACATTACATAAGACTTCCAAAGCACTGTAGTTTTTGAATACAGACTTGCACTTTCCTTAAATTTGTTTATATGCTAGAAAGCATCCTGTACATTTCATACTCATTTTAAGTGTTACTTGGAAGCTTTTGTGTTTTTCCTGGTCTTGCCCTGGCTCCCATGGTGTGTGTGAGGTGGGAACAGCAGCAGGTATGTCACACAACCAGTGCCGTGGTTGACGTGACACATGGAACCCCCCACGGCTTCTCTGCCTCAGGGGTCTCATCTTGTGTGACAGGCACAAAGGAAATACTCCACATGTTACCTTGAGTCCTAAATTCAGCATGAATAAGATTTCTAGGCAAAAAAAAAAAAAAAAAAAAAACAGGAAAAGAAGTGTGGATAAACTTGCCTCTGTGGTAATGCTAACTGTGCCAGACTAACAGGTTTTCTGATTCTAGTTTGGTGTTTGCGAGATAGAAGCTCCTAATTTTCACTTTACTGCTCTGTCCACGTAATCTCTGTGAAGTCACTACTAATATTAAAAGTTTAGTCTGCACATCATAGGTGAGTGAAGCATGATTGCAGTTATGTAGTTAAGGCAAAAGGGAAGAGTATTTCTGCCCACTGCAAAAGTAGCCTTGTGTTGCAGGACCTTTTGATTATTATTTTTTCAGTCACATTGTTCCACTGCTGCCCTGTAGCGCACAAGGTGTAGTTTTTGAGTTTCTGCTGTTCCATTTATCAACACTCCTATCTGGAATAAGAATTTCCCTATCTAACTTCAACAAGTCCTGAGTTACCTATTCTCAGATACATCAGCCTTCTCCAAGTGCTGTGTAAGTGGCCTGACAGCACAGACACAGTGAGAATCTTGTGTGCAAAGCTCTTGGAGCGTGCTGGCCCCTCCTTGGGGAAATACTGATCAATACCCACTTCACAAACCCCTCACTTTTAATGATTGGGGCATAAAAATGGATTAAAAATCATTTTTAATGATTAGGGCAGCAAAACCTGAACATCATGACTAGTGTAGAGGTTGCTTTCCAACTGAAAAGATCCAGTTGTATTCATTTGCCCTTGTTCCAGTAGAAGGAGATAATTTCCCATTGAGTTCAGTGCTATTCCAATGCCAGTCTTGGCTTTAGGAAGTTGGAGAACTTCTGTATCAGGCTTATTTTGTAGTCACATCTGTGACAATGAAAAGCACTTTAAAATAAAGGTGCGAGTAAATAATTGCCAAGAGTATAAATCAGGGAGTGTAATGGAACTGTTTACAGGAAAATTGATAGTTTCAATTTAAATCAAGTCACCATTTTTAAAAGTTGAAATTATTTTCCTTATATTTTTCAGTGCCTTCTTTGGACTGTTGTGATTCATCAGTTGGAGCTCAGATTATTTCAAAATCAAAAGAACTAGGTAAAGAATGGAAATGCTTAATATCTGGTCATTTAGCATATTTTAAGGGTATATTTTTACATGAGACAAAAATTCTTTTTCCTATGGTTTTGTAACACATAGCATTAACTATCCTTCAGTTACCACAGCATGCTTTCCATTTTTTTTTCCTCATTCTCTCTTCTTTCTTCTCTCTTGCCTGCCATACCTGCACTAAAATAATTCCTTTAAATTATGCTTTGTTGCTGCAGTCTTAGTTGCTTGCCTTAATACCAGTGGTGATAACACAGTGTGGCTGAGTCAAGCATGTACACAGATGTTTACAGGCTTGAGCTGTTAGGAGGATACAGCTTTTCTGTATTTGTCTGGTTTGTGCTAGGAATTTATAATCCTGACAAGCCTACTCACAAGTCAGTCTTCATAACAATAGCAACCAGCAGCTTCCGTCATGTTAGGACAGCTTCCATCACATCAGAGGTGTTTTTTCTATTTGACACCTGAGAGAAGGTTCTCCCCTCAAATATTCAATCTGGAAAAGAGTGTGAGATGTTTTTGAAACACACACCTTTCAGTTTCAGTGTAGGAAGGCAGTCAAGTGGGAAGAATTTGTTCAGAACCCAGCTGTATTTTCAGATGTTACACGAGGAAATGCTTTTGGTTAAATGGAACAAATGTTGTTATATTTGTATGTTTTCAAAAGCTGTGTTATCAAATCATGATTTAACTGGCTCCAGAGAGCTGAAGTATCATTGCAGTCTCTTCATTATTTGGCTGAAAGTTCCCAGGCTTCCACTTGCAGGGCCCCAGCACAGGCGACAGGGCCTTTCTGCATGGTGAATTAAGGAATATTAGAGCTTATCAGTGGACTCAATTGTCACTTAACAGCCTGAGGAGGAAGCAGGCTTGCAGGTCTTGGGAGACTTGGGTTCTATCCACTATTTCCTATTTGATCTTGAGCAGCTCACTTGATACAACTTGGGTTTTTTGTCTGCCTATAAAATAGGGCTGATAACTTCTCTGAGTTTTACCAGGAGTTCTTGGAGGTTTAAGGTTAGTAATAAGATGAAGGTAAAATGCTGAGGGCTGGATGGGGACCTTGGTTGATAAGCAACAGGGACCCAACGTATGACTTGCACAGTTTTCTGTGGGTGCCAGTAATACAGAAATATCCTGCAAGGCACCAGTTTCCATAATCAAATTGTTCCTTCTAATGAATCCTTGGTATAAGTTGTTTCATAGCAATGTAATGGATTATAGCTGGATTTGACATCAGACTCTAAATCATAAAGCTGTAATTGTAATGTGTAAGACAGTGTCAGATATCTCTGGTTTATTTCAATTACCAATTTCTTCACTCACGGGTCAGCTCCATACATGTGGATTATTAACTCTTGTAAGTGCTATTCCTAAAAAAAAAATAAAAATCTAAGACTTGTAAATTAAAAAGAGTTTTATATTGCTGTTATGATTCATTCAACTTTTATAGACCCACCGAAGACATACACCCAGGATGGAGTCTGCTTGACAGAATCCGGCATGTCTCAGTTACAGAGCCTCACTGTTACAGTGCCCAGAAGAAAACGGACGAAACCAAAGCTTAAGCTGAAGATTATAAATCAGAACAGTGTGGCTGTGCTTCAGACACCCCCAGATGCCCAGTCAGAACACTCAAGAGATGGGGAGATGGATGACAGTAGAGGTAGCAGTCTACTTTTGGCATGTCTTGTAGCTTGGAGTGTTGCAGTACCTGTGTGTATTGCAAATACCCCTGGGAGTTTTTATTACACTGATACTCCTGTGTTCTGTACAGAATGTTTTATGGAAATTTTTTGAACAGTAGTCTTGGCTCATTGTTGTCCATTTCAGGGGATTTGCCTCCTTGTTCTGTTTATGGGTCATCCATCATATAGGTAACTCACTTTTTTAGGGCTGCCAGCACTGGAAATAGGGGATGATTTTTTGGTTAATCTTTGGGTTACCTGTGGGAAGTGTTGTGCACTCACCGAGTACAAGTGTACTCAAATTCAGTGCAAACTGTTGGAAAGTGTGGGCTCAGCAAAGCAACATCTGTGTCACTGAGAAGCTGGTATTAAAATCAAGTGGGAAAGTGGAGTAAGGCCTGGGGCAAGGCTCCTTCCAGTGGCAGGTGAGAAGGTCATTGCATTGGTCATGTAGGTGTCTCTTTGGAGAGGAACTGAGGCACACAGGCACCCCACCTCCCCACAGTCCTGTTAATGCAACCCTGCCTTGGTAATCAGATTGAATATCATAAGAAGCTTATTTTAGTTGGAGAGATAAATGGGTAGTTCAGCCATCAGTGAAGTTTCAGTGTTCACTTGTTGATAGAGGTATTGTTCCTGTCATTTGATGAGCACATTCTCACCCTCTGTTGTTGACTAGGACTATTCTTTTATAAAAATAGCTTCCTTTTATTTCTTTATAGCCTTTTAAACGGTTTGTTTTTCTTTCATTTCTTTCAGTATTCACAGGATTTGGTACATTATCCTAGCATTACATGGACTCTGAAATTTCATCTCATATTTTCATATTTTTTATCAACTAGGTTTTTGAAAGCAAAAAATGCTTTTGAATTTGGAGGCAGCTAGTCACTTCCCTAGTTCTCCTTCAGTGGTTAATAATCTTTACTTTTAAAAATGTGTGCCTGTATTCTGTATGACTTTTTCTGACTTCCATTATCTGCTTGTTTGCTTCTATAGGCCATAGGTCTTTTCAAGTAGATAACAGGATATATAGATGTGATAGCAGGGTATGACAGGGAGAGCCAGAGCATCCACAACTTCAGTTTCAGTTCTGATCACCTTTTGCTGTCTTTTTGAGAATTAAAGCACATTCATGTGTGAGGTGGTAACAGCACAGTGAGTACATGGGAGATGGGCTGGGTTTCCTTGAAGCTCTGGGTGTGTTGGGCTCTGCTCTGCAGAGGGGTTCAGTGTCTGTCTCCAAACATCTGAAATTTTTGTGTGAGCATCAGGATGAATAAAGCTGTGCCATGCTTTTGTTTGGAGTAGCACAGTGTAGTAATCCGAGGGAAAAAGGAAAAAACCTTTATTTTGACTCTTGACGTTCCAGGTGGAAAAAAGAGGTTTTATCTGAGAAAAGTGAGCTCATGGGATTTCGTTACCATCTCCTCTGTAGGCTTGCATCAGGTTCAGCTTTCCTTGGGTCTTGAACATTTTAGAGTCTGCTTGAAAGCTGAGCTTGCCTTGGGAGCTTCAGCTTGGTGGCCTTTGCCATCCACTGGCTTTGTTGGTAGAATTCAGTGAATTCTTTATCAGTGGGGAAGTCTGGGCCATCACCCAGCCTAGTGGAAGAGTGAGGGTTGCAGTTCTACCACAGCAAAAGTGGTGTGAAAGAGTCCAGCTCTGTTAAACAATAATTTCTCCTTCTTACAACTGCATGGGGTTTTACTCCATCTAGAATTATACACCTGTATCCAAAGCAGATCATGAAATTTCCCGTATCTTTTCAGGGGTGAGAATATATTTAACATTTCAGAAGGTTTATGATAAAATGAAGACACAAGGTCTTTTTGGGGATATCAGGAAGAATTAGTTCTTTCTCTCTTCAACACCAAAGGCTTTTTGGTGTCAGCATACTTTACATCTGTTTCTACCCTGCTTTCCCACAGAATATAAACTCTAACTTTGAATTATAGTCTTCATCTTCAAGGCTGAGTAATTCCTTTGGGCTGAATTTTGAATTACATAAATCAAATTCCTCTTCATAGATCAGTCTGCTTTCAGTCAGTCACACGGCTTCAAGTCATGAACTCACCACACTAAAAGTCATTACAGTTCACCTTCCAAGTGTAGGCTGCAGTTTTTAAGTGTCTTCTCAATTAAAAAAAAAAAAAAAAAAAAAAAAAAAAAAGCCCTGTCAAAGAAAACTGAGGAGGACAGTGAAGAAAAGGAAGTTTATTTTGGTAAATTGGATCCATATTCCTTGATGGAATAGCTAGAGATTACTCAGACACTTTTGACAGCCCATGCTTCCGAAGGAGGTACCAAAAACTTTCTCTGATTTACATATACTAATTATAGCATTTATTTGCTGGTTTTGTCTAAATAGCATCTCATAGGAAATGTGTGTGTAGATAAGATGGGTTTCCCAAAAATGTCCAGGGATTATGATTATCTGTCACCCTTTTGAAAAATCTGTCCTTCTCAGCCAATTTCTCATAAAACGGTCAGATGTGGAAATTTTGGAAAAAATAATTTTCTTTCCCTTTTCCAGTTAAAGTTACCATTACCTCTTTTCTGCAGAAGGTGACCTTATGGATTGTGATGGAAAATCAGATTCCAGCCCAGAACGGGAAGCTGTGGATGATGATACCAAAGTGGCTGAAGGATCTGATGGGATTAAAAAAAGGAAACGAAAACCATACAGACCTGGTAGGATAAAGTTAACTTGGATCATTGTGTGTCCATTGTTCATTTTTTTTCTGTATAATTACAAAAAAAAAAAAAAGAAAACACTATGAAATTCTGAAGTATTCTACTACTTATTGTTGACAGTAGGTTTTTTTCCCTATTCTGTTTAAAGTTTCCTTTTTTCTTCTTGCCAAATGACAATTCCAAAGGCTGCTGGTCGGCAGTGCACTTGTTCTTAGTGTGCTTGTCAATTACTTGTAGTAGTTAAGATCTTGTATTGATTCTTAACTTGATAGGAAATTTTGCTGTATTTTTATACTTGGTGAAGGAGAGTTTTTAGGTGTATAAATGTATATATCTATGGAAATACCTGAATTTCAGAGAAGTTTCTGCAGTTATTTTACTTGTTTTCTGAAATATCTTAAATGAGTGGTTTACCAGGTATTTGCAGATTACTTCTGACAGGTGAATTTTAATGAATTCAGTTATTGTATGAATTCATTTATTTTAATTTCTTTGTGCAGTGGACTCTTAATTATCCTGACTGAATTAATTAACTAGATGTCTTGGGTGCACAAACAGTTGAGCTGTATCCACACAGAATACATCCATTAGTTTTCTGCAGCCAACAATTCCCCTGAAAGGTGAAACAGATCTGTATCTGATACATTTAGATACATACACACCAACTGCAAAGGATCAGGAGCTCTGCATTCAGTCTCCAGTGAGGGAGGGATTCAAGAGTTTCAGGCACTATGATGTAGATTAATTATCTTTTTATTTGGGATATGTCCTTCTCTAGTAGCATCATTAGGAATGGTGGGCTCTCCAGAGCTATTTGCAGAGGATTTTTTGTGGTCCTTTGAGGTTCTTTAACAGGTTTCATTTGGTAGATTGACAGCTAATTGCAGCAACTCATCAGTTTGCCCCAAGGGAGGGGAAAACCAACATCTGAAAGTTGCCAGGTTTGGTGATTTGAGCTTCTTGTGGATGTTCTACAATCCTGAAATTCTGATCATTTTTCATTATAAGTATACCCAGTGAGACATAAAAATTCAGGAATGTTTCTTAAGATTCCAGATGAAAACTCCTCAAGTGTCTCAGATTCATTCTTAGACATCTAGATGCAGCAGTCTCCTTGACTTGCAGAGTAATCTTGGCTCTCATTTGTACTGTGAAACACAGTTTTTATTCAATATGTTGAGTTTTTGCTTCCTTGTTCAGGTATTGGTGGATTTATGGTACGTCAGAGGAGTCGTACAGGGCAGGGGAAGACAAAAAGATCCCTCTCCAGAAAAGATTCTTCTGGATCTGTTACTGAACAGTTGCCTGGCAGAGATGAAGGTAAGTGCAGGGATTTGGTGTTAAATGTTTGTTCCTGCTTAATGCAGTAAAAGCAATACAGCTCATCAGCATGTATGTTTGTCATGATGCTTTATTAATTCAGCTGAAAATACCCATTCCTGCATAGCTATAATTTCAACAGAGCCCATGATGTACAGAGAAACTGAAACAATGAATTGCAGGCTGTTGTAGGAGATAAAATATGAGAATAATAATAATAATAATAATAATGATGATGATGATGATGATGATGATGTTAGATTTAGAGCAATCCTCTTTCTGATACACCTTTCTCCAGATGTAGCTCTGGTCCAGGGGTGTCTTCTAGACCATCAGTTTTAATACTCAGCAGTATTCCATATATCCATGAGTGTGCCTAATCAATTTTTATATATTTGTTTATGCTCTGGAAAATCCTTCATTAGAGAGTTTAGTGATATCTTATTGTTGCATGAAGAAATAGTTCCTTTTTTTTAAAAAAACCAGATATCAGATATCTGAGAGTTTCATAAGCTGCCCTTGTGTTTATTGTTATGAAAGATTATTTTTAAAAAGTCATTCATTTTAATTTGTATTACAGAAATATTTTCTAGATGAGTATCACATTTCCCCATCAGTGTTGTCTTTTCCAGAGCTGAAAGATCCTTGGCTTTGTTGGGTGTCTTTTCCCATGGCAGAGCCATTTTCATGTCTCTGGCCCTGCAATTCTTGGTAGATTGAGCACCTTACAAGAAGTCTGGTTTTATTCATGGCCCTTTTTCTCTTTCTTGCTGTGTGTGATTAGATTAAATTATTCCATTCATCTGGAGTTGCTCACACTAATCTAGAGAATGTTAAGGTATCATTCAAGGGAGATGAGGAATATGTTTAGTTCAGTTCCAAAATCTTGGGAGAAAGTTCTCAACCTCGATAGAGTTTTTGCTTTCTCTTTAATATTAGTGTTACAGCTGTATTTCTGCCTTGTAAATAATATTTCAGTGTAGCATACTGCCTTATTTCATGTTGTGCTGAAAATCTTGTGTTAGATCTTTTCATCTCCATAGGGGTATTCTCCTTTAAGTAATGTTTTTTTTTTTAATTGGCTCAAAAGCTAATTCCCCATTCTGGGTAACACTACAATGCATATTGTTAAAAAGGAGCATTCTTAAACAAGTATTCTTCAGTTGAAAGTTGCAGCTTCTTTTTGTCTGCTCAGGCACAATTGCTAGTTGTGAAAAATCCAAATCACAGCTTGCCAAGAGCCTGCTTCTCAGTGGCCAGTACTCATCAGCTTCACCAGGATTTTTTTGCACCCTTGTCACATTCACTGCTTTTCTCTGTAAAATCTCCCTCTCAGACAGTGCAGAGGTCACAGTGTTGGTGAACCTCATTCCACTCATGGTCCTCTGGATATGCTACAGGAGATCACTGCAGTACAAAACAAGTTGATTTTATTACCATGATAATATAGTTTGTTAAATAACTTGCCAGAGTCCTTAACTTCATGTAATTTGCTTTGGCAAGACAGAAGTAGCAGGACTTGAAAAGTTCTGCATTACCTGCAGTGTTTTTCTTGCTCTGTTGTAATAAAATAGTGAATGATTGATGAGCACTGTGTGCTTTTGTGTTTATTAGAAAAATCAGTGCCACTTTGAAATATGACAGCTGAATAAATGTGTAATTTTTTCTTGAAGAGCCTCTTTATAGATTTCTTTTTCTAGGGCGTTCATTATTTATATGATAGTTCTTTCTCAGATTTAAAAAAAAAGTTTTTTACTTCTAATTTGAGAAAAAATAGTGTATGAAATGAAAGGTGGTTAATGTGTGACTCAGCATTGATGACACTGGAGATACTTCTTCGGTGGAATTGTCTTTTCAAATATCTGGTTGAATGGCACCTATAATTTCTGTCAAATTAGTGAATTCTTAGGTTGCCTGGGGATACAGAAGTTAAAGATCTGTGTGTACCTGGGAGGTACAACAGTGATGTGGCTGCTCTCACTTCTGGCATCTCCTGCTGCCAGAGCCTGGGTGGTCAGGGCAGCTCACAGCTGGATAAAAGCCACTGTTGTGGTTTGAAAGCAAGACGAGTGAGAGGCTCCAGGTCAGAAATACATTTAATAAGAAGAAAAAAAGGTAAAATAAAATAAATGCAATAATACAAAAGACCACTGACAGAGTCAGAATACAACCTGAGTGGGATGACGGAAGCAGTGATCCCATAGAAAGGTCTGGTAGCTCTGATCCTCTGGGAATGCAGTGGGTAAGGTCCCCATATTGTCCCAAGTCCCAGATTATATCCAGGTGAGAGTGCTTGGCTCCTCCCCTGGGCAGAGCATCTCACAGTGGGATAATGAGTCATACAGGGGGTCCTTGATGGCCCATGAAAGAGAGAGAACTCCTGGAGGGAGTTACCTCTGAGTCATGCAGAAGACCCATTAACAGAAGAGGGACGGGGAACCTGGAAGAACACTGCTTCAACAATTGGTTTCAACAGTTCATGAAGATGGTGATAGAATACTTTGTGCATATCTTATACCACAACCCAGGGCAGCCACCTTTGGAATGCATCTGCAGTGCTGTGCAGTAACCCATGCACCCAGAGGTAGCCAGATGTGCTGCCACTGTACCTTCAGAGCAAAATACTGAGTGTTTTATTCATTTGTGCCTGGGTGTTCCTTTGTAGGTTGGACAGAGCAGCTGCCAGACACTCCTGTTGAGGAGTCTACCCCAGCTTCTGAGAGTACTGAGAAAATAAAAAAGCGTTACAGGAAAAAGAAAAATAAACTGGAAGAAACCTTTCCTGCCTACTTGCAGGTAAAGCTGGTGATCTGCTCCTTGTATTGTAAATCCATTTAAAAGCCTGACCTTCATGTGTTGTTTCATAGTTCATTTAAACCATTGATGTCTCTGTTCTGATTCCACATTGATGATTTGAATGAAATGGGTTTTCTGTAAAGGATGCTCATGAGCTTGTGCAGAAAACTGTGTCTTATGTTAAATCTCCAGGGTTCTGGAGAACCCTTTGTAATGAATTTGGATTTCTCCTTGTTCTGAGAGATGAGATAGGGTGGAAAAATTATTCCTTTGCTCTCTGAACTGACACACGATGTTGCCACATTCAGCCCTGTAGGATGTCTTCACCTGATCAGGCTGCTTGCTCAGCTTCTCATTCTGCTTTTTGAGGATTTTAGAACATGATTTGATAAGGGAAACTTGTTTCCTACAGTTTTGTGTATTTATATGCCCTGCATCTCCCTACCACAATAATGTCTGCTCTTCCCTCCCATTAATTTCATGGTGTCCCTAGCAGGTAAGAGGCAGCAGGTTGTGGATGATAAGCAGGATATTAATGGTGATTGAGCAACTTTCCTTCCATTAATCAGGTTATAAACTGGCTGGTTTACATATATATATATATATGTACCTCACTTATTTGGTCTGTTCTTCTTCTCAGCCACCTTCTTCATGGTGAAGGGAACTTTCCCAAGTTGCAACTTTCATTGTCTTGTAGATGTTCACCAGACTTCATGGCATGAACTGTATTGGGATTGAAAGCAAAGAATTAACAGACAGGCAGAACATTTTCCCTTCAAAAAATAGTATTTCATAAGTGGGGAAGTGACTTGGAAGGAAAATACTTAAACAACGTTTCTTTTGGAGTTATAGGGATAAATATTTTTAATGCATGTTTTACTCCTGTAAAATATAGAATATTTCTTAGATTCTTTGTTGGTATTACAATAATTGCTGCTGAAAAATCTTTTAGAACTGGATCCTAAATCAAGATTTTAGAGACAACAAGGGAACAGAAAGGCTGTTATATAATGAATGAAGGTTGACTTCAAAATTTGATAGGTTGTTGACAAATTACTGAGTAATCAGGCTTAGGTGAGTGATAGCTGTTACATAATATTTTAAAAACCACTTTTATAATGTAAGTTAAACATCTTCAGGTGTTTTGTTAGTGCAGTTGGGCATGAGGATGATTTTGTGAACTGCAGTGTATGATCATTCTCAAAACTGAACCAGAGTTCTAGATCAAGTTGCCCAGTAATGGTCCCCTTCTTCAACTGTCCTTTTTGTGCAAGGAGAAATATTTTAAATACTAAACAAATTGTGATAGATAATAACACTGTGTTTTTATATTCTTATTAATCCCTGGCTTTTAAATTTTTCATTTACTCCAGATTTTCAGTCAATACTGGCTGGGATGTTCTTCCTATGTTAAATCATTTTGTTGTCTTTGCAGGAAGCTTTCTTTGGGAAAGACTTACTGGATACCAGTAGACAGAACAAGATGAGCCTGGATAATTTACCTGAAGAGTCACTTCCACTTCCATGTAAAACAAACTTGGCCACCAATTTCCTGGATCCTTCATCTGACCCTCTTCTTAGCTCCACCTCCACCCCAGCTCAGACAAAACTGGGACCTCAAGGTATACAAACCTTGTACTTAACTTAGTGGTCATTCAGTAGTTTGATTTTATTGTGGTGACTGGGGTTTTTCCACTCTCTTTTCCACTTTCCTCCCACAGTTTATCTGATGTATTTTTTAGCATTCTATATATGAACTGTCCTTGTGAGGTTAACTAACACTGATATTTAGTGATATTCTTCTCAAGGGCTCCAGCTGTTTCAGAAAGAGCAGTGGATGACACAACAACTGGCACTTAGTGCAAATCTGCAACATCTTGACTATAACATCCACAGCTATAAAATCCATGAAAATTAGCTCAGAAAAAGAAAAAGCAACCAGTTCATTATAGAAGAAAATACAAATACTCTCATTTGAAGATATTTTTAGTAGTCTAGTGAATACTAGTTGGATGAATATCATCCAACTATTCTTTTCTTTTCTTTACTGTTTTAGATTATTTTAGGTTGCCAGTCTCCTCGGAATTTTTGTTTCACCATGTCCTTTCTGAACATGAGTGCCCTTTCCAGGTACAGTTTGTAGCCCCTGGGCAGTCTTTTGCTTCTGCCATTGCAAAACCTCACTGAAGGTTCTGCTGAGAGTTTTGCAAATAGCCAGAGGGTTGTAATGAGCTGCTGAAGGAGCAGCCTCACACAAAAGAGCAATTAAAACCTTACTGTCTCCTTCAAATTATTTTCTCTCTCTCTTGTAGTATATGCTGTTAGCTTGAGGTGTCTTTTTTAAAAAAACTGCTACTATTTCTTTTGTGTATTAATTTATGGCTTGTGTTTCAGCTGGTCCCCCAAATTTTTTCATCTAAAACTGTTTGTACACACTATCACAGTTTCCACTGTCCAGAGAGTCATTTGAAGAAAGCTCTCCTATTTGTGATTGTTACTCAGTGAAAATCTGCTAAATGAAAAGCAAAAGACCATATTATAATTAAATATTGATTCTTCTGCAGTTGAAGTTGTGAGTAATAGAGAATGCAAAAGGTAACTTCCCCTGAATGGGAATCTGCTGGAAATTGAGTGTTTCATGGTCTGTATTTCCTTAGTTCTAGTACTACAAGAAGATATGCTCGTTTTGACTTCTTCCACCCTGGCTTTCTTTTGAAGCCAGAGAAATTCAACTTCAGAGATCTTTGCTGGCCTATCCAGCTGCCGGCTTGAAGTTACTAATGGTGGTACAGGGTTTTAGAAATTCATGAAGTAGATGTTAATTTAATGTTCTGTTTTCCCAAAGTCTGAAAGTTCTTCATAAAAAAGCAGACTTGTAAAACTTTGCAGTTTTGTCTTCTTTTTATTCAGAAATAAATAATAAAGAGGTGGCTGTTAATAAATAAATCACTAGCAATGGCTTTAGTGGATAACCTGCTGTCTTTCCCATTTGACATGTGAGACACTTGAAGGACAGTGCTCTCTGGCCATAGGAATGTTCTCAATTGTCTTTCTCAGTTCTCTTGCAACTGTTCAGATTTCCAGCCAAAACTGTGTCCAGGTGGAGCTTGGAGCTGTTTGGTGTAGTTGGGGCACCAGTGGGTGAAGTCATCTGCCAGAATTGATCAGTTCCAGTGCAGTTCTGAACTCTTTTTTGCCTGTGGCTTTGTGGGGCACAGTTATTTCCACAATAGCATCCCCCCCCTGTGAGAGGCCCTGGTTCACTGGCTAATTGCTGAGCTCCCTTCTGGCTGGACTTGCAGAGGAGCTGCAGGTGAGAACAGTGTCCCAGGGCACCTGAGATGTTTTCATCATTTCCACACAGACCTGGCTGTGGAGCAGGAACAACATGAACTGTTTGTTCCCTGCACTGGGGGGCTGCAGGACTGTGTTGTCACCAGCTGTGCTGTTTTCCTACACTGCCACTTCCCACAGGGATTGCTGACTCCTGTGGGGGTCCTTCCTTAATTGCACAGGTCTTTTCCACAAGGAAAACATTCTTCTTTTGGAAACTCCATTTGTGTAATGGCAGGATTAAGGTTTAGATATGTTTGTTCATCTTTCAGAGAGCTCTCAAACATCTAAAGAAGTGACCCTGCTCTGCTTTCCAGCAGGTACCCAGCACTGCTGGGGAGGGCAGGGATGTGTTCCAGCTGCTCCTGAACTGACAGTGCATTTCAGGGACATGTTCTGTGATTTATTTGTTCTCACTCCTTGGTTAAGGGTGGCTGAACCTTCACTAGCCAGGATTGCAGAAGTGATGGAGATTGGCAGAGCTGGACAGAAGAGGGGTTTGTTAACTGTTAATTTCCAGAAACTGTGACTGAAGTGAGCTTTAGGCTCCCAGGCCTGCTTTTTCTCTGGCAGAGGTTGCTGGTTTTATTTTCAGTTAGAAAACTCATCTTTCCTATGTTTTTATAACACGTGGCACTCTGTGCCCTCTCTTCTGCACAGCACCAACCCTTAAAATCACTTCCAAGTGCTGGAGCAAAGTGCAAAGGTTTGCTCACAGGTCTCACTGTCTGTTCATGGGTGAAGCTGGAGGTGTTGATTTAGATCTCTTGCATTCTGAGGACTGTCTGCCTCTCTATTGAGTTTCTTGACCTGTGTGTCCCTGATGAAAAAGAAGCCACTTGATGAGGTGTTTTCTGTGAAGGCTCTGGCAATGTGACCTTTCCTTTAGTTTGAAATAGCTTTAAATTCAGTGTATTTTTTTCTGGAAGTGCTGAGAAAGTCATCTGTTCAAGTGAGGTCTCCAGAGAATGCTAAAGAAACTGTTCCTAAACAAAATAGTCTATGCAACTAATTCAGGTGCTGCTGGGACATTTCATAACTAGAAATGAACTATATGATTAAACATCTTGGGATGGCTGCAGCCTTAGGAGAGGCATTTGTATGATTTTAGAACTTCATAAATAAATAACTGCATTTGAGGGATCAGGATCACAGGATAGCATTAGAACTGTACTCTCTTAGAGATCCAGCATTACAAGCAAATTATTTTTCTTTTTGCTTTGTCTTGGCTTTCATCTCCATTCTGAAAAGAGTCAAATTAATGAGCAGTATTGAGCTATTTGTTTGGCAGCAGATGTCAACCAGCTATTGATTGTGATCTGAAGCAGCTGACTCAAGTGATTTTTTTATTTCCAAGATAATGTTTAACACACATGGAATTAAAACAGGGGAAAAAATAGAAGAATAAAAGTAAAAACATGCTTTAGATTCGATGTCTCGTGTGAATTTTATAGATTATAGACTCTATCCCTCTGCTGTCACCAACACTCAAGTCTTTTTATAGACTTAACAAACTCCATTTTGAAAGCAGGATAGTTTTTCCAACTTACCTCATCTGAAGGCCACTGTGGAATCTGATTTCCTTCATAGTTAAGAGACCCCTCAAATTTAAAGCCTGAATTTATTCATGGCAAATTTGTAGTTACAGGTGATAAACTTTGTATCTTTAAACATTAGATCTTTTCACCTGAGCTCTTCCCAACTACTTACACAATATATTTATATTCACATAAGAAGTTGAATTGTTAGGGACTGTTCCATAGCACAAGGGCTGTGGAGAAAAGCCCACTAACATAAAATACTAGAGAAGAATTAAATGCTGCCAATACAGTCCCAATGCTTTTTTCATGGGCTTTTTTTCTCCCTGATACTTAGCTGCCTTCAAGTAGGAATTGAGAGAAGTTAAAGAGGAGCTAAAATCAATCCTTCAGCCAGCTGAAGTCATTACATCACCTTGTGGTGCCTGTGTTACAGTTACTTGCATAATTAGACCAGGTTGCCAGAAGGAAAACAGGTATCTAAAGAAAACCCCAGTAAACTTTAAAAAACCCCTGAAAACAACCCACCAAACCCCAACAACTAGGTTCTGTTGAAAGTCTGACATTTAACAGTACTTTTTATCAGGTACACAAATAATGGTGCCTGCAAAGTGGTGTGGTTTTGGGGCACTTTTACATAGTTTTATTGGTATCAGTAGGAACTGTATTTTGTTTCTACATTTAAATGGATTGGTCTGCACTGACTTATTAATCCATCTTGTTGAGTGGCAAATATAAAACCTGATTTAATTAGGGTGGTTTCATCTTGTCTGCGTTATAAAGGGTAAAAGTGAAGAATGAAAACAGTAAAGTGAAGAAAAACAATTTTTTTTTTGACTTGGTAGTGGAAGAAGGGAAAGAGGTTGTCTCTGAAAATCAGCAGAAAGCACTTGGAATTCATTGTTAAACCTAGCAGCTTGGAAGGTAACCTCATGATAGAAGTCCATCCTTGGCACCAGGCTCTGTATTAAGCTGTATACTTTCCTGGGGCAGTTGGGTTGTAGCAATGGGAAATACATCTGTATTTGTGTGAAATGTGTGTGTTCTTTGGGTTTCTGGTCCCTCTTCAGCTTGGCCATATATTTGTTTTCCATACTGTATATTTTATGATTTGTATTAAACCCTTTTTTCTATTTAATTTATATTTGCCATCTCATCATGTTTTATTGGTCTGGCAGGGATTGCTCATGTAATCATGACAGTCTGCAGTTGTACTGAAAAATGTTTTTCTCAACTTTTATTAGTTTGTCAAACATTTTTTGCAAATGTTGCACATCTGTAATAGTTCAAAGCAAATAGTTAATAAAACCAGATGGGCCATTTGGACTAATTCCTCTCTAATGAATTGGAGGTCAAGAAGATAATAGTATCCAGAATTTATTAATTAATATTAAAGAATTTATTGCTAGACCAGGCCAGTTTTTCCTAGATGGCAAAGAGACATGACATTTCTGTCTCTGGCCATTCTCACTCCTTCAGGTTTTCTTCTGATCTTAAAAGTATCATCTTCAATTTCTATTTATTTACTCTTCCTTCTTTTAGATTTCACTTCCCTATGAGGGTGTAGTACCAGGTTGCTTCTGTATTAAGAAAAGAGAGCGATGGTAAAAGAAGTACTGATTACCTTTTTTAAAAAAATACTTTTAGTAGATTTATTGTGAGCTGTCCTGTATAAAACCTATTTGTTGACTTACACATTCATGAGCCTTCGTGTCTTAGAGGCTGCAAGTTCAGAGTAGATTTGGGGATGATTTTTTCCCTGAAATCATCCAGTCTTTGTTTCACATGACATGATCACATTATCACTTCTAAAAAGACTAAACAACGTAAGCACATGCAGGTGGCTCAGTCCTGGCAGGGAGGGGCTGCTGGTCAGCACAGTCCCTGACCCCAGGGACACATGAAGTTTAAGACAGCACATGTGACCCTTAGAGCCTGGTACATCTGTGTTGGGGTTTGCAGCTCCAGAGCATCACCAGAGATGCAGAAATGTTGATTTTGTTCATTGCATCTCCTACAGGCAGCACCGACGATCCTTTAGCTGATCTTTCTGAGGTTCTAAACACTGACGATGATATTCTTGGAATACTTTCTGATGATTTGGTAAAGTCTGGAGATCATTCAGGTATGTATGTCCTAGCATCTCTCTAGTAATTGTTTCCTTTTTTTTCCTCTTTATTATAGATGTCTTTGTTGTACAGTATCTCTAGGTTATGCTCTAGGTCATTTCAGATACAGTTTTCATATCTTAAGAATACCTTGGTTTGGAACGATTTTGGTTTATTCTACCAAAAAAATGCCCAAACTTGTCAGGATTTTGTTTTTACTTGTCTCTTTGCTTTGCTGCTTAAGAGAGGATAAAATGTAGCTGCCGTTGTCTCTCATACCTGCGTAGCTTTTTTTCAGCATGCAGCTTTTTCTTTACTTTTTTTTGTTTTCGTGTTGTAATCATCCATTTTATCTGGTTTGGGTCCTGTAGGTCTTGATTTAAGCACTTTCCAGGTTGAGAACTCACCCTCCCCATTTGGTAAGAATCTAAACAATGGATGATCCATGGTTAGCAGTAGCCCTCTTTTCCTAGTGGTTTTAGCTGAAAGAACTGCATGTGTAGAAATTCCTTCTCCTTTACTGTGTCACTAATTCATGTTTCATTTTCCACTGTGTGCTGTTTGAGTCTAACACGACCTCTAAACTCTGCACTCTGCCTTTAAGAGTCCTGCATCTAGTTTTGCTTACAGCTTTTGAACACCTCCCTTAATTTTTTGTGTTTCATGATACAAACCCATGCATTTTCTTGCTGCCACTCTAAATATTACTTCCTGTAGTAGTGTGTAGTTTTTATCATAGTGGTATACTTCGTAAATGAGAAGCATTTTTATCAATGTGAGTATATTAAAGCATGATTAAAGCAGTCAGTATCCTTTTGTTTTCACTGGGTAATGGTTCATCACTTTATATAAAAGACAGGTTGATAATAAGTAGAATGGCATGTTTCATTATTTTAAATTTGGGGGTATTTGGTAGTTATTACAGAAATATATTTTAAATACTAAAGTTATTTAGTATTTAAATTACTAAAATATATTACAGAAATATATTTTAAATACTAAAGGACATAGTTCTTTTTTCCCAGATTTTTCTCATTTGAGAGATTTACTGACTTGTAAGGGATGTTAGGAAATTGATGTAGTGAGTTGTGTTTTCTTAGTGCCAACAAATCACTTTGATGTAACCCGTAATAGCCAGGATTTCTTTTTGAAAGATAAACTTCTATAACTTGTTTTATATTGGCTACACTTCAGCAGCATTTCAGTAAATATTTCATGTAATATTTGAAGTGAAGAACATTTGAAATGAACCTTAAGGTGCGTGAGGATGAACCATGTTTACTACTGGTGTGATTCTTTCAAAATGTGAAAAATAGTTCAAGTGGAACTATCTGCTGAAACCTGTACTTTAGAAACCATGCTGAACTAAAAATCAGTAGTCTTACTTCCCATTCTTCCAGTTTCATTATGTGCAATTAGCATTCCTCAAACAATACAATAAACTGGAGGTAAAGAGTGGGAAGGTTTTTTTATTTTTTTCTAATCAGTGTTTCGTTTTGCCTTACTTTTCAAATATTAGAAAGTACTGGTTTAATTGACAGCTGAATTCTAGGGGAAGGAAACAGGGTTTATGCTCTTTATTCAATACTAATAAATTTTGTTATTAATTTCTAATTTAATATTCTTTCTTCCTCCAGCTGGATTGGATATTGGCCCCATCTCTGATGATCCTTCCTCTCTGCCTCAGCCAAACGTCAGCCAGAGCTCACGGCCACTGAGTGAGGAGCAGTTAGATGGAATCCTCAGTCCAGAACTAGACAAAATGGTCACAGATGGTAATTTTTTTTGTCCCTTACCTTGGTCTTCTGCATAACTTATGTAGAAATCCTCTTTTCTTTTTTCTTTCCCCCAAATAACACATCTCTGTGTTGTAACAGACCTGTTTGGACTTGGTTGCACAATTATTTTTATTGCTCCCTCTGATCATTACTTACCCAGTGTTGCCTTTCCTTTGTCCAGGTGCTATTCTTGGCAAACTGTACAAAATCCCAGGTACGTGTTCTGATCCTCCTTGTCTTTAATGGAACACAGTTCACAAGCAGTGCCAGCAACTCATGCAGAGTGTTTTTTGCAGAGCTGGGAGGGAAGGATGTTGAAGATTTGTTCACAGCTGTGTTGAGTCCAGCAGCCACACAGCCAGCTCCTCTGCCACAGCCTCCTCCCCCACCACAGCTCATGTCTTTGCACAGCCAAGGTATGTTCCTCTGGTGCTTTTGTGGGCAGCAGCCTGGCCAGGAGAGTTGTGCACCATTTAAATGCTGGTGTGGAAGTAGGACACACTTCATGCTGTGCAAAATTGTGGAATCTGCCACTGTTAGTTTGTGGAATATTATTGTAAACCTGTTCTGAAGGGAGTATGTGATTGACACCCATGTAAATGTTGCTAATAGAAAAGGACAGTTATTTGAGATCTTTCTGACATATAGGTGCTTTTATTTTAGCTGACACTTAGATGGTTTGGAAATTAGTCTATGATAAAGTATGTGTTCTCTTCTGACTTCAGTCTTTAATTACTTTGGAGTACCTCCTCAAGGGTAAGGTAAGAGTCTGTGTAACACTGATTTACTGAGTCTTAATTTCTGCAAGAATGCAGTTTAATTTATTAGCTAGTCCTAGCAGAAAGGAAGCTAAACAAACTTAAAATTTGTCTTGGAAATTATACTTTATTTTTCTTCATTACTACTAAAATTATCATGAGTTGATACATCATCTTGCTCTTGTATGGAAGGCAAGAGACAGATTGATTTTATTATTGTTATCAGTAGAGCTGTTCTTTAAGCAGTATGTGTGAATATAATTGAATGTGCTCCTTTTGTCATCAGACATCACCTGCAGTGGGTTTTCCATGAGCTCATGTAAAGAGTGTCCACTCTTTTGTACTGGTGCTACAGGAAGGACTATGCAAAGTGATTTGACCAGTGAACTAATCATAAGAAAAAAAGTGATTTGTTTCCTTGTTGGATCAGTTTTCATAAAAACTAAATACTTCCAAACCTCTTAGGAAGCAGAGTGTTTTAAGTAAATAATGAGTTGATTTAAAGCAGAAGATAATATTGATACCATTGCTTGTTTCCCAGTTACTTGAGGACTTGGGGATAGCTCCAGCATTTGAGCTGTGTAAGATTGTTCAGCTCCTCCCTGTGGGAACTGCCATGATAACAAAGTTTCAGATTTACAGTTTGGTTCTGCTCCAGTGGAATGATCCACACGTTTCTGTGAGATAAATGCTTCAGTAAGGGGGTAGCTTGCATCAAGTTTCAGCAGTTTCAAATAAAATTACTGCTCTCTTCTCATAAAGACATGTGAGCACCCAGTGCAAACCAGAGGCCTGACTCCATCCTGTTTGTTTGCCAGGTCTTCACAGTTAGTTACTGTGTTTCCCAGCACAGTAACATTCTCCTAAATTTTGTGTTACAACTGTAGTTGCTGCATAGCTTACATAACCTTTAGATAGAAACAGTCTCCTAAAATGGGAGAATGATAATAGTGTCATCCTGCAGATGACTCTGATTCCTGAGCTACTTCTGTGCTTTTAAGGAAATACTGGGGCAGCAGTTATAATCTCACTGAAGGGATGGGATCCAAAGGCCAGAGTTAATTCTGTGTAGTAACATCTGCAAATACCATCTGCTGGAATGAATCTGCCTGTGCCACATTTGTAATGCTGTAATCAAATAAATAACATTTTCTGCCTTCGTGCTGCTAGACTGGACATTTAATTAGAAAATGTTAATGCTCATTTGAGTAGAGTTATCTGTTTCATTGGTTACAAATTAGGGAGTTAGGAGATAATGAGGCTTACTTTGGTACAATGCTCAGGAGTCTCAGATGAGGAGATGTTTAATTCAGGTGGCTAATGATCATCCTGCAAGGACTGAAAGCCACCTTCTCCATGGCTTGCTGCTTGGATTTGGGTCTAACAAACATGAAGACCATTACCTTTTAAGTTAGTTCCCTCAACATAAAGTGCAGTACTATGGCATGGGCTACTGCAAAAGTTTTGGGAATCTATTTTTGAAAAAAAATGTATTTTAGAGAAGAAAAAAAATCTGTGCAGGGATGTGATAGAGTAGAAAAGGATCATTTAAACTTACAGGGAAGGATTTAAAACTGATTTAAAATCTTTCCCCAGAAAGTAAGGTCATCACTATAAAATTCTGAAGTGGTTAGTTTTTCACTGGAGGAGACTTTTTTTTCTCAGTGAAAGGTTCCATCTCTGTCTTAGAAGCAGTCACCCTTGAAAATTTAAATGAGTGACTTAAACTTCTTCTTCCCAGGAGAGAATGCATTTCCAAGAGTGCCCCTCATGAATGGTCTGATTGGCCCCAACCCTCATCTCCCTCACACAGCTCTGGCTGCTGGAGGTGGGCTGGGCACTTTCTCTCCCATTACACAGCAGCCATACACTGATGCCAGGTAAGTCCACATGGGGAATAAAAGATATTTAGTGTATTTAGCATTAAAAACAAATATATGAGGAACAAAAACACCTGGAGGGTGCTGTTGGTTACTAATAGTGTGATATTATTAGCTCTTGACAGCCACCACAAAACCTGTGTATTCCTGCAGTGTGTTCACTGCTGAAATAACAAACAGAATGAGTACTTTGCTAATTGAGGGTGGGTTTGTTTTGTTGTTTTCATACAATCTGTAAAAGAAACCCCTTTTCTGGTCTGTCAGGGACAAGAATCCAGCGTTCAATCCAATGGTGAGTGATCCCAACAGCTCATGGGCACCAGCGGCTCCACCCCTGGAAGGTGAAGGTGATACCATGTCCAATGCTCAGAGAAGCACCCTGAAGTGGGAGAAAGAAGAAGCTTTGGGTGAAATGGCAACCGTAGCACCTGTTCTCTATACAAATATCAACTTCCCTAACCTGAAGGAAGAATTCCCAGGTGAGTAATTTACTGAATCTAGGTGAATATTTTGCAGCAGTTGTTGCATCTTGATTTGAAAGTATCTCAAATAGATTTATCATAGCCTTGTGTATTGACACGTTTTTTGGTTGCAGACTGGGCTACAAGAGTGAAGCAAATTGCTAAACTGTGGAGGAAAGCCAGCTCTCAAGAGAGGGCTCCCTATGTGGTAAGAACAATTCCCACCTGCATTTGCATGCTTCCAGCAAACACGTTTTACTTATAAGGTTGTGTTGTTTTGTTTTTAACTTTAACTCAAGGTCTAGGTTTAGTGAAAGTTCCCTTACACCAAGAAAACCTTTGTAATTTAGCTTTTAAGTCTCAATACTTCTACCTGTATTCTTTGTTTTTCAGTCTTGAAATAAACTCTGTTAGTATTCTATTAGTGCAGTCTAAAGAGATCAGCTGAGATGAGAACATTTGTAGCTCCCACTGCCTCTCAGCTGCATTTGATTCATGCCTCAAGTCGTCTTTGCTCTGCCTCTTTCTACACAGAATCTCACCAGTTTCTTCAGAAGGATAATAACAACTGATCACGAGATTCCTCTCCCTTTCATCATCCCCTCTCTCTGGGCTATTCTTTTTTTCCTGTTAGAGTTGCTGAAGTCTTTCAGCTATTGAACTAGCAATTCCAGAGGTGTCAGTGCTCACACCTCTGCTTTCCTCATTTACTTCTCCTTGTGTTCTTGCTTTGCTGCCCTTTCTCTGCTTACTTTCTTGTATTGCTTTGTATGGAAACTCTTCTGATATCCATTTTTCTGATACCATTTGGTGGGGAGCATGAAGGACTCCATTTTTCTCTCGAAAATCATTCACCTTCTTCACATCTGAGTTAAGTGAGCACAGCTACTTGTAGCAGCTATCTGGAGTTACATGGGCATTGATTTCAACCTGCAGAGCTTCTGCCATTCAAAGGGGGTGACCCTTAAGCTTTGTTGAAGCCTCTGTTGAAGCCTGTGTGTGTCCAAATCTCACAACCTATATTATTGATTCTTTTGGACTTTCCCAGCAGTTGTTGCCAAATGCACTTTTCTTTAACTTCCATTCTCCCCTGGTTTTTGTCTTCATTTCTTCACAGCAGTAATGCCTTAAGTTTTAGCTTTCATATTGGATGATCCTTCTCACTTGGCAGGTTTCTGTGGGTTTTGCAGTTTTCAGTCTCTTAGCCTTCCCTTACCTGCCCATTTTTCATATTGTCCCATCAGTAAACAAACCTCATTCCTCTGCACGTTGATGACTTAGAGTTTAGCAGTACTACATCATCTTCTGCTGTCCAAATTCAAAATCGCCCTATACTGTGGCTTAAGAGGATAAATCATATCCCAAACTCCTTATGAGAAGTGGAGTTCTTGATCTTTCTGAAACCCTTTCCACTTGAAAGAATAATTCTCTTGTTTGTTCTTTGTATCACTGAGGCATCATCATTATTCTACTTTTTATTCAGTGTTGCAATTTCAGCACCTTTGGGCTTCTGTGTCATCTTGCCCATGCTGTAGTTAATCTTGGTGATTCCTTCTTTGTAGTACTTACAAGATAATACCCACTTACATGGGTAAGTGGGCATTTACCACTTCACAATTATTTCTATTACTGATTGCTTTATTTATCATTGCTCTTAAACAATGCAGTCCTAACCTTTGGATGAGTATCCAAAAGTCAGCAGCAAAAATTACTTCCCTTATGTACAGGAGGAGAGTGCATGCCCACCAGTATTTACACAGCAAGATGTGGTTAATTCCCCTCAGAACAGTCCTTGTGCTCCTGCCATGCAGCTCCTGCTGGTGTTGCTGGCATTGTGCACACCAGAAGCTGCTGTGCTGCCTCACCTGAGGGACTTGCACTCTGAGGGGTTGAGTGAAGGCTGAAATGAAATTCAGAGGAGTGCTAGTAAATTTTCACTGTAGGCTTTTTACTTTACTTAGCATGCACAATCCCATCACTTACAGGGGAAAATGACAGTGATTTTTCTGCTGCTGTGACATCGGTGCTCTCATCCATGTCACTATTTCATTTTTGTGAGGGGGGGAGAAGTATTAAAGCCTTTTCCTCTAGGCAACCCCTACTTGACAGCTGCAAATAAATTTGTGAAAAAGAGGATGTGAGGGTTTGGTTCAGAAAAGAAATCACATCGTAGATTGGTGGTAAAACAGGCTCTTTGAAACTTCCATTAGATACTTTAAAGTGTCACTATGGCTGTAAAACGCCTCATTGAAGAGGAATTGCTGTGTCTCCATACAGTTTTTCCTGATCCATAAGCCCATATCCTATGTTTATACTGTTAACTGTTAACAGACTCAGGTCTGTAGAGGTCATTTAATGGACTAGACTGTATTTTTCTTGTCATTGAAGTTCTCCACATTAGTGGCCTTTATTGATCCAAACATCATCTGCTGTGCTCAGCCTTCACGTTGTTAGACCACACCAATATGTGATTTGAAAGGTAAACTGGTGGGATTAACGATTTCTTGGCACAGCACAGTACCTGGAACAGACACACTCCTGTATAGGAAAGCTTTGCTAATAGGTTTACTAATTTACTAATTGCTAGTAACCTCTTAGTTCCTTCCATATATGTTAAACACAGAATTTCTATAGAGGTGCGAAGTATTTTCTGTTTGGAATTCTTTTTGAAGTGCATAATGTCATTTCCACGAGGATGTGTGTGATTAAAACAGGCTGTGCAAATAATTTGGTGATAGACTTTGTAGGAAGAAAAGGTGCACACTTAGTAGAAGAAAATAAGTCTTAACTGCATCTTTTCTGTTCTTTCAGCAAAAAGCCAGAGATAATAGAGCTGCTTTGCGCATCAATAAAGTACAGATGTCAAATGACTCCATGAAAAGGCAGCAGCAACAGGATAGCATTGATCCCAGCTCACGCATCGACTCCGACCTCTTTAAAGATCCATTAAAACAGAGGGAATCAGAACATGAGCAGGAATGGAAATTCAGACAGGTGTGTAGCATTTAGAGGGTTTTGTTATTTTCTCCCTGCTTTTTATTGCTTTGTCAGAATCTGTTGTAATAAAATCAATTTAATTCTTTCTTTGTAGAAGAACATTTGTACAGTCAGCCATTCTGCTTGGGAAGAAAATAGATGTTATCAGAAGATAAGCTGCTTGTAAAAAAAATTTTCTTTAAATTTTAATTCTTAAATCCTGGGTTTTATAGGTTGTTCTTTCTCTGCATGGGTGGCTGGTGCAGTAGGTTTTTATTACATACCCTGTATTGCAGTATCTTTATCCTGCAGACTGCTGCCTTACATGGGGCTGGGTGTCTCTCAAAGCCCACACCAGTGCTGCATGTCAGTAACCATTGTCTCCAGAGTATAAGGTTGGAAAGCAGTGATGCTCTTTAAGCAACCTGGGAAATGCTTATTCCCAGGCAAGCAAGATGCATGTCAAGGTAATGGAACATCACAAATAGCTGGACTCTCTGCTCCCATTGCATTTAAAATTACCAATTGTTTGTAACTGATACTGGATGTGTCCTAAAGTTTTAATTATGGATTCCGTCATTAGGACAATTTTGTATACCCTAAACTTAGGAGTCTAACATTTTTCCTCATAATTTTAAAACAGCAAATGCGGCAAAAAAGTAAACAGCAGGCCAAAATAGAAGCCACACAGAAGCTTGAACAGGTGAAAAATGAGCAGCAGCAACAGCAGCAGCAACAACAGCAGCAGCAGCAGTTTGGTTCACAGCAGCTCCTGAACCAGTCTGGCTCAGACACACCCAGCAGTGGGATCCAGAGCCCCTTAACGCCGCAGACTGGCAATGGAAGTATGTCTCCTGCACAACAGACATTCCATAAGGATCTGTTCACAAAGCAGCAGCTCCCTGCTACACCCACGTCAGTGTCCTCAGATGATGTGTTCCTAAAGCCACAAGCCCCACCTCCCACTCCCACCCGAATCCCAGTACACGATTCACTGTCTCAGCCTCAGACTCCTCAGACATCATCCCAGCAGATGTTTTCTCCAGGTTCCACAAACACAAGGCCTCCTTCTCCGATGGATCCATATGCTAAAATGGTGGGAACACCCAGACCAGCACCCATCAACCAGAACTTTGTCAGAAGGAGCACCATAGCCCCGTTAGATTCCTGTGCAGCACAGTCCTCCATATCTCGGGAGCCGTCAGGAAGCAGGCCCTCGCCAGTCAGGGACTCATGTTCTTCATCTCCAGGTAGCAGCGATCCCTATGCAAAGCCCCCAGACACACCCAGGCCTGTCATGCCATCAGAGCAGTTCTCCAAACCTCTGGGAGTGCCACGGTCTCCCATAGTTATGGAGCAGCCAGGGAAGGTTCCTTTAGCTGCTGGAAGCAGCGATCCATTTACTAAGCCGGCTCCTAGGACTGACACGTTTCAGAGACAGAGAGTAACCTCTGCTGATCCCTATGCACGGCCTCCATTGACTCCAACCCCTGCTCCTGTGGATGGGAGCCCTGGACCTTTCAAAACTCCTCTGCGCCCTCCTCAGTCCCCACAGGATCCTTACTCCTCCATGCCAGCCACGCCCCGGCGCGTCGCTGTTGATCCCTATGAAAGGCCCCCTCTGACCCCGAGGCCGGTGGATAACTTTTCCCATAACCAGGCCAATGATCCCTACAGCCAGCCTCCCCTCACTCCCCACCCTGCAATGAAGGAGCCTTTTGCCCATCCGCCGCGGATAGTGCGACAGCAGGGTGATTCTTTCCCTCAGTCTGGGCCCATTCCAAGGCCAGCTTCTCAGGACCCCTACTCCCAGCCTCCAGGTACTCCTCGGCCAGTTGCTGATCCTTACGCCCAACCCCCAGGAACTCCTCGTCCCACCACAGTGGATCCATATATGCAGCAGCCACCAACACCAAGACCTGCTCAACCAGCAGATTTGTTTGCTCAGCCCTCAGCAAACCAGAGACATTCTGATCCCTATGCCCAACCTCCTGGAACGCCACGGCCGGTTCTCAGTGATCCTTACTCTCAGCAGCCAGCAACCCCAAGGCCAGGGATTCCTGAGAGTTTTAACAGACCTGCCATGACAAGGCCAGGACTAATACCAAATAGAGATTCTTTCCTCCAGACACCACAGAGCAGGTTGCAGGGCACTTTTGTCAGGCCATCAGACCCATGTTCTCAAACTCCCAGGTCTGCAGGACCTGCAATAACAGATTCATTTAGCCATGGTGCAGCTACTCCAGCACGTGACCCATATGATCAACCACCAATGACTCCAAGACCTCAGCCAGAATCTTTTGGAACTGGTCAGCTGGCCCACGATGCTGCTGAACAGCCACGCCCTGGATCTGAGGGCACCTTCAGTGCATCTGGAAATTCTCCCATGACTTCTCAAGGACAACAGTTTCCCAAAGTTTCACAAGTTCCTGGCCCAGCACTCACCACGGGAGTAACAGATACACAGAGTACCATGAATATGTCTCAAGCAGATACTGAGAAGTTAAGACAGGTGAGAATTCTGATCGTATTAAAATTCTGGAAGTAGAAGAGTTTCTCCCATTCTTGTTAATACTTGAAGTTTCTTGCCATTAAACATAACTATGTGTAAGATACAAGTTATCTTAATTTACTTACCAGTTTGGTCCTTCTGGATAGAGCCAGAATATACAGAATACAGAAACATCAGTAATTTTTAAGGAGTTTGGACAAAATCCAAAAAAAGAAGCAAAGGCTATATTTGAAGCCACTGAAGACATAGATGGTTGGTCTGAAATAGTGTTTTTAGCTAGAGTCTGAGGAGAAGAAATATTTTACAAGGTCAGTTTGTTCTGTTCTGAAACAAATGAGGTGTGGAACTGATTGTCAGTGACTTGTTCACTGGCTGGAGAAGGGAGTACAGGCAAAGAGCTCTGGCCACATGTCTGACTTTGCAGTTGGCCAGCATGTTGAGGTGAATCCTTCCCTTGGTCACTGCTCTTCTTGAGGCACATTCACTCCAGGTTTCTGTCCGTGAATGTTTGGCAAACAGCTCTTGCTGAGGGATAGAATTACATTCAGCTTGTGGAAAGCTGCTCAATCTTTTGTTTGGAAGGAGGGATGGAATTTACTGGAAAACTGGTGGTATTTATCATACAGACTTAGAGTGAATTCTGCAGCTGTGGTGTAAAAACCTCTTGCTGCATTTTCTTCAGTGGACCTCTAGTCACCTTTCTCCCTCAGAACACACTTCTCCTGTGGTGAAAGGGCCTGCATTACTGGAATAGAAAAAGGGAAAGTGAGTTGCTTCCATGTTAATTGGTAGAATGGGATCACACCATACACTTCACCAAGATATCTGGATGTTAAGTTGGCACCGTGTCCATTTGACCCTCCTTCTTATTTCTGAGGTGACTGTGGTTATTTATAATATTTTCCTGTAACAACTGAAGGATTTCTTTCCTCCAAAAGGCTTAACCTAGCAGAGTGGAACACTGCAAAAGATGTCAATTGCAGTGTCAAGCATAATGATTTATTTTCTTTTAAACAGCGCCAGAAGCTCCGTGAGATCATTCTACAGCAGCAGCAGCAGAAGAAGAATGCAGTTCGCCAGGAAAAGGCCTTGCAGGATGCAGCAGCTCCTCCCCATGCAGCCCCTCTTCAGCATTGGCAGCAGGACAACTTAAATCAAATCTTTAACCGCCCTCCTCCTCCCTATCCTGGGAATATTAGGTCCTCTGTGGTCCCTCCAGGTGGGCCAAGGTTCTCCATGTACCCAAAGGACCAGCGTGGGCCGTTCCCTGGGGACGGGCAGTTCAACAGGCCCCAGTTTCCAGGAGATATGAACACCATGGGCATGAGACCTCATGGTCTGAGGTAAGCTCTTGGATCTCTTAAACTCAGAGTATTACAGGGGTAGTTAGAGGAAGGAGGCTTTTTGGACAGGATGAAAAATCATCTGCAGGAGCTGGTAGCCTTCCTGAGCTCTGTATGTGCAATGGGTTTTCCTGTAACATTAGAATGTGTGTTTTACACTAAGTATTTTACACTGTTTTGTTAGGAGTAATTCAGAAAAATAAATGGAGAAACTGCAGAACTAGTCAGACTTACGTGATCTGAAACATCTTGTCCATGGCTTTGGGGGCATTTCTGAAAAAAAAGTAAAAGATCAGACTTTATTTTTCATTTCTTAATAATGAATTAATTAATTTCTAATGAGTATGGAATTAAACATCAGCCTCTGTCTGTGGTGTTTTTACAGTGAATGTTACAATGTAAAATGAATGCCAGTATCAACATACATTGTCATCTCAGAAATTAATTTTTTCAGTATCTGGATTTATTTCAGTAATTTCTAAATCCACACACCGGGCTTTTTTACTCTGAATTGCATTAACATGTATTTTAATTACTAGGTTAGTTCTGGCTGTCAGAGTTTTCTATCCACTATTATTATTATTATTGAAATTGAAAACAGGTTGTTTATTAAATATAATTAAAGCAATTATTTTATTGTAGTCATAAAGCTCATTTAAATGTAAGTATAATTAGTCAAAACATTTATTTAAATATCTTGATGAATGCATCACGTAAAGCATTTTGGTGAACAGTTACTTAGTCAAGCGAGACTGAGGAAAGAGATGATTTGTTGCTTTGTTTTAGATACGGGTTTCCAGGAGGTGGCCACGGCCCACCCTCGGGCCAGGAGCGTTTCCTGGGCCCTCAGCAGCCGCTGCAGCGCCCTGGAGTTCCCCCCCAGCTGAGGAGATCCCTGAACATGGACATGGCCCGGCCGGTGAACCCCCCTCAGATCAACAGCACGGCCGGCATCCCGCAACATTTCCCCCCGCAGGGAATTCCTGTCCAGCAGCACAACATCCTGGGCCAGGCCTTCATCGAGCTGCGCCACAGAGCTCCCGATGGGCGGCCGAGGCTGCCCTTTAACCCTGCAGCTGCTGCCTCTGTGCTGGACGCAGCAGCCCAGCAGCACCAGCGGCACCCCGGCTTCCTGCCCAGGCAGGATTTCCCAGGCCCCAGACAGGCAGAGCCGCTGAGACACAATTCCCAAGGAATACCAAACCAGCTGCAGATGGCTGCGAGTTTGGAGCACATGTCCCAGTCCCAGCAGGATCAGATCAATCCTGAGAACCCACCTGCACTGGTAATGCGTTCTCTGGGTCAGCCAGTGGCTGATGCATTCCCAGGACCATCTTTGTCTGCATCTGCACCAAGTGATGAATCTGCGAGCTTGCAGATGCCCAACCAGCCAAGTGATGGTCTAGAAGAAAAGCTTGATCCTGATGATCCTGCTGTAAAAGATTTGGATGTGAAAGACCTAGAGGGGGTTGAAGTCAAGGATTTAGATGATGAGGATTTGGAAAATCTGAACCTGGACACAGAGGATGGGAAAGGAGATGAACTGGACACTCTGGATAATTTGGAAACCAATGATCCTCACCTTGATGATCTTCTGAGATCTGGAGAATTTGATTTAATTGCCTACACAGACCCAGACCTTGATGTGGGGGATAAGAAAGGAATGTTTAATGAAGAACTAGACCTTAATGTCCCCATTGATGACAAACTAGATATCCAAGGCAAGGCAGAAGAACCCAAACAGAAAGAACAAGGTGATATAACTGTTGCCCCTGCTGAGACCCAGTCTCCACCAAAGAAATCGGCTACAGAAAATGAAATTAAAACAGAAGTACTTTCCCCAAACACTCAAGAGGAAAAGAAGAATGAAAATGAAAAAGGTGATGGAAATACTGAGTCCACAAGTACTCAGCAGGCTGCTGAAGTGGAGTTAAAGGATGCAGAAAAGGCTCCTGCACAACCTGCCAACCCAGAATTCCCTGACAAAACTCCTGCTGTTCCTAGTCAAGATACAACTGTGCCTACTCCAGATGCTCAGGGATCTGCTCCACTGCCTGTTCAAGGAGCAGTAAGTTCCTGCAGTATTTCTGGGTCCACCCCAGTCCTCTCAAGTTTGCTGTCTAGTGAAAGCTCAGACAGTGCTGAAGCAAGAACTCTGGGATCTCCATCTCAATCTCTACCACCACCCACACAAATGAACCATGGATCAGGTATTCCACAAACACTCATGACACCTGCTGGACAGATCTTGGAAAACACTTTAAATTCCAATCTGCCCCTGGTTCCACGAATGAACCATAATTTTTCTCAAGGGTCACCAAATCCAGGATTTATTCAGGGTCAGTCATCTAATCATAGCTTTGGGACAGGACAGACATCTAACCAGACTGTGGCTGTACCAAACCGTCCTGGTCCCAGTGGCATCTCTGGTCCCCAACAGATGATGCTCCCTCAGCCATTAGCTCAGCAGCAAAACAGAGAGAGGCCCCTTCTGCTAGAGGAACAGCCACTTCTCCTGCAGGACCTCTTGGATCAGGAGAGGCAGGAGCAGCAGCAGCAGAGACAGATGCAAGCCATGATTCGCCAGCGTTCAGAGCCATTTTTCCCCAATATTGGTATGTGGGTGTCCTGTTTGTCTGTGTTCTGGTTGGTGTTTTAAAAATGCAGCAACAAATAGTTAAATAATCCACAGCCCTGTGAGAAGCAGGTAAATATGTAGAGCTTGAAGGTGGCATAATAAAAATCAACCTCCTTATTAGGTACAAAGGGAGTATGGAAATTGAGCATGTAGGTGGCATTCTGAACTCTGTGGCAGGACTCCTGTTGTCATTACCAGGATCAGGGTAACTCTGATTTACTGATAATGTTTGTGACATCAGCTGTGTCACATACTCTCCTTATGCTTTAGGTTCTCATGAGATAGGGAATAAATGCATTCTTTGTAAACAAAATTAAGTGGTCAAGTGCAGTAGCTGACCTATTGATATTTAATCTATCAATTTTGTGTTTATGGTTGTTTTATGACTTTTTTTTTCATTATTTGTTGTGTCACAAGAAAAGGGATTATCAAAAGCTGTTACTAATCCAGTCTAGGCAAAGCCCAGAAATATCACATGTAATTCTGCTTGTACTAAAAAAATTTAAGAAAAACTGTGGTTGCTTGTTTAATATAACCTAGCAGTTGGAGCATTCAAATCAAGACCATTGCCATCATTTAACTGATAATGAAACACTAAATTTTGAGATTTGTTTGAGTTGTAGCTGCGGTGACCATCAAAGCCATCTTCGTAGGGCATTAGTGATGGTGTGCCAGTTGCCAGTTGAGATCACAGAAACAACTTCCTGAGTCTTAAACCTATAAATAGAATTTATTAATCTGTTGGGTCATAGGCCATATTTGGTCTAGAGCCCTTCTCAGACTCTCAGACTGACCTGCTTTTGGTTGTATGTTGTGGCTGAAAACAAGAGCAGCCGTTGCTGGACTAACTTCTCCTACAGGATACATGAAACTCCTTATTAACCTTGAATATCAAAGTGGGGAAGACAATGAATGTGAAATAGGAATGCAATTAATGTTTTTCTGAAGATTTACACGTTAACTAAATGTAAACAAGTAATTTCCATTTGATAAGTTGTAATGTTCAGCTGTGTGATTCACTGCTGCTGTTTTTGCCTTACAGATTTTGATGCGATCACGGATCCCATAATGAAAGCAAAAATGGTGGCTCTTAAGGGGATCAACAAAGTCATGGCACAGAGTAACATGGGGATGCCACCAATGGTCATGAACAGGTAGGCAACACTTGATACCATTCTTTAGGACTACTGTATGTAGAAGGAAATGGCAGAGCTCAGGGAAACTTTGTGGAGGAAATGAAAAAAGATTCTGTTGTGTAGTTTGCATTCCATGCTAACACGGGATTATCTCCTAGGACTTCAACCAGCGTGGCAGTAGGAACTATAAAAGGTATTCAAATGCATCAGACTTGTGTTCCAGTTGTAGTGTCATGGGTCAACATGGCCAGCATGACTTCACTGTTGATGTTTTCTTGTTTTCCCACTTGCTAATTAGGCAATGACACATCTCCCATGGGTTGTGCTAGAAAACTGGGGGTGGCCATGTAACAGTGGGACCTCACGTTGCAGCAAATCATTTAATGCTGGGTATAAGTAAGATTTAGCCCAAGTTGTGAAAGTTCTATCCTCTCCTTAAATCCCTTCTGAGGAGCCATGAATGGTGCAGGCTGCACCATGACTGTCCTTAGAGTAGGTGGGGAGTCCATGGGCAAGGGAGGATCTGTGCCTGTTCTTTCTGTGTGGCCCTTCAAACTGGGTTTTCTCTGTCCAGTGCCCCATGATAATAAATGGCTTAACCAAGGTGTACATTTACCAACTCCAGTTGACTGTGGTGGTGACCAGGAAACCTAAATACGTTCAGCTGGTTTTCTTTAAATTATAAATATTAAAATACAAATACAGACGCCTCTGTGTGTGTGTGTTTTCACTCTTCTAGCACATGAGGTCATATTTACATCATCTCTGAAAATTGTAAAATTTTTCTGAAATTTGTAAAATTGCAAAAGTTTCAGCCAGGGGCAAAATGCTGTCTGTAGTCTCCAGATGTTGAAAAGGTTTGGTACGGAAGTTCAAGTGAATGTCAGTAAAATATTTGGGTCCTTTGTTTGAGTTGAACATAATAAAATTGTGTCTCCCTCCTAAAATGCCAGTTTGCAAGGTTACAGTTTCTCTTTCTGCTTATCAATAGGTTTCCCTTTATGGGTCAGCCAGTGCCAGGGGCTCAGACCAGTGAAGGCCAAAATCATATGCAGCAGGCAATTACACAGGTAATGCCACTTGATATGGGCTTGTAACAAAACTGTTCAATAATGATAACTAGGTTTTGGGTATTTAATCAAATCATGATTTAATATCCTTGTCTGTATCTTTTACTGAAATTTTTAGGATGGAAGTTTGACACCTCAGATTTCTAGACCTAATCCTCCCAATTTTGGTCCTGGTTTTGTCAGTAAGTAAATGTTTAATAATTTTTTGTATTGTATTTATTTAATAATTTATTGTTTGGGGTTTTTTTTCATTTTACACTTCTCTTTTCTTTAAAATTAACTATCCATAAATCGATCCTGTCTGTAAAAAAACCCTTTTAAAATTGAGTCATTTCATCATTACGATGCTAAGTAATGAAGGAGTGTATAGTCAATGCTGCTGACATTTTTTGTCTAGAAGCTATCATCAACAAAACACCATAAGGAAAGAGGGAAACAGAAAATTAACCTTATTTGGATTTGTGTGAGAACAGTAGTCTATTACCTGGCAGACTGCTGTATTAGAAACCTGGTCTTGGGTTGTGTTGCAATAATCTGAGCTCAGTGAGAACAACTGTATGTATTGATGGAATTCTTTATTTCAGAAGCAGGAAGTTTTGTGCAGCATCATTGTTACTTGAACAAATCCCAGAAAGCTTTCCAGGCACTGCTTAGGCAAGTCTGGCTGTGAAGCACAGTTGTTGAAAGCAGAAGTATACTGCACTAGCTTTTTGGATTCCATATTTCTGGCTGCCCTAGATCAATTGTGAATCCTAGTCTCCCTGATGAGAAAGATTTATTAGCAGAAGTTAAAACTGAGCAGATGTTGGGAGAGGAAGACCATGTGTAAAAAAGTGTTTCTGTCACTAGAAATACTTCAGTTAATATTTGTGAGTAAGAAACAGAAGTAAACTCCTTCACATTTTCCAGAAGCTAGAGTAGCAGCACTGAGTATGCAATAAGGAGCTCTTACAGTATTATCTGTATTAATTATTTGTGGTGAGATGTCACATGGCACTCAGCATGGCCTCGCTCTGGCTGGGTGGTGGTGAGTTCTGAGCACTTGAGTAAATCTGTTCTTCAGTTCAGTAGTAGTTACTCTTACCTGGAACTCTTCAGAATTTCAGTGCTTTGATGTTTCTGGTGTTACACGCAGTGTTTCCACTCAATTGTCCCCTCAGTTTTTGGGCTCAGTTCAGCAGAATCTTCCCCTGAAAGCACCTTGAGGCTGTAGCTCACCCTGAGCAGGTTTAGTTGAGCTGTTCAGTCAAAGCTGTCACTGACACAGTGACTTGTGGTGTAGAAGGTGGCAGGATCTGGAGCATGTGGTTATACTGAAATCCTGCTGCTGTGTGGTATCTCTGTTAAACAAGGATCTTCACAAGGAAGATCTGTGCTTACTTGTGATGTCCCAGCTCACTGAAAATGTGATCAGGAGACAAATGACACCATCCCCAGTGTTCTCTCTTGCTTTCTGTGCTTAGTGCAGGTCAGGTGTTATCAGACATGGTTGTTTTGCCTCCAGAAAACCATCAGAGAGCAATGGGCTGCTCGTGGCAGATAAGCATTTCTCATTTGAAAGAAGAGCAATGTCTCAGTTACAGCCTAAATGAGAGGCATTAATTTTGGGGGCAGGAAATGGCACTGGTGCTGAAAGGCTCCATGCTGAGGGCTGATACTGACGAAGTGATTTTTACAAAGACAGTATCTTTCTTCCACTTCATGAATGTTTGATGGTGTTCATCATTTTCATATTTTTCTTAGAAGTTGTAATAAGAATAAATTTGGTATGTACAACAGTTTTCTGCAAACACCAGAATTAATCAGGCTGTGTTTCCTCTAAGTTTATGTCCTTGCTCCCTAATGTCTTCATACTTGGCTACTTCCAGACATCTTCCATGTCCCCTCTTGTGTGACAGGACAGGGAATCACTGGGTTCTGTAGCAGTTCTCAAAGCCACATTTGCTCACTGGCAAGTGCATGTTTGCTGCCTCAACAGCTGGCTGATATCTCCTGAAATGGACTGTGTTAAAACTGTTTTCTCTCACAAATGCAGTCATTTGGGTATCTGTCTCATTTACTCAAGTCACTCCAAGAACATGCTACTTCTTGAAATACCAAATTCTCTGTCAAATTTGGCTGAATTTGACCACTAGTTTCTTAAATAAGGGGGGAACCTGATGGTTAAACTTGAGCTTTAATAAGCGAGATTAGAGCTCATCTCCTCATCTCCAGGATGAGATCATATCTCACACTTCATTTCCCTTCTCTCTAGATGATTCACAAAGAAAGCAATACGAGGAATGGCTGCAGGATACACAACAACTTCTTCAAATGCAGCAGAAGTACCTGGAGGAGCAGATTGGAGCCCACAGAAAATCCAAGAAGGCTCTCTCAGCCAAACAGCGCACGGCCAAGAAAGCCGGCCGGGAGTTCCCAGAGGAAGATGCAGAACAGCTGAAACATGTTACTGAGCAGCAAAGTATGGTCCAAAAACAGCTAGATCAGGTAATCATCTGCAATCCAGGCTGTTCACCTTGGCACTGAGCTGTCACAGTGGTAGTAACTCTTTCCTTTGAATCTTCTGAAAGACACACTGGAGCTCTGCCTAAAGGAGCCACTCCCTGTTCTGTTTTGTGTGTGTAGCAGCATTGCTCTGGAGTGTAGGTGACACTGGAGCTGCAAAGGAACATTCTGGGGCAAACACTGTGACAAAAAGCTGGGTTAGTACTTTGGGAAGAGGGGAATTCCTTGGCAAAATGACTTGTAGCAGAGTTCCTGGCGCTATGCAAAGCAAAAATGAAACACTCAGAGAGAAGTTTTATCATGCAGGGCTTTGTTTCAGGCTTGAATGGACCTCCTAACCCAATCTAATTTTTTACAGTTTGCAAATCTCTTTTTATTGTATCTTTAGTGTGAGGCTAGTTTTATGGTCTGCCTCATTCCTGGATGGTGATCATCAGTATTGTGTCATGGAATAACACAGGTCAAAGGGATGTCTGGAGATCTTTTAGTTGTTGATCAAAGCAGAAGTAGCTTCATGATGAAATCAGGTTACTCAGCACTTTGTCAGTCAAGTTCTGTAAATCTCCAGGGGAGCAGATTTCCCAGCCTCTCTGGGCCCCTGTTTCTACATGTAACCACTTTCACTGGGCTTTGTTTTCCTTTCCTTACATTCAGTTGGAATTTCACATATTATAACTGTGATAATAGTAAGTGAGCTGAAACTCTTGATGGTTTTGTTAATGTGCTTTGCCCACCAGTAGTCAGTGCTGTGGTCCTCGACATTTTTTATAAATTACCTGGCACTATTGTCAGGATCAGCTAGTCCTGCTGAAAATGGAAATGCTTTAGAATTATCCTTTACTACTATGAAGAAAAAGACTTGGCAGCAGACAGCTTGGAATGAAGTCCTGAGTGATATCTAGCCCTCAAGTTCCCCTGTTGTGTTGCTTCAAGACAAAATATGTGCTGGATGGGATATTAGTTGGCTTGTCTTTCCACTGTGTGGAAGAGGGATGGAGTGGGTAAATTATTTCTGCATGTTTTTTTCCCCTTCCACAATGAATTACAAGTAGAATAAATGCAAAAAAAAATCCCTTTAACCAGTATTTATTTTACGTACGACAGTCCAGTCTTATGGTGGAGTTAGACTGAAATAACAGCTGCTAACCATGACATTGCTGGCAGATTCATTTACTGCCCCATAATTAAGGTTCTCCTATTTGTAATTTTTAAATTTAAGTTTAATCTACTGCTAGCAGAAACCATCCACTGCCCTTTAGCCACTGATTTAGACCAGTGGTTGATCCATCCACATCCTGAGCACTGTTTTGTTCTGTACCTCGTAGGAGCTTAAATGAGATTTAAAGTATAGTTTTAACCACCTTCTGTTGGAAGCAATTTGCCACTCTTTCAAATCAGATCAAGTCATTTTTCTGCAATCAAGCTCCTGTTAGTTTTTGAAAAGCCTCTGTATGTATGGAGAGAGAAATGAGCTCCTGGATCCGTGTGAGTGGCTGGTCCTGGACACAGACACAGGGAATCCAGAGCTGATTGTGTCCCATGAGCTGATGTGAGACAGGGTTATTGGCCAGGCATGGAGCCACACAGACACTGCCAGATGGCCCCTGTGGCACCGTGCCTGTGCTCACAGCTCTGCCCTCCCTGCACTGCTGAAATCTCCAGCTCAGCTCAGAGCCTCTGGGCCTTGGACACCTCAGCTCATTCCAGGGACAGTCACTGATCCACCCCTGCCAGTCCTGGAGGTTGTGGTGCTTTGGGTGCCTCATGGTACAGTCCCACAGATCCAGCACAGGTTTAGTGCTGTAGGACCACGGAGAAGCCCTGGAGCACTGGATCTGTGCAGTGCAGATGGATCTAGTCAGTGGCTCTGTGCAGTGGCACTGTTTATCCAGCAGTGTCAGTGCCAAGGCAGAGCTCATAAATCATCTTGGACCTGGGATTATTGTGTAAATGCACCTTTTGAGTGCATCTGTCCTGCTGCCCGACGTGTGTCCTGTGGCATCACTGTTACCCTGAGCTTTCTGTCTGAGTCCTCGCTTCAGATAAAGGAGATGGCTATCACACAATTCAAAATATTTATGGAGTTTTTCTATCCCTACATAAGTTGTAGAAGTCAAAATCTAGTGAACAGAAGTGAGAGATTTTCTGCAATGTGTGTATCATCAGCCAGTGGATTGCAAATCCTTTTATTTTTTTAAAGACAAATTTAGTTGGGTCTCTGCAGAGTTTCTGAAAGGCTCTTGCTTATCCAGTTGACAAGCAAGTCAACTTGTCCAGTTGACAAGCAAGTCCAGTGTTGTGTCCTTCCCTTGACTTCTCCTGTTTGTCTAAACTACAAGGCAGAACTTGGAGTGTCCATGTTGAGTTTATTTTGGTCTTAAAATTTTAAATTTTCAAGCAGCAGTTGCAATTTTCATCTGACATGAGATGTTTGAGAATCTGCCTGTGAACAAATGGGAATATCCTTCACTGTTTCCCTGCAAACTTCTCCAGTTACACCTTTCTAAAACGTTGCTGATGTGTGAACATCATCCATCTCACTGTTTCCCTTTTCCTGTCTGTTCCCAACTGTTTGTATCCTGTGCATGGATGATAAGATCTGTAGGACAGGGATCATTGCTGGTTTAGGTTTGTATATTCTCTAGCACAGTGCAGTCTTGGTGTGTAATTACAACTTTGAGGCGCTGCTCTTTTGTCTGAATTCTTGGGCTGGGGAGTATTTCTAATGAAATAATGGCTGTTTAGCATTAGAAACACTGCAGAAATGCTGTTTTGTCTTGAGGTTTGTTGTCTCCTGGAATTACAGTGGTGAGTTAGATGGTTTATGCTGCTTACACAGGCAGTTTGTGGCAGAGGTGAATAACGATATTTCAATGTTTAGATCCGGAAGCAGCAGAAGGAGCACGCGGAGCTGATCGAGGAGTACCGCATCAAGCAGCAGCAGCAGCAGCAGTGTGGGATGGCCCCACATTCCATAATGCCAGGGGTCCAGGCCCAGCCTCCAATGGTTCCAGGAGGAACAGCACCAGCAATGAATCAGCAGAGCTTCCCCATGGTGGCACAGCAGCTGCAGCATCAGCAGCACTCTGTGGTGATCCCTGGGCAATCCAACCCCACCAGGATGCCAAATCTATCCGGATGGCAGCCTGCAAACGCCCCTGCGAGTCACATTTCCATGAATCCAGCAAGGATGCAGCCTCCAATGACACCATTGCCAATTACTCCTGGTGCACCGGCTCCTGTGCCTGGCCCAAATGCAGCTGCACAGTCAGGGCCACCCCCAAGGGTGGAGTTTGAGGACAACAACCCTTTCAGTGAGAGTTTCCAGGAGCGGGAGCGGAAGGAGCGCTTACGGGAGCAGCAGGAGCGGCAGCGCATCCAGCTGATGCAGGAGGTGGATCGACAGAGAGCTCTGCAGCAGAGGATGGAGCTGGAGCAGCACAGTATGATGGGGCCTGAACTGAATAACAAATCATCCTTATCTCAGATACCTTTCTTCAATTCTGAGCTGCCTTGTGATTTCATGCAAACCCCTCGGCCTCTGCAGCCGTCCCCACAGCAGCAGCAGATGGGGCAGATTCTGCAGCAAGGTGCTGTCACCTCCCCTCCTGCCACCAATTTTATGCAGAGCACAGAGAGAAGGCCAGTGGGACCTGCAGCTTTTGGACCTGATGCATCTGCTGTTCCAGGTGGAGCACCCAATTTCCATAATGTAAAACAAACTCATGGGAACCTCCCTGGGGCTGCCTTTACGCAGAACCAGGTCAGGCCTCCGTTCCCTTCTGCTGTACCTTCATCTCCAGTGCTGGGGGGCAGTGCCCCATGTGGGTCAGACACTGGTGTGCCCCAGGCTGCAAACATCCCTGTAGCAGGCCAGTCTCTCATCCAGCTGTATTCTGACATAATCCCAGAAGAGAAAGGCAAAAAGAAGAGGACACGGAAAAAGAAAAAGGACGATGACGCCGAGTCCATAAAAGCCCCGTCAACTCCACACTCGGATATCACTGCACCATCAACCCCAACCATTTCTGATGCTACCTCCACCCCCACAGTGAACACCCCCAATGAGCCACGGCACCAGGATGAGCAGGAGCCCGTGGAGCTAATGGGCCCCTTGGCATCCAACACAGGGGAGAGCCAGAGCTCCCCAGAGCTGGAGGGGAGGCTCCCCAGCAGCAGCAGCGTGTCCCAGAAACAGCCCGGGGGGAATGCAGAGGCTGAAAAGGCTAAAATGGACACACCCACCAGCCTCCAAGAAGTTAAACTGGAAAAGGCAGAAACTGATCAATGCTCAGGTCAAGCTGAGCCTAAACCAGAAAATGCAAGCAGTATTAAGGTGGAGGAGGATAAGGTCACCTCACAGCCAACATCTTCAGCTCCGAGTCCAGCACAGCCACCCGGGGCTCCAGCAGCCAAAGGGGAATCAGGGAATGAACTGCTGAAACACCTGCTAAAAAACAAGAAATCATCCTCTCTTCTGAATCAGAAACTGGAGAGCAGTGGCCGAGCAGAAGAGGAGGCTTCTGGGGATAAAAAGTTAGCAGAGAAGCAGAGTCCAGCTGAAGGAATGGTGAGCCAGGTACTGGTTTTGTTGCACTGTGGTCAGCAGTCCAGGCCTAGTCTGTGCCTTACTGTGGGGATGGTGGGAACATAACCTACCTACATTTATGAGGGTGGAGGAAACAACTTCAAGGAACTTTTGCCTCTTTCCTGCCTTTTCTCCATGAGTAAATCACCTGTGTTGAAAAAAGAATAAATTTTAATATGGCTTCTTAGGTCAGCATATTCAGAAATCACTAAAATGCAAAAAAAAAGTATTTTTCTTCAGAAAATTGTCTCCAGAAAATACCACTTCCTAATATTAAGGCAGGATTTTACAGTATTATTCCTAATTATGCACTGGTATGTGTCTGTACAGAATATGGTGTGTCTGGGTGCTCCTTTCTCCTGTGACTCCACCTAAGTCATTTGTATGATTTATCCATTTATAAGGTCTTCTAAAACAGACCTAAAAAAAGGTGCCTTCTGTTGAGGTAGGATACACTTTACACTTAGACTTGTTGGTCATTCTGTTGTAATCCTAATCTCTGCTTTTGGGTTTTGACTGCCTAAACTCTAAATTCTTTCTTAAAATAAAATTGAAATGTATTTAGAAGGAAAAAATACTCATGAAAGTTCAAATCATTGTGAGCAGCAGGTAATTAAGTATTAAAGATCCACAGTTAAAACATGTGATAGGAATATTAGAATACTGGTGGTAGGGATCATGTAGAGCTTTTTAAAATAATGGATTTTTTTAAAATGGACTTTCTTTTGGCATGCCCCTGTAGTATTTGAGTCCCATTCTGATCCCTTTTACCCAGCTATGCTTCTGTGGGAGGAAAGGCTTTGCAGATTTGTACTGCAAGTATTTAAGGAAGTGGTACAATCCAGAAATGTTTCACAACGCGTTTTTTGTTTCTAACCTCAGAATACTTTCGTATTATATTAACTTCCACACCTTTCTTCTGCCACCAAGTCTGTCTTTCATTAGGCCCTCGTGAACATCTCCAAGGTTTCATGCACATGTAACTTTATTTTAGGGGGTATTCAAAAGAGAATGTTATTGGCCTGTGAGTTTTTAATGATGTTTTCAGATGTCAGTGGTGTTAATGGGAGGTCATAATTCTGTCTGTAGGGACAGTTTAGCAGTCCCACCTGCCAGTAAAATACACTTTGTTTTCAGTGGGATTTATTGCTCTCTGCCTGTGCTTTCAGAGTCGTGCAGTAAATCAGAGTGAACTGTGTATTAACATGTCAAAAATTCTGCTGCACTTCTTTTTTTCACACCAGCAAACTGCAGGAGCCCAGATGCAAGGTGCATTTGGGGGCAGTAACAGCCAGCTCCAGAGAACAGATGTAGGACCTGAAACCAAGAAGCAGAGAAACAAGCGGGCTCAGAGGACGGGAGAGAAGGCAGCTCCTCGCTCCAAGAAAAGGAAAAAAGAGGAAGAAGAAAAGCAGGCTGTTTATCCTAATGCAGATACCTTCATCCAGCTGAAACAGGTGAATGTGCAGGGGCTGGGAAAGGCAGTCCAGAGGCCACTTGGAACAGTGGGTTTCTCCCAGTGGAAGTGAAGTTGATGCTTAAGTTGAATTTTGAGCACAGGGTGGGGAAAACGTGAACTTCCACAAAATCAGGGAATTTAAAGTTGGGGGTTTGTTTAATTTTGGAAGGTGGGCTGACATGGCAGTAGTCCCAAAGCCACAGAGTTCCTGTCAGCTCTGCCAACCTCTGGGTGAGCTGGCAGGGAGCTGGAGCTGAACAGGGGACCACATTCCTTTACAGAGACTGCTGTGTTTGACGGTTTCCTGACAGTGGATAAATTCCAATTCTTCATTTAAATTAGAAGCCACTCTACGGACTGGAGAATTGCAGTGTGCTGTTTTACACTTAATTTCTGACTTTTTTTTTTCTTCTAATACAGCAACTTTCTCTTCTGCCTTTGGTGGAGCCAATAATTGGAGTGAGCTTTGCACACTTTCTCCCCTATGGCAGTGGCCAGCTAAATGGTGGAAATCGACTTGTGGGAAGTTTTGGTAGTGCTACTCTTGATGGGGCTTCAGATTACTACTCCCAGCTCATTTACAAGGTATGGTTTTAATCTGGATTTCTGTTGTGTGGGAAGAGAAGTCCATGATATTATTACTACTAGTCAGAGTTCTTGGCTTTTATGCAACTAGAAGAAAAACAACCTTCTATTGCTAGACTAGATAGTGCAAAACAATCACCATTGTTTTACTCTCTGAAAGTGGATAGTGGTTCTGGAAACTGTGTTATTGTAAACTAATTAAAAACTACAAATACTCTTAACAAATGGATGGTAAATAATGAAAATGGTAATTACAGTTTTGTGGAGCAGAAAAGACTGTTTCTCAGTACTTTGCAATTTCATTGAAAGCATTAAAGCATTTCTTAATATGAATTAAATAAGAAATAGATTTTTTTCTCATTTGCCCACTAAGCCCTAACTAAGAACCTGGGAACTCTGAACAAAATAGACTGTTTGTTGATGAGTTAATAACCCACAGCATTTAAATCTCAGTCTCTGAGATCAGAGTGGCAATACAGGAAGGGCAGTGGGATACTGAACAGACAGAATCAAATTTGCTGCTTGGTTACCCTAATACAAAAACCTATTAAAATCAGTGGTGTTTCTCCAGCCTTACACAGTGTGTACGCTGAGAATGGGACCTACAGAAATAGTTGTTGTGGTCAAAAGTAAGTAATGAGGATTAGCTTTGTGGGCATCACTGCAGCAACAACAGTCGAAGATACTGAAGTTCTCATTTAATTTCCATTTAAAATATGGGCAGTTGAATAAACTGGTGAGAAGTAGCCCAGAGTATGAACTTGCAGAGAATCTGCTGCTCCATGGTAGCTGCTTCAGTGACACCTCATCCTGTGCTGAACGTGAGGCAGCTTCCCCTTCAGGGACAGTTGGGGAAGCTGATTTGTTCATGGTGCTGGAGAGTCACTGTGGAACAGCTCTCCCAGCATCGAGTTGGGACCTTTGCTGAAACTGTAGGAACTCCTTTGAAACTTCCTTAAAATGTTCATTGAGGATTTTTGTAAACAGTTTAGCCACATCTTCTTTTGGCACTGTATTTGGTAATGTATTTAATGAGTGTTTACTCATGCAAACTGTTTCTCTGGTAGCACAGTAGATACCTTTCTGTCCCATGCTGGGTGGCATGCATATTATTTCTCCATCTGGGTGCAAAACTGATTGGGTTGCATTGTCTGGTACAGGAAGAAGGCAGGTTCTCTCCCTGTGTTGCACTCTGATTGATGGTTGTTTCATTCCTGTCATGCAGCAGAACAACCTGAGCAATCCCCCGACCCCCCCGGCCTCTCTCCCGCCCACGCCGCCGCCCGTGGCCTGCCAGAAGTTGGTCAACGGCTTCGCCACCACGGAGGAGCTCGCTGGCAAGGCTGGAGTGCTGGGAGGCCACGATGGTAAGGCTCATGGGGGCTGGTTCTGTGAAGAACAGATCTTAGGATGACAAAATACGCTGAGTTGGAAGGGACCTTCAAGGATCATTGAGTCCCAACTCCCAGCTCTGCACAGGACGTCCCCAACAATCGCACCTTGTGCCCGAGAGCCTTGTCCAGATGCTCTTGGGGCTCTGTCAGGTTTGGTGCTGTGTCCACTGGCCTGGGGAGCCTGTTCAGTGTTCAGCCACCCTCTGGGTGAAGAGCCTTTTTCTGATATCCAACCTAAACCTCCTGTAACACAACTTCAGGCCATTCCCTTGGGTCACTTGGGTGGTGACCGGAGAGAAGAGATCCACATCTGCCCCTCTGCTCCCCATCATGAGGGAGGTCTCCCCTCAGTCTCCTCCACCTTAACCTCCTAGGATGCTTCTCAGTTGGAATTTATGAAAACAAAATGCCCAGACTTTCCAAGGTTATAATCATTACCAGCCAGCAATATTTTACATCAGTGTAGTGTCAGGTGTCAATGCTTTTGCCTTGTTCCCATTCAAAAACATGTTGAGAGCTAGACATGCTCTTAAAAAATGAAAAAGAAGACCTAAAGATCAGTTTTTTTGGTCCAGTACAAATGACTGGCATGAGCTCCTTGGTTGAGTGATCTCAAAGCAGCCTATCCAGAATGTGTGCAGTCAGTATGTATTTCCTGATGCTTACAATTTGGACAGTTAAAATTGCTTTCTATTCTTTATACTGGCTATTTGTAAAGACTATTCAGTGATTAAAATCCTTCTTTTTCATACCCCTTTTCCTTTGTTGTTACAAAATCGTTGAGTTTTTGTACTTTTGTGGGTTTTTAAAGTAAACAAATGTCCTCTCAGTGGCAGAAGATGCACTCAAAAAACACACTCAAAGATCCTTTGAAGTCCTGTTTGCTCAAAATTTGCAGGTTTTTGTAAAGATCCAAGTTAATCATGAATGGTCACAATTTCTGAACTCCCAAGTGTCTGAGAGTGGTGTCACCATCAGGCCCCACCCACACCCAGCAGGCAGCTTGTGTGTCACTGAAAGAACTGTCCAGATGTCTCATTGTGCTCTGCCTTTCTGGTTTCAGTTACCAAAGCTCTGGGGCCAAAGCAGTTCCAGTTGCCTTTCAGACCACAAGATGATTTATTAGCCAGAGCAATGGCTCAGGGCCCCAAAACCGTGGATGTTCCTGCTTCACTTCCAACACCACCTCACAACAACCAGGAAGAGTTAAGGTAGGTTTTCCTTGGCATCTTCAAAAAGGTATTTGGAGCAGATCTGTGATCTTTCAGTGGATGAGACTGTGGAGGTGTGGAGAAACAAAATCCTTTGTGCACAGCCACAGAAGGGCAGAGAATGAAATGGGATCATTTTAACTCTTAACATTCCATGTGTAGGGAGCAGTACAGTGAAGTAGGTGATTCCAGCCACTGCTAGACTCCAGATTCTGTTCAATTGTTAGGAATTCCTTACCTTGATCTCTTAAAAGTGGAAGAAAGCAATACAAATACGTGCTTTTCCTGGAGCAGTGTGGTGCTGTAGTGACAGATGACTGCTGTAGCAGCAGCAAGACTGTGCACGAGCCAGCCTGAAACTGCACAGCTCCACTCAGTTTCCCAGGTGAGAAACACTGGCTGGAACAGGAGTCTCCCTGCAGAAATTCTTCCCTTTTTTCTCCCTTTCACTTGCCTGCCCAAAATATGAGTGTCTGTGAAACACTGGAGCCTGTATGTGGACCAAGGTCAGACCATTTAAATATTAAAACAGTTCAAATATTAAATGCTCATTTTTTACCCTGGTAGATAGAGCCATAGGGAACAGAGGGTTTGGCTTTGTTAGTGTCTTTGTTTTTCTTCATGGGTCTTTCCCAAGCAATGGAATATGTGTGCAGTGGAATATGAGATACCCAGAGGCGATGGCCAACCACCTACTTGTGTTCCCTGACCAGTAGCAGCAAGCAAGTTCATTTTAGTTCCCTGTCATGATTTATAACTTTGGCTTACCAAAAGTTTACTGCATTTCCAAAACAGCTTTTTTGGGTTTTGTTCCAGGGTTCAAGATCACTGTGAGGACAGGGACACTCCTGACAGTTTTGTTCCTTCTTCCTCTCCTGAAAGCGTGGTGGGAATGGAGATCAGTCGCTACCCAGACCTGTCGGTCGTAAAGGAGGAGAACCCAGAACCTGTCCCATCTCCCATCATTCCCATCCTACCCAGCAGCACTGGGAAAGGTGAGGCTGCAGCAGAGGGAGCACTTGCAACTAGGATTGTTTTCCCATAAGTGTAGGATTAACATGCTGTATTCTGTTTTATTTTCAGGTTCAGAAGCCAAAAGGAATTACATAAAATCAGAACCTGTTTCAGGAGCATTACCTGGTTCTGGCTTCTTCTCCTCCCAGCTTGGACCATCCCAGAATGGTCCTAAATCTGGTCTTATCTCTGTAGCAATTACTTTACATCCCACAGCTGCTGAGGTAAAAGGAATAAGCCTGTATTACATACATAGGGTATAATAGCAGTTAATTTGGTTGATATATAGTGACTCTGAGGGGGTTACAATGCAGTAATGTTGCTGTTGTAATCTTCTAATAGTTTGTATCTCTGCTGTCTGAGCTGCTTGTCAGATGTAAGTGAAGGTTTGTTTTTATTACTGTTTTTAGAACATCAGTAGCGTCGTAGCAGCATTCTCCAACCTGCTCCATGTCAGAATTCCCAACAGTTATGAGGTCAGTAATGCTCCAGATGTCCCATCCTCCATGGCAGCCACCAACACTCACAGAGGGAACCCATCCATGGAGTACAGGCAGCACTTGCTCCTGCAGGGTCCCCAGGCAGGATCCATGGGACCTGCCAGGGTCGTGGGGCCCTATGGACTGAAGCAGCCCAGTGTGCCATTCCCTGCCAACAGCAATGGTGAGTGGCCTTTAACTTCCAAGTGTTCAGTACCAGGGTTTAACTTGAGTCAGTACTGATGCATTTCAGCCTCATGCATCCATGCTCTGGAATTCAATAACTGATTCTTGTTCCAAATAAAACTTTTCTCTTCTCACGTGATCATGTGGATGCTCCTGGATTTAACCATGAGGAGTTCTCATCCATCTTTAATTTCCATTGTCTGTTTACATTTTAATGTTTACATTACATTACTGTCATTGAGGCATTTCTCCCATAATTACTAACATTATTAGGGGCTTTTTTTGTCCAGTCTGGTTTTAAATACATCATTCAGAAAGATTGTTCCCATGCTGGAAAGCTTGATATGATTGTTTAAGCCTGTATTCCTGTGTTATTTTGTCATTTTTTACACAAGAATGTGTTTTTGCCTGGTTTGCATTGTTTTAGGTCTGATTTATACAATTTATCTATCAGGCCAAGGTTTAAAGCCCTCCTTCCATGCCCTGTCCAGGAGGGTGCTAGTCCTCTAGACCCGTGAAGAATGCTGTGATCTGTGATAAATGTGGTTTGATGTGATAGAGCCTCTGACAGATGATCTGTTCCCTAGGTCTGGCTGGCTACAAGGATCACAGCCAGAACATGGCAGAGGGCTCAGCACTGAGGCCTCGCTGGTGCTCCCACTGCAAGGTCGTGGTTCTGGGCAGTGGGGTGAGGAAATCCTTCAAAGACCTGCCCTTCCTCAAACAGGTCAGTGCTGAGGTGCCCAGGGCAGGGCCTTAAAGCAAGGGGTGGCACAAAGTCCTGCTTGTCCTGCCAGCCAAGAGCACTTCAGCTTCCTGTGTAGTCCCCCTTTCCTTGTGTGTCCTAATTCAGGGTGGGACATTCAAGCACATTTGTAGTACAGCTAAAAAATGGCACAGTTGTTGTTACTGATGCAAAATGACTTCCAGTACATTTCATGAAACAGGTCCCATCTATGGGAGTTCTCAAAGCTCTGCTACCAAGCTCCTTCCCTGACCTCTTCAGGGAGCTCAGTTCAAAAAAAGCTCATTTGTGAGGCAGCCACGTTGCTGTGTCAGGAGTTACTGTAAGAGCAGGAATACTTGCACTCCTTCTGGGCAGGAATCAGGTTTCAGTTGCCATCTCTTGTCCTTACACTGGGAACTGTCATTCCTTCAGAAAATGCCATTGCTCTTCAGTGACCAGGAGGTGATTACACCACAAAGACATAGCCAGAACTTGCATAGAGTAAAGGGTTTATGCAGGCAGGAATGCACTGAATTCCCAGTAAGGTTTTGCAGATGGATCAGTAGATAAAACTGTGTGATCTGGCTTTGATTAGGCTGAAATGAGACATTCTTTTGCCATTTAAAGATAAAACAAAATGGATTTTGCTTTGCAAGAGTGCCTATGGAGCAGATGGGGGCATGGTGTAGAATGTTTTATTTTGATTGTTAAACTTCTGTGAAAGGCAGGAAATGCTGAAGAACAAGGGTGTAGGTGGTGGTAACGTTAGATCACCTGTCAGATAATCAAGTATTTATATCACAGCATCCCTCATTATTTCACAAATGTTCTGCAAATAAAAGAGTTTCCAGCCAGATTGGAAGACTTGTTTCATTACACTTAATACGTGAAGAATGGTATTAAAATGCACTTCTTACTCTCTTCTGTGTTTGATTCCCAGGATTCCCAAGAAGGCTCAGATAAAATGAAGGACATTGTATTCTGTAGCAACAACTGCTTTGTTCTTTATTCAGCAGCTGTGCAAGCAAAAAACTCAGAGAACAAAGTAAGTATCAAACACTGGCAGACCTGAGTGAGCTGAAATTATTGCAGCTATTCATTGGAGAACAGAAGGGGCCAAGAGGGAAGCTCTCTCACTTCATTTGAGAGGTTTATAAATTAATTGCTCTATATTCAGACATTGAGGTTCTGAACCAGCAGCGTGAAGTAAAAATTCTATTTGCAGAACTTTTGTGTCTGACAGATGCGTGGCAGAAAAGCCACCACCTTTAGCTGCCCTCCTGGGCTTTGAAGATGCAGTCTCAAAAAATCAGCCATTCAAGTTCTCTGGGCATTGTAAACACCCCCAGACACGTTTCTAAGAGGTATATCCCTCATATGGATTTGGCTTATACAGTTAAAATTAAAATTACAGCTGTGAAAATAATAATGGAGCAGCAAGTTTGTAAAAAGAGTTTCATTTGTTCAGTGTAACTGGGAAAATAGAATCCTGCTCACTGACTTTATTTGGGTGAGGCTGCCATTTTAAAGCATTGATTACCAAAACACCAGTAAGGAGCCTGTGAGCTGACAGTGACCAGGAAAGGGAGGTTCTTATTGCTGGAGAAGTACATCTGAAGAAGTTCATTCAACTGAAGGTGGAATTAGGCCAGGGAATTTTCTCAGGTGGTCCTGAATATTCTGCTGTAGTCCTCTACCTGCAGACACTGTGAGGGGTGTCCAACACCTGAGAGAAACGGGGTGGCACATCTTGCTGTGTCAAGGCTCCTTCAGTGTCAGAGGAAGGTGAATTTAAATATACCTATTTATTTAGTCATTAAAAGTGAAATAGTTTTCACTGAAGACTGAATGATCCTGCTGAGTTTCTCACAGTTAAATTTTTTTGAGTACTTCTTTTAACTAACTTGTCTTCTGCTGTTTCTAGATGAAATTTTTTCCCCTAAACCATTGGACAGAACAGGCTGTGTCCTTCAAGCTTTACCTAATTAATGTGTTCTCATAGTCCTGTATAGACTGTATAGTTTGAAGCCTTCCTTCATCCTACTTACTTTCTCAGGAGGAATTGAATTAAAAAAAATACAGCCCTGGAGAAGATAACTCTGTGTACATCCATATCCTTTTAGTGTCCCATGTAGCTCATTTTCAGTTGTGTATAAACAAAATAACATTCCTCTACAAGTGCATCAGCATGTACCTGATTAAGTTAATTAAATGTCATGTTCAGCCTCTTGATCCTTTAATTTACTCTTTCAAGATTAATCACACAAACCACGTTAAGCACTTCATAATCTAAGCTTCCTTTATTGTTCTTGTTTTCTCTCTCAGGGTTTTTTTTTGTTTGTTTGGTTTTTTTCTTTGTTTTGGGTGTTTATTTTGTTTTGTTTTGTTTTGTTTTGTTTTGTTTTGTTTTGTTTTGTTTTGTTTTGTTTTGTTTTTCCCCACAAATCTCTGCAGGTATAATTCTTGTTTACTGTGCCTGAATAGTTTAAATCCTAAAGCTGTATGTAATTCAGAGCCCTGCAGGAATTCCTCCTCACTTGTTTCTAGGAAAAAAAAAATATGTGGCATTAGTTCTATATTTTCCACTTCAACCAAATACCAGATTCTTATGCTTTAAATTAGTTCTGTGACCCATATTTTAAGGTTGCTTTGTGTTGTAACAAAACTTTCTAAGAATCCCTAAGAACTAAAGCTAGCAGTCAGCTCTCCCAGGGCAACTGGGGAGGCTTGCATTCAGAAACTGGACAAAGGATTATTTTTGCTTTCTTGTAATAAAGGGGGCACCATGTTCTAGGTAGGCTGGGAGAATTTCCTGCTCCAGATCATGGCCCAAGCTGTTGGTAACATGGGTCAAGATAATTTCCATCTTTCTCTGTTGGTGCATTGTGATTTTAGGCATTTGGAGAAGCCTCTCCCATACTGAGCTGCCTATGTTTTTGGGGTTATATTTAATAATTAACAAGATTGGGATCTTTTTCCTAAAGAGTTTTCTGTTGATTATCAGGAATCGGTCCCAACCCTGCCACAGTCGCCGATGAAGGAGAGGCCGCCCAAAGCATTCCATCAGTACAGCAACAACATCTCCACTTTGGATGTCCACTGTCTGCCTCAGCTGCAGGAAAAGGTTTCTCCACCCTCATCACCCCCCATCATGTTCCCCCCTGCCTTTGAGGCAGCCAAGGTGGAGGCAAAACCGGATGAGCTGAAGGTAACAGTGAAACTCAAACCCAGGTTAAAAGCAATACACAGCAGTCTGGAGGACTGCCGGCCTCCCAGTAAGAAGTGGAAAGGGATGAAATGGAAAAAGTGGAGCATTCAGATTGTGATTCCTAAAGGATCATTCAAACCTCCTTGTGAAGAAGAAATAGATGAATTTCTTAAAAAACTGGGCACAACCCTTAAACCAGACCCCGTGCCTAAAGACTACAGGAAATGTTGCTTCTGTCACGAGGAAGGTGATGGATTAACTGATGGACCAGCGAGGCTTCTCAACCTGGATTTAGACCTTTGGGTCCATTTGAACTGTGCTCTTTGGTCTACAGAAGTCTATGAGACACAAGCTGGTGCCTTAATAAACGTGGAACTAGCACTGCGGAGAGGCCTGCAGATGAAATGCATGTTCTGTCACAAAATGGGTGCCACCAGCGGTTGCCACAGGTTAAGGTGCACCAATATTTATCACTTTACCTGTGCCATTAAAGCACAATGCATGTTTTTTAAAGACAAGACCATGCTTTGCCCCATGCACAAACCAAAGGGAACTCACGAGCAGGAGCTGAGTTACTTCGCCGTGTTCCGGAGGGTGTACGTGCAGCGCGACGAGGTGCGGCAGATCGCCAGCATTGTCCAGCGCGGCGAGCGCGACCACACCTTCCGTGTGGGGAGCCTCATCTTCCACGCCGTGGGCCAGCTGCTGCCACAGCAGATGCAGGCCTTCCACTCCTCCAAAGCCCTCTTCCCCGTGGGCTACGAGGCCAGCCGGCTCTACTGGAGCATGAGGTACGCCAACAGGCGCTGCCGCTACCTCTGCTCCATCGAGGAGAAGGACGGGCTCCCGCTCTTCGTCATCAAGGTGGTGGAGCAGGGCCACGAGGATCTGGTTCTGACTGACACGACACCTAAAGGTAAATTTTGGGAGCTAAGATCATGGATTTGTGGCTTTGCTGTTGATTGTGGCACTGCTGATTCCTGTGGTACAGAACCTGTTTGAAGCAGCTGTTGCAGGCACTGTTCTAACAGAATGTTTATAGTGAGCTTCCAGGGCCCATTTTTAATACCTTACTTTGAAGACTGTGGAAACACCTCTGAAGAAATTGTATAAGCTGCAGATCAGAAGAATTGTTCCAAGTCCACAAAGGAAACCCAAGATTGAGTGTTGAAGATGAACTAAAGCAGTAGGAAAATCAGTGCAGGTTTCGTTTCACAAAAAAAAAGTGAATTTGTTTAAACACAGAGCCACTGCTCGGTTATCTTCAAATCAGCTGGGCTCAAGTTAGGGAGCTCTAAAAACAGCTGAGTGACCACATTGTTCTCAGGGTGGGTAATGTCTCTGTCAGGGTGTCCATAAACATACAGGCAGGTCTTGGAAATTGGCTCATGGATGTGCTTGGAGGCCTGTAACCCTCTGGGTCTCAAGGCCTTGGTGCTGTGGGTGCTGATACCCTCACAGAATGAGCACTGACTACAATCAATCAGGGGAGATAGAATATATTGTGTATTTTCAGAAAACGGTACTTTTGCAGGATTTCTCAAGAGAAACCTGTCCATGTTCTAGTCAGAGGACTGAAAGTTTCCCTGCTGAGAACACTGAAAACTTCATTTCTGAGAACTGAGGGTGCAGAATCAACAGTGTGTTTGTTTGGGATTTGTTAAATCCCAAAAACGAGCAACTCAACAAATCATTCTCCACTTCACTTTTTAGATCCTGGCCTGTTTGTATAGGCAATCAAGGACAAAATCTTTCTCAGTGCTGGATTCTGGTTCCCATATCCTCAGGCATTTGTTTTAAAACCAAGTGCAATAGTTTTTTATTTTTTTGATCACTGTAATTCTCTCCCAATGGTTGTGTAGGTGTGTGGGATAAAATCCTGGAGCCCGTTGCTTCTGTTAGAAAAGAATCTGAAATGCTCCAGCTGTTCCCCGGCTATCTGAAGGGTGAAGACCTCTTTGGTTTGACAGTCTCTGCCGTGGCCAGGATTGCAGAATCGGTGAGTTCACCACCCCACTTCTTGCTGGATCGTCCCACTTGCTGGCCAGACACATGAGAAGGGGAACAGAAAGTAGTAAACGTTTTGTTACACATGTAATTAATTTTGTTACACACATAATTATTTGTATTTTTTTTCTTTCTCTCTCTTTGTGCAGCTGCCAGGGGTTGAGGCCTGTGAGAACTACACTTTCCGCTATGGCCGAAACCCCTTAATGGAACTTCCTCTTGCCATCAACCCCACGGGCTGTGCCCGTGCCGAGCCTAAAATGAGTACCCATGTCAAGAGGTTTGTGTTAAGGTATTTTGTTTTAATTTCACATAGTACAGCCCAGGGTTTATAGGCTGCTTTAGGGTTATTTGTGCTTTCGTCTGCTGCTTACAAACCCTGTCGTCCTTGGCTGTGAATGTGCATGCCCCAGTCAGAGGAACTGCTTTGTGTCTCCGCTAGCTGGCTTTAAGTGTCTGTATGTCTGACAGGATTTTTATTGGGTTTCCTGGCTGTTTTCAGAGAAATCTTCAGTTTTTCTTGTATTCTTTCCTGTTACATGCCCAATTCCTACAGGCCTCACACCTTGAATAGCACCAGCACATCGAAGTCCTTTCAGAGCACAGTCACGGGGGAGCTGAACGCGCCTTACAGCAAACAGTTCGTCCATTCCAAGTCCTCTCAGTACCGCAAGATGAAAACCGAGTGGAAATCCAACGTGTACCTGGCTCGCTCTCGCATTCAGGTCAGTCTCTACTTCAGGAAAGGGGTATTAAAAAAATTACATATGCTTTTATTAGTATCTGTTGTACAGCTAAAATTTTTTGATGTCGTATTTTACATAAAAGTATTTTTCCAGATCCACATGAAAATTTGAAATTAAAGCTGTTGCAAAATTCCTTCCAGTCTCCTTCCAAAATTGGCAATTTTTACTTGGCACATCAATTGCACAGATTTATCTTAAGTAAGATTTCTTTCTAATTGTTGTAAATATCTTAAAAAATCATTTGTTATGGTCATCTAGAAAAAGGATTTTTTTTAAGATTTGGGGTGGTTCGTTGTTTGGCTTTTTTAGCCTATTGCTCAAAACTGCAGTGAAACTTAATAAAAATAGAAATGCACAGTGGAAGCATGAGATGCTCAGGCCAAGCTGATGAATTAGTACAGGACCAGCAGGAAGAGCTCAGTACTTGTTTGCCTTCATAGAAGTATAAAATCCATTGTTTTCTGTGACACTGCTGGTTTGCCCCACAGTCTGTTTTGGAAAAGCTTTGTCACTAATCTGGCCATGTGTGGGCATGGTTGTTGTTTATTTCAGGCTGGACTTCGCTGTGCCTGGGCTCCTCTCAGGTGTCTCTGGTCTAGCAGGACCCACTTATTTCTCAGTGAATTTATAACCTTTACACAGTCAGTGTCAGAGGGGTAAGAGCAGCTTTCTCACTGAGACAGCAGCCAAGTTTTCTGGGATCTGTGTGAGGCTGCATTCTGCACTGGGCTGTTACTGCATCAGTGCTGCTTCTCTCTCCCCTTTCCACTGCTGGCTTTGGGCACGGTGAGGAACACAGAGTGTGAAGTTAGTAACTCTCAGTGCACTTTCTGTAGGGCCTGGGCTTATATGCTGCTCGAGACATTGAAAAGCACACGATGGTCATTGAATATATCGGGACGATCATCCGGAACGAGGTAGCAAACAGGAAGGAGAAGCTCTATGAGTCTCAGGTAAGGGTGTGGTGTTTGTTCATTCTCTCTTTCCCCTTCCCCATTCAGACATTCCTAGAACAAAACAAATGCTGTTCTGCCTGATGAATTCAGGTCCCCTGATTTGTTTTCTGCAGTGCCATAAATGCAGAAAGGCTAAAAATAAAACCAGAGGAGTCTGCAGTGGTTGTTACCAGAGTATTTCGATGTTTAATAAATCTCACAGCAGCCTGGCCAGGTAGGGAGGACACATCCTCTGTTCCAGAGGACACAGCTCTGGCAGACATGTCAGGACCTCAGTTTTTAATGAGAACTTCTTAAATTTAAAGCCACTTGCTTTGTGTAACCAGATGGCTTTGTAACAGTTAGTGCCTGTCTGGGAAGCAGTCAGATATCCTGGATGAAAGGCAGTAGGAACTCTTAGGGAAAACTGGATTGTCCAGAGGTTTGTGTTTATGACCCATCATCCCTCACAAACCCGTGGAGACACACGCAGTACATGGCAGTGCTTTCCCTGGGCAGCCAGTGGGCAGTGCCTGATCTGGAATGCAGGAGGCCACTTGGAGCTGGCCCATATTGTTGGCTCATCACTGGCAATGCAGTAACACCTCACCAGGGTCCTTGTGCCACTTGTGTCTTTCAGAACCGTGGCGTGTACATGTTCCGCATTGACAACGACCACGTCATCGACGCCACCCTGACGGGAGGCCCTGCAAGGTGGGTGGCCCTGGAGGGGTCCCTGACCTCCCCCTGGGGCATCCCCCGTGTTGGCCTGGGGCTGTTGGAGGCTCTCAGTGTGTGGGGTTTATTCTCTGAGCTGGTCCATTCAGTCTTCAGGCTGTCCCACTGTCTCTTCCATCAGCTTTGCTCATCTTTCAGTTACGTTTCATGGCAGCTGTGAAGAAAGGAGGTTTTTTTGATGCTTGATTTTTTTTGACACTTGATTTTTTTTTGGCATTTTCTAGGTAAAGAAACAAGTACAGAGTAATGTAATTGTATGTGGAAAGGTAGTGAGCCCATGGAGCTAAGGCCATCCTGAGGTTTGGTTCAGATTTGCCTCAAGGGATGGATTTTCCTAAAAGGTTTCATCTGTCCCACTCTTCTTTCGTAGGTACATCAACCACTCGTGTGCGCCCAACTGCGTGGCTGAGGTGGTCACTTTTGAGAGAGGACACAAAATTATCATCAGCTCCAGCAGAAGAATCCAGAAGGGGGAGGAGGTAGGGGCAGGTTCTGGCTTTACACCACTCTTGCCACCTGCATCCATTCTGTGATTCCTGGCCAGTGGCACAACTTGTTTGTGCTGGGGGGAGGTGACATTTCCCTTCCCCTTTCCTGTCCCTTACAGCGCAGCCTGTGCTGTGTTTTGCTGTTTAACCTGTAGCTACAGGGAAAGCTGTGGCAAATCCCATCTCTTTCATAACCACTCTCGTGCCTCTCCTTCCAGCTTTGCTATGACTATAAGTTTGATTTTGAAGACGACCAGCACAAGATTCCATGTCACTGTGGAGCTGTAAACTGCCGAAAGTGGATGAACTAGAATGCATTCCTTGCTGTCTTTGAGGGTTGCTTGTCCCTAGGAAGAAGTGATTCACATTTTGATTTTGTCGACGGAAAATTTGTTGCCTTTTTCAAGGGGGAAAAAAAAAAAATATATCACTTCTGGAAATACAGATTTCTACACACAAGTATTTAAAAAGAAAAAAAGAAAAAAAAGAAAAAAAAAAAAAAAAAGAAAAATAAGCCACCAACCAACAAGCACCAGAAGCAAGCCGGCAAAATCTGAAGCTGACTTTCCAGACACGTGGAGGTGAAACTGAGTTAACAGAATGGTCCAGCACTTTTGTTTTTGAGCTCACTAAGGAGAAACTGTTTAACTTGGGCAAAGAACCGCTGGCTGACCTGCAGGAGGGCAGGTGGCCACTATGAATGTAAGACTGAAATCACCAGCGAAAGGGAGAAGTCCAAAGTGCTGGCCACAGCCTTATTTGATAAAGGGGCAGGCCCTCTAATTAAAGAAAAAAATTTTAAATAAAAGTAGACACCACTGAACAAGGAATGTACTGAAACGACTTCCTTAGGGATAGAGCTAAGGGAAAAAATAACTTGCACTAAAATACATTTAAATACTTGATTCCATGAGTCAGTTTATTGTAGTTTTTGATTTCTGTAAAATAAGAGAACCTTTTTGTATTTATTATTGAATAAGTGAATGAAGCTATTTTTAAAAAGAAAGTTAGAAGAAAGCCAAGCTGCTGCTGTTACCTGCAGAACTAACAAACTCTGTTACTTTGTATAAAAGTGTAAATATTTTGAGAAAAAAAAATACAGTATAAAAATAGTTATTGACCAAATGCTACCAGACTCTGCAGCAGTTCGGGTGCTTATTCTCAAACGTTGATAGGGATGTTACAATATGATCTCATGTACTCACGGACATGCGATTCCCAGTTCAGAATAACCAAAATCTCAATTTAAAGAGAGGGGGTTTTGTATGTTTAAAGCAGTCTCAACTGTGGTCTTACGAGAATTTTTTAAAGTAAACCTTAAGCCTGGTCAAGGCGTGTATATTACAACTCTGACTTTTGTAGATGTTTGGGTAATTTAGATTAATTTTATTTGTATTATATTGTTGCATCCCTATTTCTTAAGTCAGGTTTTTTTGTGCTTACAATTTGTGATAACTGTGAATAACTGCTAAAACCACCCAAAATAGAGGCTGGACATGGTTTTTATTCTTCAGCAAAAGTAGTCAAGGATTAGGTGACTGTTCAGCCTACATTAAATCAACAGCTTAGAATGAGTTGGAGCTTCAGTCTGATGCGATAGCCTTCTTAAAAGGAAAACAAGGAAAAAAATTAGGTGTAATGTGCTTGCAGCTGCAGGACTCTGGCAATAGGGTTTTGGAAAATGTAATTTAAAGATGTGTTTGTATGGATTGTTTTTGTTTACATTTCTTTAAAAAAATAAACACTGTTTTGTGTTTGCTTGTAGAAATTTAATCAGCATTTTGAACCAGGTTAGCTTTTTATTTTGTACTTAAAATTCTGGTACTGACACTTCACAGGCTAAATATAAAAAAAAAAAATGAAGTTTTTTTTTTGTGTGCACAATTAAAGTGGACTGTAAACTGTTGGTATATTCAGTAATACAGTTCTGAACTTGTAATGTATATGGCATGATGTATTTTTATCTTACAGAATAAATCAATTGTATATATTTTTCTCTTGATAAATAGCTGTATTAAATTGTTTCTTGAATATTTTTCTTCTCTTGTACAATATTCCAACATCCTACCAGTATTTGTCCTACAGTTTTTTCTGTTCTGTATAATAGTATCTAATGTTGGCAAAAAAAAATACAAAAACAACACAAAAAAATGAATTTTTTGAAGTATACAGAGTGTTATGGGTTTTGGAATTTGTGGAAACAGATTTAGAAGATCAGCATTTACGAATAAAAATATTTTACATCTATAAAGTGCATCCTCCTGTTGTCCTTTGAGGTGTCTGGATTCTGCTTCTTCCAGGATCTGTGCCTGCTTCCACCTTCGAGAAGTATTTTGCCTTTCCCCTTCTCCAGTGCATCCTGCATTTCACAGTGGGTGCCACATCCTCCTCTCAACCCCTGAGTCTGAACACCCAGCACCCTTCCCCAGTCCCCTCCAGCCTGCAGGAGGGGGAGTGAGCAAAGGACTGGGTGGGGTTGAACCTCCAGGTTGCTGCTCAGACAGTGCTGGACAGCAGAGACATTCCCAGCAAAGTCCCAGCACAGGTCCAGACTGAAAAAAGGCTCCAAGATCTATCACAGAGCAGTGGGAAGCAGCCAGGCCAGAGCTGTTCCCTGCTGTTACTGACATGGTGCACTTTGGCTGCTGCAGGATCTGCTCCTCGGGCAGCCACGGCCACCACCCACTCCAGGAGCCAGTGAGGAGATACTTGACACAGGGGCTTAAAAATCAGCCCCAGGCAGTTTCCTTCTTTACAAATAATAAATTCTCAGTATGACAGCAGCAAGCTGGGGGCTGTGACAGTGCCTACCCTGGGATGTGGCTTTTCCTTCTGTGCTTGCTCTTCACCAAAGCCTCCTAGGGCAGCTGGGAGCAGTCACTCAAAGACAGGGCAGAACTGAATTCCTGCTTACAGCAAGCAGAGCTCAGCTGGGAACAGGCCCCTGACCCAGGGCAGGGTTATCCCAGCAGAGATCTCTCACCCTCACTCAGGTGAGAGCCTGGCTGTGTGGCTGCACCAGAGCTGTGGCCAGGAACTCCCTGCAGGAACAACTGACACCATCCAAAACTCCATCACCTCCATCTGTTCCTGGAAACCAGCACCCTCCCAGTGACAGCAGCCTCCTACTCTTCCCCACTGGGAGCAAAAGGTCAGAAATTCTCTGTGGTGACCCACTCAGACTGTAAATAAAGCAAGCTGCTGCTCTGCCTGATTGAGGATTTGTTTGGATTTTCTGGTTTTTTTAACTGTCTTTAAAGAGAACATAAAGGCAATAGAAGAAAAGGCCAAGCAAGGCTTCTGCACGATGTGGCTGCCACCAGCAGTGTCACAGAAAAGCCCCACGCACAGCTGGGAACAGCTGTGCCAGCACCTGCTGCAGTCAGGCTCAACCAGACAGGCATAAATGAAGCTGCAGCCCATCCTTTCACCCCAGCAAAGACTGGAATTTCAGCACAGCAATCACTCAGGCTGCCTTTGCTGCCAGTGAAAGGGTCCACACATTGAAGAAGCTGAGGCAGGAAGTCAAAGAAATACTAAAATAAAATGAAAACAGAGAAGTGGAAGAAAAAAATCCAGAAGTTATCTGTCAAGCCTTCCAAGATGTGAGAAAGGGAGCGAAAACAAGGGAAGACTCAAATTGTCTGAACATTATTTTGCATCAGTGTCTAAGCTGGTGGTTTCAGGTCCAACAGCTACAAAGAGTAAAGCCCATACAAATTAATAAAAAAATGATACTTTATTTTAAATGCAGCTACTGTCATGAGTCATCAAAATAGACTTTGCAATAGTTACTTTGTTTTAAATATGAGGTGACGAATGACAGCAAAGAACTTAAACTACATGAAATGTCCTAAAATTAAAAGAACTAAATTTAAATATTACAAATGACAATTATCAGAAGATGAAAGGGAATAAAAACATTTTCCAGAAAAAGTAAAATAATTTTGGCCAGTAAACCCATACTAGAAATGTAAATTATTGAGATACTGCATGTGAAATAGTCAAGGAGGACTCCTTTCTGTCATTGTCATTTAGAAGATCCACAAAGCTGAAATCTCACCATTTAAATCACATTGCTCTAATGATTTCTCTTACTTAAAACCAGTCCAATACTCCAGGATCATCCAAGGAAACGATGATAAATTTCACTTCTTCCTGCAGTGGGGCTGCTGCTCTCAGTGTGTGACCAGTGACCACCTGGGCCCTCCCAGGCTCAGCTCCTCGGGGCAGGGCATTTCCAGCAGGTCCTTCCGTGCTTGTGCCAGATGTAGCAGCCAAGGGCTCTGCACAAAACCCTCCAGAATGACTCCAGACCGTGGCTGAAGGGGAAGCAGGGCTCAGCTGAACTCTCCTCAGCCACCTCCTGGCTGTCTCAGCTCTCAAAGTGCCACTGCTGAGGAAGGGACCCGTCGCAGATGGCCACGGCCACGTAGCCCTTGTGGCTCAGCGGGTCCAGCACCTTCAGGCACTGCCCCACTGACACCTGGTACAGGCGGTTGTTCTTCTGGAGCAGACAGAGAGACAGATGGCATTTGTTTACTACAACTTCTGTTCTCCATTGTCAAACTGGAGCTGAAAGTGATGCCCAACGGGAAGGGATGCTCCTTCCTGACAGATGGGCCTTTCAGCAGCCTCCCTGACACTCCAGACCCACAGCAGCAGTGGAGTAGAGCACACCCCATAACCACGTCCAGCCTTTGAAACAAAGGCTCTCAACGTCCTCACAGGCCCCCAGTTGGGATTTTGTTTATACCACAGTTCTTTAATGAGGTGGAGGGATGATCAAACCCATTCCCCAGCACTCAGCAAAGAGCCCACAAGGCTGTAGTGGGCAGATGGGTCATAGAATCCTAGAATGGTTTGGGTTGGGAGGGACCTTAAAAATCATTTAGGTCAAACTCTCCTGCCATGGGAAGGGACATGTTCTACTAGACCAGGTTGCTCCAAGCCCCATACAACTTTGCCATGAACAATTCCAGGAATGGGGCACCCACAGCTTCTCTGAGCAACCTGTTCCAGCATCACACCACCCTCACAGCAAAGAACTTCTTCCTAGTATCTAACCTGAACTTGCCCTCTGTCAGTTTAAAGCCATTCCCCTTGTCTCATGCTCACACATGAAGTGCAGATTCCTCACCCCTGCCACAGGCATCACCAACAGCCACATGCAGCCACTGTCAGTGGCCATTCCCTCACTCCTGTAAAATCCTTGCCTGCAAACACAAGCTGCAGAATCTTCAATAACCTCTGCTCAGCAGAATTGTTCAGCTCACTATTCCCACTGCCCCCAGCAGTTGTGGCAGTGCTGGTGCAAGTATCAGACACGCAAAACCCTGGGCTCACACAGTATCTGTCTCTCTATCTCCACACCATCCTGGGCTGCAACAGGACTTGTGGGACTCCCCTTGGGAACTCGAGCTGCCAGCCAGCAGCATGGAATGAACCTGAGACAGGCTGTGCAGAGCTGTGCTGGAAGCACCATTGGCAGTGCTGGCAGGGCTCTCCCTCCCTTTGTTCAACCATGTTGGTGCTACAGACTCTGCTAGGCTGAGGGCATGTGAGGGGCAGCCTCTGAGTGAACACCCAGGAGACAAATTCCATGTATGAGCAGAACTGGCTGTTTTGTGGAATTGGCCACTCCAGGCTTTAACAATTAAACTAACGAGATCAATTACAGGGCAGAAGCAACTGCTCTGCCCTGTGCTTCTTCAAGCACTAAGCAGGAATCACCACACGGACTCCTCCTGTCTCCGAGGCCTGCAAACACAACACAAGAAAGCTCTGGGGTGGATTTTGTTCTCTCTGGCATATCCCAGATGAGCCATAGTGCTGTGGGTGGCTGTGACTGGCAGAAGAAAGGCTCAGTGGAGTTGCAGAAACCTTTCTACGTTGCAAAGGGCCTGCATGCCCCAGAGCTCAGCAAAAGTCTTATTAAGGCTGAAATGCAGCCATCAAAGGCTGTGCAGCTTCCGTACAGGCTGCCTGAACCATGGGCTGGGACTAACTGCCTTAGTACATCTGAGGTTTAGTCACAATTACACTCAACCCTGAAGTCCTGTTAGTGCTCCTGTCCCTGACTGAGACATTGATTAGAGCCATGAGCCACATGCCAGCCCCTCCACTCACCCCAAACGTCCACTGCTGAGAGCCCCCGGAGCCGTGGCACTTCATCAGACGAGGGGGGTCGGACGAGCGAGTTTCCGAAACGTCCAAGCAAAGCAGATTGTTCAAAATCAGCTCATGATCCTCGTTGTAAATCCACACCTGGGAGAGAAGACAGACATTTATTGCAACATTTCAGGAATCTTTTTGAAGTTTTCCTTGAATCTTCAAAAGGAGGAGATGCTTCCACACCTGGAGGTCAGAGATGGGCCTTGCAGTGAGTGGTGAGAACTGGATGCAGCCCCTCCCTGGGGCGCACCTGCAGGAAGCAGGAATGCACTGGTTCACATTTACAGCTTCAACTGCAATTGGGCTCCTGAACTTACATGACAGAAAAATATCTGTGATCACACTGCAAACCACTGTCAGCCCCAACAAGCAGCAGGGACACGCTCAAGCTGTCAGTCTGTCCTCTCCCACATGGTGCTTTGAGCAGAGCAGGTATTTTTATTCTTGGCACAGAAACGTGTCAGGCACCTTCAGTTGCTGCCCTTCATGCCCACACCCTGCTGGCTCTCAGCAAGCCACATCTGGCACAGCTGGATGTTCAGGGAAGCAGGAACAGCAGCTGGTCCCACTGCAGGAGCTGCTGATTCTCTCTCCCTTGTTCAGCTCCTTCAGGCCTGCAAAGACCTGGGCCAAAATCAGATCTGTGGAAGACCTGGAGCTCTCATAACCAACAGGAGACTGAATCCCAAGCCAGAAAGCAAAGAAATTAAGGAACTTGGAGGTGTGCATCTCAAAATATGCTGGGTTACAGAGGGAAAGGAGAAAAGAGAAGAAAGTAAATGGAAACTGTAGCCCTGCAGTGCAGGGAAGATCCTGGGACCACCTGGCTCAACATCCAATGACAGCTATTCCAAATGCACAGTGGAGCCCTGGCATCCCCAGGGCAGCTGGACAGCACTTCCCAGCCCCTGGGGATGGAGAGCAAGACAACTCCCTTCCCCCTGACTTGTGAGCCTGTGAACCCTGAGCTGAGCCCCTCATTCCTGTCCCTGAAGTACCTACAGACACACAAAGTTCTTGTGGGCTGCTCCTGTTCCAGCCCTGTTCCCATTTCTCACAGCTCAATGCTGCACTTGCCATGCCCACTGTATAAGTAATTTTTTTTTTTTTTTTTTTCCATTAAGCCTGCAAGAGTTTCACAGTCAGAGTATGGAATATCAAACTCCAGGCAGAAAAATCAGGCACATAAATTTTGATTTGTCTCTTTTTTTGGCCTATGAAACTAATACCAGCCTTCTGGAGGTGTTGGGATTTGGGACACAGCCTCAGTTGGACAGCATGGCTGGAAAACACACAGCTCATTATCACAGTGACTACTATAAAACAAGGAAGGCTTCCTTGGAAGAAGTGCAAGGATCACATTAAAATTTGCCCCAACCTCAGGCATTTTGTGCCTTCTAAAATAATCTTTTCTGTTTAAACCCTGCCATGAAAAAAAAAAAAAAGGCATGACAAGATTAAAGAGTGAGGAGAGAATGGAGAAATGGCAGAACTTGCCAGAGAGAATTATTATTGGAAGAATAATGATGGAGCCAAATCCAAACAAGAGATGAACTGGCAAGAGTGGAGAGAGAAAACTGCAGTGACACAGGGAACAGATCTTCAATCAAAAGCTGAGTAATGGCAAAGAACACAAGACAGTGGTTAAATCCAGTGTGATACTTCTCCAGAAAGGCTCACACAAGACAGCCAAAATTAATTTCAAACTAATTATGTGTTTAGTGTAGAAAACAAAGGAAAGAAGAAAAATAGGCCTGAATTTGGTTCCATTCAGATTAGAGTATCACTATGAATTTGCAGATTATTAACAGATTCAAGCACTGGGAAAGCAAAGCCACCCATGAGGTTTCTTTGTTACACAAGTTCAATCCTTAGCATACTCCAAAAATTATTAACTAATTTTCTGCTGAAGACTGAAAGGATAATGTTCAGCTCTTGTTGCTAAAGGCTGTCAGGAGCAACAGCCCCATAAAAGAAACTCCTGGCAGGCAGCACAGTGTCTCAAGTCTATAATCAGAAAGGTGCCTTCCCAGGATTTGTCTCATTTCTGACAGCTCTCTTGTTTTATCATCCTATGTACTTTCTAAAAAAACCCCAAAAACCAAAACAACAACCCCAAAAAACCAAACCCAAAAAACCAAAACAAACCCAACCATTAAAAAAATCTAATCTATTTTAAAAAAAGAGGCAACAGAGGTGCAGGATATTTTCAACCTGCATGCACTTCCTAACTAGTAGAGTTAGGAAAGCATCACTGTGAAGACTTTGGTTTCTAAAAGTGGGATTGTGTCCAGTTCCCACACCCAGGAAAGCAGCATCTGTAATTGCTGGCCCCCAGAGACACATGGCAATGATCTGCTCCAAAGGTCCAGGGAAAGTCACTGATCATTTTCACTGGTGTCAAACAAAATCAATAAGCTGCAATTAGAGAAAAATGGATCATTTCTGTTTGCAAATAAAACATAAATGGCAGATATTATGGAAAAATCCCCTCTCCATAATGAAATTTATCCCATTTGTGGTTAAATAAAATATTTAATTTGGTGAATGCTGTAGGACTGGCCTCTTTCTAGCAGCTTTTTCTCCCTGCCTCTCCCCACAGGCAACAGGTTGATGAAAGGTGCATGGACACCTTGAGGCAGGTGCACAGCATGTGCTACAATAGCTCTTGTAGACAAAATAAATGGGAGTAGGTCCAAAGTATGACCTCTGTTAGTCTAAACTTCTTTTACACAGGTGCAACTTAGGAAGAATTGGATGTTTAATTCAGACCCCTCAAAATGTAGTTTAAGCTATTCACAGATTTAAGACTGAGGCTTTCTAGGACTTCAGTACCTTCAGGACTTTACTTCATCCATGTGACTCAGACAAATCCCACAGCCTTCTCCTGAATTTCAAAATGATCTTAAAGAAGTCAGGAAACATCTTTGGCTTTCAGAGATCAGTGGAGTGCAGCAAAAGGCATGCCTGGCCAACTGGCAAAGCTTTGTGGATACACATTTTTTTCTGATCTGCAGATTTCATTAGTACTAGTGAAATGCATTAAAAATTTTCAGTAAGTACAAGACAGTAACTACTGCAGATACAGCCCTTTGTCTGAAACAAAATCCCTGCCATGACCCATGGATTATTCCAGTATTTCCATCAGTTACAATCTGTTGCTTAGCTTGGCATGGCTATATTATTCTGTCAGACAGTTTGTAAGAGACAAAAATTCAGCTTAAGAACACAAAAAAGCTGCCTCAGCCCCGAGGAGGAGATGTGCCCAGCCATTTGCACCACCACATCCACCTGCAGATAGTTCAGCTCCTGTTATTATGGATAGCAATGGAATCACAGCACCAAGCAGCCTGTGACAATCACCACAAACAGCCAAGTTTGGTGGGCTGGAATCATTGTTTGAAGTTATTGCTACTCTGAAAACACAACATCCTCCTGAGGGCCATTCCCAGGCAGATATGTGCCCTCTGCTCCACAGCTCAGTGTGCCACTGATGCTTCATGACAAACTTTGGAGAGACCAAAGAATTGTGCCTTCAGTAGTTTATGGAAAAGCAGCAAGACTGAATTTGCACATCTTGACACTCCAGACATGTGCTGTGTCAGAAAAGCTAACTGATAGCCATGATCTAGGAGAGACATCTTGCAGAGGAATTGCACAGGGGAGCAAAACCTTTGTAGAGTCTGTCTTGAAGAGCTTGTAAAGGACATATTCTTCACTTATTAAGTGCCACAGGCAGGTTAACAGACCTTTTCTGAAGTCCTGTGCTTGAGTACATTTTTTCAAGGTCCAGAGCACAGATGCCTCTTCTATGACTTCAAACCTCTGTTCTGTAAGATCCCATCACCTCTTCCACTTGTGCTATTTCTAACAAGATTTTCTTTACTTATTCCTAAATTTCTGTTCAGTCCTCAGAATTATCCCAGACTGTTTCTACTACAGTTAATGGTGCATCCTAGTTTTCATTATAACTTAAAGATATAATTTTTAATATATTTTCTAGATAAGAGAACCACTTCCCTTCTTATTTTCTTTCTATAGCAAAAATATGAACTGAATATCAGTCATGTCAAGCCTGAGAAAACAGGACAGTGTGATGTGCTTGACTAATTTTCACCTGTACAAAACGATGACTAAGTCAACTACAATGAAAAGGATTGTCCATAATACACTGATGCAACTGAAAGCTACAGAGTACCTGTCATTTCTTTTAAATCCAAGTTAAATGAGAATTTGAAATTCCTTAGTAGCCATGAAGGCTAGAGAAAACAAAGCAAGCATAAACCAAAGGCAAAACAGAATTGCTTTAAGTCCCAAGACTTTAGACAGGCTGGTCAGCTCTCACATGCCTTCACCAGACCAAACACAGGCTTTTTTCCTAGGATAAAGGCATAAAACAGATAATTCCAGAGCAAAACCAGCTGAAAATGCCAACAAGTTGAGTGAAACAACAGTTAAAATCTTCCAATAGTCAGGATTTTTCTTGCTATTTTTATAAGCAGGAGCTGCTAAATAAGTGTAATCTTTCTCTACATTGTTCTCACATATCTATAGCAAGATTGTTCAAGAGGTTATGACAGCAAGTTGGCTGAATGCACTCCTGGGATTTATTAGGAGAACAAAGTCTAATAGCAGAAAAACAGTGTTGGTTGACATACTTGGTTGGAGAACAAAATCATTGTGAAAGAAGATAGCACAGCCAGTTTTTTTGTGAGAACTAATTGCTAAATTTACCACTAGTAAACCAGATTCATGAGAAAAGAAGCCAAAGATCAACAATCAGAGCACAGATTTGTCCTTCTCAGCACCAAAGAGATAACTGAAGTTTGCTCTCCTGGATTAAAAAAAGTCCAAAGAGTTTTGACATGGAAAACCAAGAGAGTTTCTCCTTCAGGCACATGACACTTCATTATGAGAAATATTGCAGCAAGGAGCAGGGAAGCATAACTGTGTGGACATCATGCCCAGGCTGTTTCACCCAAAGCCAGAATGGCTCAGGAAGCAGCACTGCAGCTTTGGCACTGCAAATGTACAGTCACTTGGTGATGCTGGTGCCCATCAGTTACTGTGATACTTGCACAGACTTTTATTAGCAAGACTTGCTGACTGTCTTACAGCTAAAGGAATAGGTCAAACAGGAAAACCTCCATTCCCAGTCCAGCTCTAATTAATCCACCTTTAACACAGGAACTTGCAATTTGGTCACACTGATGATTTCTTAGTGCTCCAGAGGTGAAGGACAGGGATGTACTTGTACTTGCTCCTGAAGGCCTCGTGTCAAGAGCCAGCCACACTTATCCAGAGAGCTGCAAACACCCCTCTGTCTTCCCCTGTTACACCCAGCTGGTGAGGCCACAAAAAGGCAGAAAAGTCCCATTAGGTGACAAAGCACACAGCATTTTGTTGGGACTATCACAAATCACTCTGCTTCTACTGCTGCAGTTTCCTTACCCTGAAAACTGTTGCCCATGTCATAGAGCATCAAGTTAGTCCAACACAACCCACCTTTACTAAAGCTATGCTGCTTTACACCCATGCTCCATGTATTCTGTGGCTTTGATTACTTTTCTCTTTAGATCCAACCTAGCTTTTAAAATTGGGTCCCATGGGCTCCTAAACCATAATGTTCTTAGAGCAGGTCTTAGCTATGTAAGCCTTTATGGCATTAGCTGAAGATCTCTCTATCCTGGAGACTTTTTATCCAAGTCCTGAATTTCTGTCACCTGAAAGAAGTGAAACAGCAAAGGCTTCATGTAGTAATACAAAAATTCTCATTAGGTTTTCACATCTATCCCTCATTTATCCCCACATCAGCAATTCACCTGTAGCCAAAGAATCTTCTGAGTTCCCTTTATTTAACAACAAATCATTCATCCATCCCAAACTGCAGCCACTCCAGCAGCAGAGGACTGGTTGTACAGTACATAAACACCAGCAGGGCAGGAAAGGGCTGCTTTAAATTCCAGTATGAGAAACCAACTGAAAGAGCTGCTACAAATTCTGATCAGTGCCAATCAGTGGATTATTAACCCATCAGGAGCCACTTTAGGGCAGCCTTCAGCCAAATACAGAGATTCATGCCATAAAGACAGGAGATTACAATATCCAACACTCAGCATTAGTGGGAGCTCCACAGTGTCCTTGGCCAGCCCCGTGGTTTGAATGACTCTGTAAACAGGAGGAATTGTTGATGTTGACCTGTCTGCTGATGAGATGTCACACCAGGGCACTTTGCCAGCAGGAAAACATTGGTGATTTTAAAGCCATGAATCACTGTTCAGTGGAACTGGGGCTCTCATACCTGGTTCTGATCGTTGTAGTCACATTCCCGAACCACCACCAGGCCTCCCTTCTGACTTGGGTGGCCCTGGGCAACCAGGCATTTCTTGGTTTGGAGGTGATACAGCTATGGAAGGAAAACAGTTGGATAGTCAGAGTAAAGCTCTAGCTCTCAAAGTGTGCTCAAAGCCCTAAATCCCCAGTGTGCTCAAAAAAACCTCAACCAACTCTTCCAGTAATTAAAAAAATCTTCCCTTTTAAAATACCATTCTGTTTTGCAGATAATTTGGAGAAAAAAACTGCATTAAACAGTTCCAATTTACTTTCTAATTACATCAAGATTTCTCTCTCTGCAGTACACACATCCTGGCTCAGCACATGCTGGCTCTACTCTGTCAAGGTTCTTTGCCCTCTTCACTCTCCATAGAAATCTGAAGCCCCACAAATTCTGCTCAGGAATATTGACTGTGCCATATAAACTGCATTTTACTACAGTTTAGCTAAAACATAGGTCTCCTCCTACAGCTTCTCTTCATGGAACAGGACCACCTCCCTGAGAAAGGAGAAGGAATTACTGAAATAAAAACAACTTCAGAGATTTATGTTGTTTGCAAATTGATTTTCAAGAGCGTTTACGTAACTGAAAAGCCACTGTTATCAGCTGTGGTATTTTACTGATGGATCAGGGAGGAAGAGAACATTTTACAAACATCCAAATGCTGGTTTTGCTCTAATGCCCTACCTAGTCTGATTTAGGGGAATGGTGTATCAGAGACTGAACTCAGCTCAGAAGCCTGTCCTGTGATGCAGAACTGTAAGCACCTACCATCAAAGCCAACAAGGAAGCTCTCAGCAAACTGGCAATCTCTCCTGATTTGAACAATGATGTCCTAAGAGACATCCAAGACATTTTCTGCTGTACAAAGCTTAGGTTGCTCTATTTCAAGAATCAAAAAAATCATTAAGATCTTGATGTATCCCCACAGAGGTACTCAGGGAGACAAAACACCTCTGATTCTGGCTTTGAATTACACAAATGCTCTGAACTAACTGTTGGCCCAGCAGACTTCTTTTAAGCCTGATTATTTTTCTTCCCCTGACGTGGTGGGGATCAGGCTCTTCAGGCAGCAAACACTGCCTGCACACTATGAACTGAGAGATGGCAGGGCCTCAGATCTGACACCCACATTAAAAATACTTATTTCCAATCTGGAACTGGATGTAGAGGAAAAACAGAATTTACTGTCCTGAACTCCAGGCCAGGCTGATTAACTAGCCAGCTGAACTCTATTATGAAGACATCTATAGCTGTCTTGGCATTGCTATTGACTCTACAAATTTTTAGAATCCAAAATACACTTCCAGTAATAAAAGGAACAAATTGCTTGGTCACATGATAGCAACAATTAGCACAAATACCAAACAATATTTTTCACTAAACACCATTTCTGGAAATAGCTGTCCCAAGGCACATCAACAGTTGCCTTGAGTGCACCATGTTTCTCCTGTTCCCCACACACATCTCAAACAAATTACACAAAACACTCCAAGTAACATTTCCTCACACCCCAGATCTAGCACAGATCTCATTTTCATCATTCCTCACTCAACAGAAGGCTTTTAAACCATCAAGTACATGAGTTTTGTATGATTTTTGTCCTTTTTTTAATTGGCCATGGTGGCCAGCATTGGATAACACTGGTAACAGCTGCAACCATTTGTGATCATTACATTTCTTCCCAGCTGTCAAACCACCACTTATCTGTAGCCCAATTAGTTTTTGAGAATAAACTGAGATTTGGAGTGATTCCTCCTAAATCCTAAAGAGTCTGGCACGCAGTGGTGACGTTGGCTGATCATTCTGTTCCTTGCAGGCATCTGGAAATAGTTTATACAACCATCAGAGCCAATGCTGACTCTCTCATACAATGCTGGGTATAATTCTTGAACCCCAGAGAACCAAGCCAAGGAACTGCATTTTTCTGCTTCTTTTCCCCATTTCTTTAGGGGTGCACAAAGTTTTTCTCAAAATTAAACCATGGTGAATAACTGCTGGGAAGATTTAACTTTAAGTGTTGCTGAGATATTCAGATCCCTCAAGTAACTCTCTCCAACATCAACAACTCCTCAGTTAAATTTCTGCCTGAATGAAAGCAGAAAGCAATTATATTTTAAAAAGGAGAAAAAAAGGTCTGACTAGGGGAGTAATAGCATCCAACAACTAGGGGAATGAGCCCATTGTATCAGTTTTATTCAGGGAAACCACAAAACTAACTTCACAGCTTGGCAGGGATATTGCTATAAAAATACTGCACAAATTGAGGATTCCCAGACAGCTGCTTCCAAGGAAAAGACCCAATGGTGTCAGTAGGTCCTGCATGAACACAGGTCCTCCTGACTCACTGCTGGCAGAACCAGCAAATGTCAGCAGCTACTGCAGCCTGTGTCCCCTGTGGGGACGTCACCACTAAATGCTTCCAACCACTGGGCTGAAAGGGAACCTGCTGTCCACAATCTCTGTGCACATGAAGCAGTTTATTCCAGAATATTCTCTTCCACAGAGAAGACATTGAGAAAGTTGTCTTGGGTTTGAAATTATCCGTTATTTTTGGGAAGCATAAAAAGCATATATCAAGGGAATCTGACCCTGGAAAGAGCAGATACAACTGTCTGGTGACTCTGTCTGCATACAAACCCATGAGCAAATGTGTCAGAGCTAAGGCATGAATTTAATAATGATTTCCTTCATGAATACACATAAATTCTCTCTTCATTTCTACTTTGAAGAAAAAAAAGAGAGGAGAAAAACTCCCTTTTTGTTCATTAGCTAACAGCCAAGACTAGAAAAGCCACCATTGGCCTCAGATGCAAATGTTCACCTTTGCAGAAAATTGCCCAGTAAAAGCAACGAGTTTGGAAACTAATTACACTGTACTCTTATCATAAACCAACAGGGTGTGAATATTTGAGGCCAAATCTCTCTCTATCCAAATCCATCTTCAAAACCAACAGCCATGAAAACACATTCTAAAGACAGCAAAACTTCCTAACTCAGAACTTCCAGGCAAGGAAGTTGGAACAGTATCTAGTCTAAGGATGACCTGAAATATAGATCAGACTGGAACTGATCTGACAGAAATCCTGTTATTTTCAAGACAGCTTGTTGCAAGACTTATGGACACAGACCATTTTTGTTGTATTTAAGCAAATCTTTAAGAAGAAAAGTCTCATAATAATTAACACACCAGAATTCTGTATACTTAAGTTTCTCTTACCCTTCCACGCTGGATTATTTTTGGTCGTTTCTGTGCTCTATTAATAAAAACTGGCTGTGGAGCTTTAGCATTGGGCCCAGATATTTGCATCTCAGGATAGATGTTATCTAAATACCACTTAAATGACTTGCAGTTCAATCTCTTCCTCAGCTCTACACGGTCGGTGATATTTCCATAGCTCCTCATCCTCAGCTCAGGTCTCAAAGCAAAATACTGCTCCTGGATTTAAGAGAAACAGGTTGGGAAAAAGGAAAGAAGAATTTCAGATTATTGATTCCCAATTTTTTCCTGTTTCCAGAACTCCCAAAATTTCATTTCATTTTGCTAGTGCTTTCAACCAGTAGGTTTGAAACTGGCAGTAGGAAATTGCATTGCTTGGATTGTCACAGAAGTGAGATTTAATCTTGCCTAACTCTGAGCTAATTTTTCTAACTGAGGGTTTTTTTGATGAAGATAATTCTTGGGTACAAATTTGCTGGTCTTTTTTAGATGCCAACTTGAGGAAGAAACCAATCAGCCCCTGACTTTATTCTATTGGCAACACAGGCTAAAATCAGTAAGTAAAAACCAGATGCATGTATCATCAGCAGCCTCATCTGACAGAAGTTTCTTGAAATTATTTTGCTTGTTCAATTGATTGTTTTCTTTGTTGTGGGATTCCAGTGTGTTTTGTCTTGCACAGTTTCCAGCCTTTCAAACTTACAAATGATCAGGGTAAAACCATTCCAGAATAGACCCATAAAGGGGACTAATATCATGAAGTTCTGTGGGACCACACCTTATTCATGGGAATAATCAGAATGTCACCTGGGTTTTCTGGGAAGCCCAGTTCTTTCCATTCATCTGCATCATCTCCAAAAAGGCTCCCACAATGTTATTTTTTTCACGTTCTATTTTATGATGATACTCAGAATCTTACAGGTTAGGTGAAGACAGATTGAGATTCCAGCCCAATCTCATGTGCTGTTTGACTCCCATGCAGAGACAATGGGGACAAACAGGAACTCATGAATGTACAATGTGGCACGAATACTATTGCTAAAACTAGAAAAAAAATCCCCTTTTAGCATTTAATTCCAGGCAGATTTACAGAGCCCACAGAAAAGGCACTGTATTTGCACATTAATTTGCTTACTAGGTACCATTTAGAATTCAGTTTTCAGGACACTGAACTATGGTGTTTTGCTGGATTCATCTCTAGGAGATATCTGGAATCCACCCACCATGATGTGGTTCTGACAGTTTTCAATTATTTCCTGTTATCTGATACTCAGATGACAGACAGCATCACCTCTGGACAAGTTACACATCTCTCCTCATCAAGATCCTTGAGCATTTGGATGTGCTTGATGCATCACTGCTATTTCAACAGTAAAGGAAGAAGTGTGTACCTGGTGTACACTGGACTGCTGGCCAGCTCCAAGGAAGTTTGGAGACAGACTGGACATCACAATCTGATCTGTTTCAAAAAGTAGCTCTGCTATTCAAATCTCCTCTTTCCTGGCTGAAGTTCAAATGTTGATATCCTACCTTTCATGTGTTATTTATTACCACTGTATGCATGAATTTATACTTTTGCATTTTGCTTTTGACAGTTACGAAAATTTTGCTGAATCATTTCCCTTGTGCCATTTCATTTATTAAATACTGATATTTACTCCTTTAAGTCTTATCTTTGTACTGTGCATTGTTAGATTGCTTTAGTAAACTATACTGCCCCTAAATATTTGCATTATTCTTATAAAAACAAAAAAAATTCCAAGCTTGTCTTCCATACATTCTCTGGCAGCTATCAGGGAATCAGACCAGAAACAGCTGGAAAAACTCTGGACACAAATCTGTGATAAGAGACTGCTAGAATCAGCAGTTTAAGTGCTTGCTGGATAAAGCAGTTCAGCTGGAAATTATAACAAAGAATCAAGTCCAAGCCTCAGAGAAAGCCATCATTAATCACAAAACAACTGCCCAGACACTGGTAAAAGGGAAAGTGATAGATCAGAACTACCAAAGCACTAGAGATGGAGAATGAAGATAAAAATTAATGGCCTCTAATAGGTTCCTCGAACTGAAGATCAATATTAAAGATGGGAAATAAAACATAAACCTCTAAAAAATATAAAATTAATACAATATATCTTGTACAGAAATTATAGAGACCACAGGAGCTGAGTGCACAGCAAATCTTATGGTCTCAGAGGGCAAAATGTCATTAAGTATCTCACAGATGAGGGACTCAGAAACACCTGATCTATGTTGAAAAGCATCAGTGTCAAGATCTGAAGACAAGGAAGGAATACACTTGCTCTTGTATCCAGAAGTTAATCCTGATTGATAATCCTTCCAAGGCACGACAGACTAAGCAGCAGATTGCTAATTAAAACAGAAAACATACAAGTAGCCAAAAAAATCCCTGTCCCACCAACATGGAAACTACCTGAAGGCACAGTACCCGGCTGCCACATAATACTGATTTGGACACAACGCAATGCAGAGCTTACAAAAGCTCATCCATCATCTTTACTTCACTAAAAAGGCACAAAACTCAATCTCCTGCAGGCAGTAAAGTAACAAGGAGGAGACTTGAGCACTAAAAAGCCAAATGACAATTCTACAGAATTTAGGAATTCCTATCAGAACTAACATCTGGACTCAGACTTCAGACGGAAAAGCCCATCAGAGCCGTAATAGATCCCACTGTGACACAGTTCTTTGACAAACAAGGCAGTTAATAACCATTTAATAACCTTATTTCATGACCTAGGACTGTCTCTTACCTTGTATTCATCCATCCACACATGTGCCAGCCTCAGGGAGTTATGAGCCATCGTGTCCTGTCCCCCAGGCGAGCCATAGGGACGCCTCTTACGGAAGATGTGTCCCACCCTGGAGCAGGGGATGATCAGAAGTCTGCCACCACACATCCAGATCTGGCCATAAAAACATAGAACATGTTCAGATTGCTCACTCATTGTTCATACTGCTCACTCACTCCTCCCTTTCTTCAAGGGAAACCTTGGTAGGGTTATCCATCATGCAGGGTTAGGGGTCAGCAATGTTGGCCTTCATGTCATGTTTTCTGACAAATTAGATTTTTAGATCTCCATGTTACAAAAGATTATTTTTCTCATATGACCACACTTTCCACAAAACACATCATGGCTTTCAAGAGACAAACAGAAAATTTTCTAAAATATTTTGATCTAATGACCTATCAGAAGAGACTGGGATATATAGGATAGGACTCATCCTGCAGGTTAAGTTACCTAAATTCATTTACGTGCATGAAAATGGTCCACAAATCTGTGACAGATAACAAAGAACCAGTCTTTGTCATCAAGGGAGCCTGGAGAGCTTTTCAACTAAATATGGAAACTTATTGGACAGAGCTGTTTGTTTCTGTTAAGATAGGAGAACTCAGAAACACTGTTCCCATTCAGATGCTACATTTAGGAGTCTTTATCTGTGGCACCAGGGATCTACATTTTATTTACACTCTACTTCCATTTCTTTTTTTAAAATTTCTTTTTTAACTCCATCTTCCAGCAAATTACCAGCACTGGCCCTTTGCTGGACTAATATGTTCTCCAGTCCCAGAGAATCTTCCCACATTAGCAGTTTGTAATCAAGTCACTTTTAAAACTCCTTCTAGACAAGATAAAGACTCAACCCTCCCCCAGAGAGATGGGGACTTCCAGAAGCTCTAAATTCTCTGAATGTGCTCGTTTTTCAAAGCCCTTTTTACTGAAACTGTGTATTACAAGATAACAACAATAATCTCCTCACACTCCACACAATTCTACTCAGATACCTAATGATTACATTTGTACTGAAAATTGCAAGATTTTATTTATTCAGTATACGCTCCTTTAAAGTCACTCAAATGTATGAAATTCCAGTTCTTATTTTTGAACTCTAATCTTGATTTCTCTAATTGACAGATTCTCTAAAGTTCTGGGAGTTGTGTGTCTGGTTTTAGGTTTGTTTGATTTTTTTATATTAACTTCACATTTTAATCCCCTTTTCATATCTGTCACGATAGCATATCATTTTCAGGCAGACTCTTGTCAAACCTGTTGATGAATGCCCTTTACAAAAGTAAAGAGATAAGCACGACATGAAGCACAGTAAGCTGTTTTTCTTTTAGTGGAGTGACAGGGAAGATGAGTGAAAATATAGGGAGCCCAATGCAGCACCATTTTCAGATTGAAATGAATGGCATTTTGAATACGATTTTCTCATTATTTTTCCAACCGAGATGACTCCTCTACATGACTCTCAATTTAGTTCCAGAAAACTTTACATTTCCAGGTCCTCAAAAAGGAGGCTGAACTGTGCAAGGAAATATACTAAGTTACATCTTAGCAATATTGCCGTGAGCCACACATTTCTAATCAACTTGTGAAATTCATTAGATACTGCTCATAAACTAATTTCAAAAACTTGCATAATTCCTCTTTTCCTACGCTTCTTTACAGCTGTTATGAAATGCTCCACCACCAAACCAAGAAAAAGCCACAAACATTCAACTTGCAGAGCTGTAAATTCCCTGATTACCCGAAAAGAGATTTCCAGGTTCTCCCCTCCCCAGATGTCCATGCCGCTGTCGTACTGCCCCAGCTCATTGAAGTACTCACGATCCATGGCAAACAGCCCTCCAGCCATGGTGGGTGACCTAAAAAGGTACAAGGGAGGAAGTTCATTTTCTTTTAGAGAGAGAGAAAAAACCCACACAGAAAAAAACCCATTCATTTTTGCTGAATCTGCTGGCCCCAAAGTCCAAATTTATAAACTGACATAACTCAATTCAAATCCTTCAGTCACTCAGACAGGAGTTCTAGTCTCAAGAAATTTTCAAAAGCAGATCTGTAAGTGATATTTGTGATCTTCCGTTGTTCCAATACCTATAAATCATATTTCTCTACCTGGAAAACTTGAGGAAAAGGGATAGGACAGAGAAAGAAGGACAACAAATACCAGAGGCAGCTTTGTTTCATCACTGACTCAATTATCAGTTTACTGACAAGTTATTTACAGTTTGTGTATTTATACAGATGGTCCCTCTGGCATTTCCCAGTTTTTCACCTTGCCTGTATGTCATTAGAATGTGTTCTATTCTGTAAAAATCTGCATATGAGCCACACTGTTCAGTCTCTACATTGAATTCCTACTGTACCACAACACTGGAATATGTGGATGACCTGCAAGAATATAATAGAGTAAAAACACTACATAAAAAACCATGGTATGATAGTCAGAACATCCAATGGGCTGGAAAAAGGCTTTTTTCTCATCCTTGCAAAAAAAAAAAAATAAACAAACCCTGTGATGAAACAAAGCCAAGGTCAAGATTTCATTGCTTCTTCTCACACAAATTTCTACTACAGTTTCTGTCACCTTAAAAACTGGGTTGAAAGGTTGCTCTCAATTTTCCCACTCTGACACCAAAATATTTCATTGTGGAAAGTCTCTAAAATGCAATACTTTCTGTTGGATGGAAAGCCATTTTCAAGGTTAAATAGCAATCTAGGCTCCTTTTTTAAAGGAGGCAGAGACCTTTAGGTAGGAAAAATCATTCATACTCAGAAAAGGTGATCTTTTCAGATTATTACACTTGCTTTAACTATAAACTTCTCTGTCTTTTTAATATAGGACTTTTTCATAAAAGTGAGTTGAAGGAACACAAAAACAGTGTTGAACACAACAACAGCTAAGCTTCAGCCACTGACCAAATCAAATGTGAGAACAGCTCTTAGCAGAATGAGGATTTTAACACTCAGTGCTGATTCCTCACTCAGATTTTTTCAGCCTGTCCTTTCCTTCCAGGTTCAGGAACTGCCACTCTCCAAACAAGCCAGTGAAACTGTTAAATAACTTTATAATTTTCCTGGCTTCTCAGAGAAAATCTTGGGATGGTGAGACATGGGAAGGGCAACTGCAGAGCTGTCAGAGTAACAGCAGAGAATCTTGTGCTGGAACTGATTGTGGCAGCAGAAATGCTCTTCATTTACAGTCCAAGAAAAGAGAATGAGAGGGAAATGAAAACACACCCAATTTCTGATTCACTTGGCAAATCTTATCCACAAGGAGTCAGTTTGTACAAAAGGGGAAGTTCTTCCACCTGACAAACCTGAATTGCGTACTGAGACTGACACCTGCAACTAGAAAAAGCACTGTGAGCTTCTTGCTTTTTCTGTAGCAGCTCTAGTTCTTTTCATGAAAGGATTCACTTGGGACAGTTCTATTCTTGTGTCTGAACTACACATGTCTGCTCCTAATAAAAAGTGCCTGCTGACACCATTTTACATCAGCTACACATCCACTAGAACCAGATATTGCCAGTTCTGTACAGGTCACACAGCCATCAATGGTTAAAAGATAAGGAAGGTAACTTTCAAGTCCCAGTGTTGAGCTTCACAGAGACTTTTGTTTCAAAACAACTCTCAAAAGCCACCAAAACCAAATTCCTATTACCACACACAGATTTTCCCAATCTAGTAGTTCTTTAGCATTTCATCACAGAAATTATATAGTTTGTATTAGTGGGATATGCAGGTTACTCCTAGAACAAAGGCAGTATCAAAATTATCATTAAGCCAAGCACATCAACAGACTGGAAACAAACATCAGTGCATAATTCAAAAGTGAAATTATTGGACAGATTTAATACAGACTACCATTAGCTCCCTCAGAATTTTGTCTTCAGCAAAAGCTGAAGCATTGTATAAGCACTGTCCAGAAGTGTGCTTTCTTGACCTAATAAAACAGATACATCTAATTCACGATTAAATGCAAGAAACTAAAGTGAAACAGTCTGGGTTACTATTCTCTATTTCTAAGTAAAATAAACAAGTCAGATATTTGACAGGTTAGGCAGCTGCTCCAAAACCTGCACAGCCAGAGAACACTCCCTCCTGCTCAGGAAGTGCCCCTGATCATCCCCGTGTGACACGGAGCTTCTCCCACAGAGGAGGAACCTTACTTGATTGGAGCAGTGGCTCCCTCGGGTCCCTCCAGCTCAGCCAGAGGGACGAGATCCCATTTGAAGTGCAGGCCCCAGTTGAAGCCCCCGCGCACGACGGGGGAGGAGCTGTAGCTGAGGGTGTCGGCGCTGACGATGTCGATGACCGGGCACACCACGGTGCGGCGGTCCGCCCTGATGGCGGCCAGCAGGGGCTGCAGCCACATCTCGTTCACCTCACAGTGACTGTCCAGGAACACCAGCACCTGCCCTGCAGGGCACACAGCACAAAGACCCCATGAGGACAAAACATGCAATTCAGTGCCAACACTCGTTAGACAAGGCAATACTTGGCCATTTACATGGAGATTTCCTGGCACGGTCAGTAAGAACAGTTTGATCTGACACACCCTCATGACACCCTCATGACCCAGCATCTTCATGACACAACATAAAATGTATGTAACACTACAATAACGTGGAAGAGATGGGAAACAGCTTTAAAGAAAACAATTTTGGAGTATGCAAATATAACAAAGCACCCCACAGGCAGTATTTGACTGGGCATGGGGACGGAATTCCTGCAGTTCAGAAGAGAAAAATAAATAGTTAAAATTGCACTAGCTGAAATGACTTTTAGCATAGCTTGGAAAGTGCAAGCATAATCTTCTCTCTGGATGACACCATTACAGTGCTAATGAGTAAACACCAATTAAGAGACTTATCTCCCACTCGAAGTTATTTAAGAAAGTAGCACACACTTTCTCAGATGCCAGAGAATTTAACTGAAAGCACATTCTGGCAAAGGCTGTTCATAAAGCACCAGCTATTGTTTTTCCCAATTAACACTCACTGCAAGAGAAGAATTTATAAAAAACTGCTATTAGATTTGAGCGTTAAAAACAAAATTAATGTACCTTAAAAGGGAGCATACTTCATATAAAAAACTGCTATTAGATTTGAGCATTAAAAACAAAATTAATGTACCTTAAAAGGGAGCATACTTCATTTTAGAGCAAAAGTTTGCACATAAAACATGCAAAAAAAATTCTGCAACTACCGTATCTCGACCACGTGGAGGTGCTCCTGAGACAACATTCTTTCAGGGCAAGAACAGGAAAAATTCAATATTGTCTCACTAACATTGCAGTCATTGTTTGAGATACAGTGCAAGGGAAGGTTTGGGATGATGATAACTTGTGCTCGTAACTTTCAATAAAATGAGTTACTTTTTCAGAGCACTGTACTGGTTTTGTTTCACAATTTCACTTACCCACTCCAAAAAAATACCTAATTTTATTGAAAGTAAGTATCTCCAGGAAAAAAGTAAGAAAAGAATCAACAGCTGAGACATTCAAAGTGTCTCAAGGTTTAAAAATCACTCATATTTGGATACAAATTTGCAGCTGTCATTTGAGATAGTGCAGGGGAAGAAAGATTTGGGATAATGCTAAATTGTGTAGCTTAGAGCATGGCATGACATGCAGAGCCCCTTCAGGGGACTAAAGTAATCACAGGTCAAACATCCAGCATCTGAAAAGCTGCACTACAAAAAGAGAAGTCATCCAATCAACTTATCATCAAAGTATGCAAGGAAAAGAGAAAAAAGCAAGTGTACCTGTGGCATGGGAGGCTCCAACCATCCTTCCTCTGATCAAGCCTTCCCTCTTCTCATTTCTTACCAATTTTGTGGTTTTGGGAAGCTGAGTTTTAACATATTCACTCAAGTCTTTTTTCAAGTCAGCTGAAAAAAGGAAAACACAAGTTCAACAACAGGACAGAAATTCTGAAAGCTCTGTTTAAAAATCTCAAGGCATTTACCTCAAAAATGGCCAAAATCTTGATCAAAACAGCAGAGCTTCAGACCAAGACTATCATGAGGACAGTCAGTCATCCCCACATCCTACACTTCCCCTCCAATGCCCTTAGTACATTACTGAAGTTAAGTGGAACTACTAGACTCAAAAAAAATTGCTGTGCAAAGAAACATTTCCAAATTCTCCTCATGGTGACTGGCATTTACAACAGAAGCAATAAACATTTCATGCAGGCAAATGATTTAAATTACTACTGGTTTTTTTTTTCCATACATGAAAACAAAAGCTGACACATTTCAGAAGAAGCAGGAAGACACCTTGTATTATCTCTGCCTGCATAACTGACACAACAACAGATACCAAGTACAACTCACTCACAGCTGGTTGCTCTTCTAAAACCCAAAAGGATCAAAGATTCTGCTGGCAAGGCTGTGCTTTTGAAGGAGTGCAGAGTTCACTGGAGTCTATGGGCACTACTGTAACTTAGCTAACATCAATGGCAATTTTAAGAGTAACAATACTTCTTTCACCCAAGGTCAGTGGTTTCTAACATTAAAGCAGAACTACTGAAGAGATGATGGAAACATAAAGACTGAAGTAATGGAAAAGCATAAGTTAATAAGCTTATGGAGAAATAAAGAGGAATATAAAATGAGAAAGAAAAACAAAAACTCGACTGAGACTTCATAGAGAACCTTGGTGTAGAGGGGCAGACAGGCTTTTGTCAGAGGATATGCCAAAATAAACATTATTCTGATGAATGTCAACTCAAACATTGAAGTTGCTGTTAACAAGACTAAATGCCAATGGAATATATGTGGAAGTCAGAGCTGTAACCTTAAGGAGGAATAAGAACTTTCAGGCAGGAGATTCCCAGATGCAATTCCAAATGTTAAGATCTCAGCCTTTGCACTGCAAGGAAATGTGGTGGATCAGAAGTGAGAAGGTAACACAGAGAAAGTATGATGCTACAAAACACTCCAGGACAAAGGAAACTTTCTGGGGAGCTACAGGCAGAATTAATTTGGGTCACAGGAATTCTCTCCCCTGGTCTGGAATAATGACATCATATGCCAGAGACAGAAGGGAAGACATTTTCAGATGAAATCTCCTAGAAAATTGATTAAATAATCTCTAAAGTGCCACCCAAATGAGATGCCCAAAAAAGCAGGGCACATTGGCAAACCTAAAATAAAATAATGTTTGAATCATTCTTCATGATTCATTATAGCAAGAGAAGAACAGTGCACACCTGCAGAAACAAAGGGCCAGCACAAAGCAGAAAAGCTCAGTTATCAAGTTCAACTCCTACAGCAGAGGAGGCAAATAAATGAGGAAAGAGTTTCACATCTGCAAACTTCTGAAAAGAACAGGAAAAATAAAAGGAAAAGATGTCATATCCACACCAGGAGCTAAACCAGGTCCACAACATCAGCCTGAGCAGCAGAATGTAAGGGCCAGTAGAGTTCTGACCCACACACAATGGCATTCTGCTGGCAACTGGTCCATAGCACAGATCATTCCTAACAGGCAGGTTTGTCTCAGACACATTTTGGGATTTTTGCTGTTGATGGGGTTTTCTGTGTTGCATTCATGTCCTCTGGGAACACTGATTACTTCTGATATAACCCAAAAAATTGCTTCAATCCAGCCTAAGAAATTTTGCTCCAAAGAGAGAATTGCACCCTTTTAGACAAAATTACTTTGGGCATTACCTTCTTCCATTTCTATGCAACAAAGGCAAAATGGGCCCCAGGATGGGAGTCTAGAATGTTATTTTTTAAAACTATTCTAAAGTATTGAGTTGCAGACAATTGGCTCCACTTCTGTTCTTCAATCTCTCCTTCTACACAGAAGAATGCCTTCAGTAACAGCCTTCAAAACACATACTCAGGGTTTGCCATAACAGGTTAAGGCTAAATCAGGGAGAAAGAGATTATACCAGAAAAAGAAACCCTGCCTTTCAGGGAATGGAGAAAAATACAACAGTGGGATTGGCTGGAGAGAGCCATGGGAATGCCTGCTTAGCTAGTAGAACTGTTGATGATTGAGTCTAAGAAGATTTTTGAGGCAAAAGTAGGTGCAAAGGCCCAAGGTTTGCACAACAGCACTGATGTGTAGCACAGCTCTCATATTTGCAGGTGAAGAACTAGAGAGAATTTCATCTAGAACACTACTTCAGAAAACAGGCAACAGAAGGAAAATTAATATTGAATTAAAAAGAAAGAGGCATAACAATCAAGCAATCTGCCCGAGCTCATGACATCCATAGCACAGCTAAAATTTTTATGCATTGCCTCAGTTCCCAAACCATCCCCAGTCCCCACCTTTCTTCTGCTCTAAGAATCCATCCATTAAAATTAAGCAGCAGCAAAAAACACAGGATCATTAGCAACAAGAGCAGTAATTCTGTGTAAACAATACCTCCTCCTGCCTTTGGCTTCAGAACAAGCTCATTTGAAGTCGGAAAGACAAAAATAGCTACTTGAATGTTTTGAACTTAATTTGGTTCAAATTCACTAATTGCTTCACTTTAACAACAGACCAGAAGAGTGATGGTATTACTGCCTCAACACAGGCATCAATCAAATGCATCCCCACATTCAAAAGACTTGAGTTTTGAAGTAAGGCAAGCTCTGAATACAAAACAAATTGCACAAGACACTTTATAGCAAGGCATATGCTCCCAAAACACAAAACAAAACAAGCCTTTAAATACTACACATTCTTATCAGCAAGGAACAGTGTTTGATCTTTGTTCTCTCTTGTATCTCAACATTTGATCTGACCTCAGAGAAATCAACTTCCAGCATAACAAGAGAATGCCATTCTACAGCAGAAGTATCTCATCAGTCTCTTGGAGCAAGTGAGACCTTAAACCAGAAACCAAACGACGAGACCAAGGGAACTATAATTATACATATTAAATAAAAATGCAATCTAAAAATCATTTTTAAAGTGCAGTAGGTTGTGGACTTGTACAGAGGTGAGCAGGGAACTTGCAGAGACCTGCTGGCAAGAACTGCTATGCTAACACATTCCTCAACAGGCATTTGGCCTTTGAAGGGCCAAAATGAAAGGCTTTTGGAGGGCCATGCTTGAATTGCGTCTGTCTTTGCCTTGTCTGTCAACCGAGAGAAAAAGCAGCAATCCTGCAACAGGAGCAAAGCAACTCTGCAGGGTTTACCCCTCCAGGGCCCCTCCACGCCTGCTGGAGCAGAGGCTGCTCCCAGAGCCAGGACAGCCTCTCCCGGCGTGGCCACAAGAGGCTGTTGGAGAGCCACGCTGAGCCCGCCCAGCCACGCCGAGCCCCGGCCCCAGCACGTTGCCGGCCCGAAATGCTGAGCAAGTACAAAACAGGGCACTGTTTCCATCGTGCCACAGCAACCCGTCGGTGAGACAGCAGCCGGGAGTGTCTGTGTGTGCCTCCAGCTCCTTTCAGATGCACTCACAGCGAGTAGTGGCTGCTCTATCATGTACTCTGAGCACCTGAGCAGCCCAAGCAAGGAACTGCTAAGACAACCCAAATTGTAAACAACTGCTTCATGACCCCCACTGATCAGTGTGTGCAAGAGGTGAGGCAAGAGTGCAGCACCGCCCTTGTGAGGGCAGGGGAAAGCTTCAGCCTGGTGAAGAGAAGGTTGTGTGGCAACCTCATGGCAACCTTCCTGTATCTGAAGGAACCCTACAGGGAAGCTGGAGAGGGACTCACCAGAACTGTAGTGACAGGATAAGGAGTAATGAGTACAAACTGAAAGAGGGAAAATCAAGGTTAGATATCAAGAAGAAATTCTTTACTGTGAGGGTTGTGAGACTCTGAAAGGGGTTGCCCAGGGAAGCTGTGGATGCCCCATCCCTGGAAGCGTTCAAGGCCAGGTTGAATAGGGCCTTGAGCAACCTGCTCTAGTGGGAAGTGTCCCTGCCAATGTCAGCAGGAGTTGGGACTAGATGATCTTTAAGGGATCTTCCAGCCCCCAACATTCTTTGATTCTATGATTATTACCTTCAAAACCTGATTTTGAATGTTAAAGCCTGTATGATACAAAGCTGATCAGTAAAGTGGCACCAGTGGCAAAGAGGATGTCACCTCGGGCATCTCTGGACACCACACATCTGTACTGGCTGGCACTCTGGTGACAGGCTGCAGTACAAACTGTTTTTGCATCATGACTTCCACAATTGATTTTGGCCAGTCAGTAAAGCACAGGAAGGACCAGAAGTGAGATATTCCTGCCAGAGGCTCTCACCCAGTTCACTGTTGTCATCCACCAGGATGATCTCGTGCAGGAGGTGTGCGGGGGTGCGGTCCAGGACGCTGTGCACCGTGCGCAGCAGCGCCGACAGCGCCTCGTTGTAGAAACAGATCACCACGCTGGCAGAGGGCAGATCAGCAGGGTAGGACTTCTCTCTGCATCTGCAAACAGGAACAGAGCCTTTGTCACTGTTTACAGAGGGGTTTCCATAGAGCTGGGTCGCTGCTGAAACTTCACAAATAACAAGCAAACATTTCATGTGTGGCAGGAACCCCTAACGTGAACATAATGAGCCCAGACGGGTAACAGCTATAGGAGGGCTCAGCACAGTAAATCACTTTCCACATAGGACACACTCCTAGTTAACACTGCTGCTTGTTAGAAAATAGAAGGTATCATGGACTGGGGTGGGAATAAGAACCAGAGATCCTCAAGAGAGAGAACAGAAGATAGTGAAGGCTTGTTTCTGCTGTCAAAATACAGTCTAGTACCCTCAGGTAGCTCAGACAGTTCAAATATGACATGAGGCCCACACAAATACTGCAGCTGTATTGGCCAGCTGCTGGAGACAGGGTTGGATATCCCAGAAAACCTCCACTGGAGTAAATACCTATTTACACAACCAACCTTGGGATTCAGAGGACAGATTAAGACACTTTAGTCCAGTCACTGCTGTCAGTGCAGTTTAAATAGTGTTCAGCTCACCCTAAGGCTGTCAAGTGTGTTTTGTCAGCTGAAGAGCTCTGCATGCTTCATTAACTGCACTGACTGGATCTCTGCTAATTATAATAAAAGCAGAGACAACTAACAAGCAGTTATTGAAGCATCTAAATCTGCAAGATAAATCCCACTGAAAGCAAAAGATCATTCCTTCTTATTTTCAAAACTCATCCTTACTTTTAATAGGGCCAAGTATCACAGATTAATGCCATATGGAAGTGCCAGGCATTGGGGGGGATCCAATAAAAATAAGAAATTATAAATGAAAACCCAGAAGTATAGGAGAAAAGCTTTCATTTACTTAGAATGAGCTCAATTCTGGGAAAAACAATCAGCAAGTACAATTCATTACACTAACCCACACCACAGAAATGACTAGAAAAATTGATGCACATTTATTTATTTTTCAGTGTTGGGAGTTTTTATTGTTTTTACAGAGGTGAGTTGTCCTCCCCATATGCACCAGGTAGGTTATAGAAAAACATCTATTCTTTAATAGGAAATATTCAGAGCAGTGCACAACCTATCATATACCTTTAGCAGTTGACAAAAAAAAAAATTACATCTCCAGAAACAATATTCAGTCAAAAAAGACAGGAAAGACCAAAGGATAGGAATCCTAACCTCAAGCACTCCTGTTAAATAGCTAAAAAATCCACCTTCAGCGACACATAAGGATGGAACAGTGTATGACAGAAATGTTATACCAAAAATATTAAACACTACATCAGGTGCAACAAGCCATTGAGCACATGAAACTATCCCACGCTCTCTCCAAAAATCAGCACCTACTTTGGATCTCTTGTATCAGGCACCTCCCTGTGGTATCCCAGTCGATTGCTGATAAGCATATTGAAAGCATGCTTCTGATAGCCCAAGTCTCTCACTTCCTGATCTTCTTCATTAAAAATCATTCCTGCAAAAGAAACACGCCAAGATCAGCTAACAGGCTCAAAAACATCATTTGAAAGAAATTAAGGATTGAAGCATATGCTTTAACCTGTTCTAAAACCCATTACTGCTCTTAAAAATCCCTCCGGTTTTGCAAGATGTGTATTTGTGCAACTATTTCTGCTCCCTCTCACAAACAGGCAGCACTTATGAGTAGCCCTTGCAGCTGTAATAAAATTAAATCCTTCTCCAAAGACTGCTGGCTCCATTGTGTTTATTGCCTCCCTTCACTCATATGGCCTCTAATTCTTAGCACCACCTAAAACTAACATCAAACAAGCAACAGAGGATAGACTTTGGCACACAATGAATCAGCATCTATCCCTACAGGTGACAGGTCTGTAATGGGATTTTTGAGAGAGGAAATACATTTAGAATTGTAGAAAAAAATCCTCACAATAGCAGCTCCAATTTCATGCAGTTCTGAAGTCCATGGTAACAAAAATAGCTATGCAAGAACTGTAAACTTTTTGTTTATCTCACCTGGGACTTTGACAGCAAGTAAAGCACCAGCAGAGCTGCTGTTTATTGATTATTTTAGCAGATGTGGCAACTGTTACTAAGCACGGCAGAAGTAACTGATGGTAGTAGGAAATGCACTGCTATAAGCCAAGATGGAATTTTCAAAGCCATCCTGCCTGCCCTGACTCAGTGCCATGGGCTTCTCTCACTGAGCCACTCACTCACCAGTGTGAATAGAACCAAAACATTGTGGCACTTCACAAAACTGCACGAGGGAGAGACAACTGGTATCTGCCACCACCTGTGCCTCTAGCCACTTTTGCAACAATTCAGGTAGCAGAGTGATTATTTTTTATTGTCTCTATTCAGCTGGCTGCACAGAATGAGATGCCTGTCACCTCTTCGGTTATTATCAAGCTACACTGAAATTTCACTGAAATTTCAGTGCAAGAAGTGAGCAAGTATCATGTATCTCCTTCCACCCTGCCCATCATCTCCAATTCATTCAAACTCTGCAGAAAATAGTTAACAAGAGGGTTCCTCATTCACATGCTACCAGACTTCCAGGAAATTATGTTTCATACATTCACAGACCAATTCAGATTGAAAGGGACACCTGGTCTAATCTCCTTCCCACAAGCAGGTCCAGCTAGATCAGGCTGCTCAGAACCAATGCAGTTAAGTTTTGAAAGCCTTCAGTATGTCCAAAGATGAAGATTCTACAACCTCTTATTTCCCTGTTCAAGCATTTGACCCCCATCACACTGAAAATGTTTTTCCTGTTCCATAACTGAAATGCCCTGGCTCCAGTTTTTTACCATAATCCCATGCACTCTGGAAGGAGGCTGCCTCCCTCTTCCCTACAGCCTCCTATTCAGCTGCTGCTGACAGCAATAAAACCTCCCCCCTCAGCCTTCTCTCTGAGGGAGAACAAACTCCATCCTCTCAGCCTGTCTCCACACCTCGTGCTCTCCAGTTTTTACCAGCTACCCAACAGCCAGCTGAGCTCAAGCCTGGAGAAAATGAGTTGGGTTAAACATAAAAGAGAAGTAATTTTAAAAGTTTGAAATGGAAAAAAGCTTCAAAACAAGAAATCCATCTGGGCCTTCAGAGCACAGCTCTGTCTCAATGACAAAGTCTGCCTACATGTACCAGGTGAATTCTGCAGGGAATTCCATGCATCCACATTCCCACCATTTACATTTCCCACCCTATGGCTTCTAATCTCCAGGTCAGCAATGGCAATGCAGCAGCAATACCAAAGAGCCCAAGAGTCAATGCCCTGACATTTGTGCAGGAGCAAGTGGGAAGTGCTGGGTACTGATATCTGTGAGATAAATGGGACACACCCACACAGTGCCTTGTGACTGCCTGTGCTGCTCAGGGATGAGTGCTCCCACTGGGGATGAGCTGTGCTGTGGGGGTAGGAATGAGGTTTTCAATGAATGTTTACAGTGGCAGTGTCACTCCCCCAGCCCTAGCAGCCTAAAGGGGACAGTCAGTCCTCTAATGAAGCACATCCATCCCCAAAGGAATGTCTCCAGCTGGTCAGTTCAGACACTCAGCTCCATTATTCTGGCATAATCAGTGGCACAATGTACTGTAGTCACCTTAAAATGTTTTCTTCATACCAAGCATGAGCTTAAAACACATCCCAAATGTTTCATTCTACAATCCATCCATAGCCAACCACCAACATTTTTCTAATCTTCTGAATATATTCAAGGAGTGCTAATATTTTTAAAAGCTTCTCATGAAGAACAGTATCAAATGCATGCAAATGACCTGAAAGATTTCAGTTCTAACAGCAGATAGAAGCCCTTGAAAAATAAGGGGTTCACAACCAAAACCTCAGTTTAGGCTTTACTTCAGTGTTATGTGGCTCACACAGATCAATCCAAAAAGAAAAGATAGATTTACCTACCAGATGACAGCTTGGTTTTGACTATGATACACCAACTTTTCTTTTTTGGTTTTTTGGGGTTTTTTTGCCTTTTTTTTTTGGGTTTTTTTTTTGTTTGCTTGTTTGGTTGGTTTTGGTTTTTTTTTTTGCTATGTGTGTTTATCACTGTCCTACCCTAGACAGACTTCAGGAAGCCCTTTTCTAAAACACCTCATCTTAAGAGCTGTCTCCTGATGATTCCTGATTCCTGCAGAATTTATCCTGGCACTGTAACTCCCCTTGGCTTCCACCAACCAGACCAGTCACTCGGTTTGAAGATCAAAGGACTTCTCAGTTAAAAAGCTCCATTTCTTTCCTGGCCCAGACTGAATAGTTGGAAAGAAATGGCCACCTCTGGACTGGCCTTCACCTCACTTGGCACTCAGCTTTTTGAGTGAACTGAAAAACACTTGTGATGCCACAGGGCAACATGAACTGCCACTTTTCTAACATATTCACACAGGTCTAATGACCATGTCAGAAAGTGAAGTTTGGTGAAGCTCTGTAAACTCATGAAGCTCATGATTCACCATTTGTCCAGAGTCATGACAGGGGACTTCACTGAGATCTGAGCATTCAGCCCTGGCTATGAAGGTTTCTGTGCTGTATTTCCCAATGCAGGAGCAGAAACCAATACCCCAACACTCTGCCACAATACTTCTGCCTCCAGACTCAAACCAAGTTTTAACCCAGGACACAAAGTGCCTGTTGGCACATCTACACACAGCAGTGAATATGCTGTGAGCACTAGAATACACAAAGCATCTTAATTTGGACCACAAAATTAATCACCTCATTGATGAAACATGCCCTAGTGAAAAATACAGACCTTTGCTGGTACAAAGTAACCAAGATTTGGCTCTAAGCATTGTCATCTCAATCTTGCACTGTAAATTTGTCCTATATTAATTTCTTGTAGATTAAGTAATACTCCAAACACATTCTCCAAATCAAGAGGTCCTCTTCATTGTTTATTGACATTAAGCTATTTTTAATTACTGCATGTAAGTGGAGTTTCTCTGCAGCTAATTGAAGCTTATGTATTTGAGCCCAATTAATACAGGAGTAAGACATGAAACAAGCACACACTGAACCTTCTGAAAGCAAGATTTAGTTCATCAAGGGCAGACCCTGCTGTAACCCAACCTTCATCAGCACTTGCACAGCATAGATGTAAATGTTAGAAGGAGTGTATTTTGGGTTAAGCACTGTAGAATAAATTTTAAATAATTCCTAATGAAGAGAGCCACGAGGACCACCTGCATTTTAACAAACAAAACTTCTTCATTATACACTTTCCCCCTGAGATCTGTTTTACAGAAAACTTCTCATTTCTCCTGTTGTTTTATTAAGTTTGTCACCAACATTGAAAACCACTTACCCATTTCAGGAGAGAATTCTATCTCCCCCTTAACTGGATCCTGGATATGATTTCCAAAAGAGTTTCCTATCTTATTCTCTTTCTGTTGAAATTCAGGTATGTGAACTGGCCCCCGTGTGAAACGGGGGTAGAATTTTTTTGGAAATGGCCTCTGAGGTTCCAGCCCCTTGATGGGCACATTCTTGAAGGATTGGTTCTCTTCACTGAAGTTGAAATAAACAAAGAGCAGAAGTGTCCAGGTCACGGAGGTGAAGAGGCACCCATAGCAGAAATAACGAAGTGTGACACTTCCCATTGTACACTCAGCATCCTTGAGGGCCCATTCTCAATTACCTGAAAAAGAGGCAAAATATGCATTTTGAGAGTGCTGCCTGTTACCTTATGCATCATGGAATACATTCCATAGGTTACTCCTCCATTAAATGATTTTTAGAACTTAAACTTTAAGCACAGACCTTAAGAAGTAAATCCCTTTTCACTCTCCCATTCAAAAAGTAAACATGACCAGTTTTCACATTTAATGTGGATACCACTGCTTTAAAATATGGAGCAAACAATCACTAGGAGCCCAGTGACACACCACAATTAAAAGTAAAAATGATTAATTTTCCTCAGAATAGTTATATAATTATCTCTGTTCCACAACAGTCTATTTCTAGTATGCCTGCCTTGAATTAAACATGTAACTATATAATTTATACTATACACAGGGAATTGATTCCTCACAGAACTGTTGTGGCTGGAAAGGACATCTGGAGGTCACCTTGTCCAACCCCCTTGCTCAAGCAGGTTCACTCTGAGCCTGTTGCCCAAGAGGAGGTCCATGTGTATCCATTTTTGGAACTCAGCTCCTATCCTAAAGCATGGAATGAGACACCATAGATTCAAAAAAGCAACGTGGTTCACTTCTTCTTGCCCCAAATTTAAGAACAGCCCTCATAAGGAGTTCCAGAAAAGATGGGGTGCAATTGAACAACACACAGCACCAAGACAGTCACATTTACAGAGAATCTTCTCCACAGAAAGAAGACAGATGGGATAGGAAAAGAAGGAAAGGCTCTAAGGTAATTTACTGGGTTCCTCCAGGCCTCTGCAGATTCCAGAAAAGCTTTCATATTCCCTGGAGAGATGCCCATCTAGAGCTGGAAGGAAGCAACTCAGACTAGAGTTCTACTTTAGACATTCACAAGATAATTTTCCCAAGCAATACTGAAAAGTACTGTCATAAGCAAAACTCTGAAGCAAAGGAAGCTGGTGAGAGTATTTTACTTATGGGCCAGGAAAATTGGGTGGACTTTCTGGAGTTCCCCAAATCTAAAAAAGGCTCAACATCCTCCCACTACCCTGCAAAACAAACCCAAAGAAACCAACCAAAATCAACAAAACAAAACCTCCTAACAACACACAAAAAAACCCCACACAACTTAAAAACTATACAGATCAGTTCCCCAAACCCAGAGGGGGAAAAAAACGCTGACTCAAAGAATTTGATTTCTTACATCACAATGTAACCACAACAAATTCTCTGTACAGTAACAGAGAGTCAGGAAATCATTTAATCACCTTTTAATTAGCAAAAGTTTTATTTTAAGAAAACAAATATTGGGGTGAGAGTCAACCATTTATGCTGATGCATTTTTCAAACTACTCAGAAATTCAGAAGCTACCAGAAGTTTTCAGGTCAGTGTGGCAAAGAACAAACCAGAACATTTATGAGTACAAACAAATTATTCCTTCTCAAGATGGGAAACTGTTGAATAAAGGTAGAAGCTGTTAATGATCCCAAAGACCATTATAAAGACACCATTTACTCTGGCAGTGTAATTCTGAGTCCTTAGTGACTTGCATCCAAAAAGAATGTATGTCAAAACTCAAGCTTGTATTTCCCAGACTGCAGCAGGTCATCATCTCCCGAGAATAAAATATCCACGGAGTAAAGCAAAAAACCAAAACCCATCCTCCTCAAAAATAATTTACCCATTGTTCTTACCATGTCAAGCTCCCTCACTTCTGCAAGGCAACAGTCTAGGGAGCAGTTGAGCCCAAGCAGCTTAAAAAGGTCTTACACAGGGTTTAAATCTCAGGCTGACCCTGTGCATACAGATGAATTGCACCCTCTGTGAAACAGGCTCTCTCTAACACTGTCACACAGAAATCTCACTGCTTAACTGCAAAGCCATGAAATTAGTCAGGCACTGAATGCTCTGGGGCAGAAATGATTGAAGAAAATCCTCATTTTCACCAGCAGAATAGGTTTACCAGTTAGAGAAGTACAGATGACCAATTCCCAGTCACACACCCTGTGCTAACACGACCTCACCAAGGTGAACCTTGGCTCAGAAAAAGCATTTGAGGCTGTAGAGGAGCAAGAGCAGATAAACACTTATATCCTCTCATAACAACTCTTCTTGCTTGGCAGTCTGCAGACAATTAATGCTTCCCCATAAAAGAGGATCTGGGTGCTTGCCAGGTTCTTTTTGCATGGCCACCAGAAGGTCATCTGCTGTAAGATTTGTCCAAGCCTAACATACTGCTCCTCAAAAACTGCTAGAGGTGTTTTTCCATTCACTATGGTAACACAGATGGACAATCCTAACACACACTGACACTTTGGGACAGAACTGTCCTAGGAAGATAAAAATTACTCTAACAGAGAAGGAACCTTTTCATCTCAGAGTTGTTTAAGGATACATCTACACTGCAGCTTGCACAGAAAGAACATAATCTATTCTATCTCTGGTAACAGTCAGAAGACAGGCACACAGAGCAGAATTCCTCATGGATTAAATACTTCCCTAGTTCCTTGCATCTCTTTCATAGCTCAGAGCTACACCTGCTGCTGTGGCACTTCCAGCCATGGTAAGGTTAAAGTTTGCTGTGGCTGACATCAGGCACACTCAGATTAAAGAAGGGATGAATTACTAATCACCAGAGTGAGGACATTGCTGTACATCCCTTCCATCTCTGACCAGGCTAAAAGCTCATGCTTGCCCACTGCTACAAAAGTAACAAATACAAACCAAAGCTAAATAAACCAAGTATTATTTCCACCTGATCCTTGCTAGATCTGCTTCACCTTCTTTTCCTCTCCTTCACTATTCCAGCATTTTGTAAAACGATAAAGATGTTGAAATACTGCATTTAAATCAAAAGACAAGAACCTCCACAATGCACAGCCTGTGCCCATTCAGTACCTTGCTATTCAATCAAGACATTTGGTAATTTATTTGGCAGGAAAATACAGAATCACTATGTAGACCATTCTAATGGAAAAAGAAAAGTTAACCCTGTGTATGAAAAGCACATTAAGGTTTATATAGTTTACTTTATTCACCAAGACCTATGTGTTTACACAAACACTGTCCTTTGGATTTCAACCACTTCTACCATTCAATCAGACAGAGTCACAATCTGTGTCAGAGCTGCACACTCCAGTTTTAGACAATTTTAGGTTGACTGAGTTCTTTCAGATGTGCTTTAGGCCAGAGGAGGTTTCATGTCAGCCCTGCTTGGGATCTGCCCTGAGGAACCAAGAGAACCTTTCCAGCCCTGCACTTCCATGCATACAAAGCACAACCACATGAATAAACCTCTGACCCTCCTCAACATGCCAAGAAACAAGAATCCCTCCACTCATTCCAGTGTCCAACAAAAAATAACCACTTTGATAAGTGCCAGAGGGAGAAGGAGAGGACTGCAGCTGGGTACAAGGACACAGGAGGGAACATTCAGTTCACAGAGCCTGACACTCAACCCTTGACTCCTACCTCAGTCATCTCCCTACCCACAAGCTCCTTCCATGTAGACACAGTGAATAAAAGTCTTACTCTGTCCAGACTCCTTTGCTCTCCAGTGTTGTGAAGTCTTCTAGGAAATACATTTTGCCAATTTATCCAACAACTGTCTCAGCCTATGGATGGTCATAACATTTTGATGAGTGTCTTAAACATCCATCCTCTCCCAGCTGGTTTCTCCAAGCAGGATTTTGAAACTGAAGCAAAGCCAGATCTTTCTTTATTTCTTCCTCATTTTTTTTTTCCTTACATAGAGAAAACCTGTTCCTGAATACAGGAGATGCAAAGGACATGCCTTTCAAATCCAAAGTATTAGGATCTTTCTCAGCCCTGATACATGCTGCATAAAAAAAACCAGATTATATGTATTTTTAACTCAACAGCCTAAAGCTCTGCTAATGCAAGCACAGCTGGCAGGTTTGAACAGTTACATAGAAACAGCTGAAATAAAAAAAAAAAAAGCAGAATTGTATTATTCAAATAACCAATGGGCTCACAAGAATAATTTTCACCTATGCAGTACTGTAACAATGAGGCCAGTCACCAATAAACTGCTATTTGGACAGTACAGTTAAGACCCTTTTCTATTTATTTATTCAAATGTAAACAAATATACTAAATGCCACAAAAGAATAATCCATTATTTAAACATAGCAAGAAGAATTGTTTCACAATACAGTTCCTCACAAATTTTCCTGGAAAGAGACTAGGCTTGAGGGTCTATCATGCATCTCCCCTTCATTTCTGAAAAGCAGGACAGCTGCCAAAAGTAAAAAAAAAACCCCACCTCAAACAATTCTCCTTTCCAAAAACTCAAGTAGTAAAGAACATCCAGAATACACAGAAGGCATTTCCTTTCCCTTGGCAAGATGGCAGCTTCCAGAGCAAGGAATAAATGATAACACCTTGAAGTATTTTACAGGCATTCATTCCCGTGCTCCAGAGATGCATGCAGCTCATGGCTGCTCACTCAGGAATCCAGAGACACTTCAACATAACAAACACAAATCATCTAAGGTGGCAGGATCTCCTGCATCAGGAAATTACAATCCAGTTTGGAGGCAAGAAAGGAAAAAACACATCATAGAAGCTGTCTTCATCAGCATCAGCTCAGAAGAGACCAAGACTGAAAGGAACAGTATTCTGAGAATTTTTAACCAAATATTCAGCCTTTCAGTGTCTCTCTTGTTGCTCTGTTTTGACTGTCATATATTTATTGCATGACAGTTTTCCTCGGGCAAAGCCTTGGAACTGAGTTTACAGACCCACATACCACAAATGCCAGGAGTAAAATACTTCTCTCTAATTTCCACAAATTCCAGTACAGAATTCTCAGTTCCTTGCACAAGTAGTAAATAATTGATTTTTTTTAAGAGAATGTCCTGGGTTGTGGTGTAGAACGTGCACGGAGTATTCTACCACCATCTTCATGAACTGTGGAAACCTATTGCTGAAGCAGCATTCTTCCAGACTCTTCCCTCCCTCTTTCTGTTAGGGTGTCTTTTGTTAAGGTGTCCTCTGCTAATGGATCTTTTGATAACGTGTTTTCTGTTAATGGCCTGCTGATGACTTACAGATAACTCCCACCAGGAGTTATCTCCCGTTAATGGGCCATCAAGGACCCCCCTGTATGACTCATTATTCCATTGTGAGATGCTCCATCCAGGGGGAGGAGCCAAGCATTCTCACCTGCATATAATCTGGGATCTGGGACAATACGGGGTACCTTACCCACTGGATCTACAGAGGATCAGAGCTACCAGACCTTTCTACGGGATTGCTGCTTCCATCATCTTGCTCAGGTTGTATTCTGACTCTGTCAGGGGTCTTTTGTATTATTGCATTTATTTTATTTCTTTTTTTTTTCTTTTTCTATTAAATTGTATTTCTGACTTGGAGCCTCTCACTAGTTTTGCTTTCAAACCATCACAGAGAACTATAAAGGTTAAATATTAGTAACTCAGTAGAAGTCTCTTAAATGCAATCAATCACAAAGCTGAAAAACTCTCCAGGAGCCACCTGCCAGAGCTGAGCTGCAGCATTCACTGTGCAATAGGCTTTTCATGTCACAGCACCTTTTTTAGCAGCCTTACACCACCACCATGACATTCATTTCATACATTTATTTAATAACTGGCCCCACAAGGATACAACTGTGCTCCCCTCCAAAGCCCAGGAGGGTTTGTTGTTAGTAACCTGTGCAGCCTCAGTAACACTGGCCCAGTGTGTTGGCCTTGGATATTTTTAAAGGAAGCAAAAAAATGTCAACCACAATCCACAATATTTTGGCTTAAAGAGCAATATTTGCTACAGACTCTATGACCTGCCACTGCTTAAGCACTGACATCTGCTTGGATTAACCTCAACAGTTTAGTAAACACACCGTGTGAGTAGGTATTTCATAACTGCGCCAGAACTCATGTTTGTCAGAGGTCAAACAGAGGATCAGACTAACCTCAAGATTTTTGAAATAGGAGTAAAAATTATTTGAGAAAACCTTAAAGTCTGGTTGTAGTTTTTCCAAGGACAGCTTTCCTTTAAAAAAAAACCAGGAAAAGACAGATACACAACTCATGCTACCCAAGACTACCTGTGTATTTTGGAACTATACTGAGGTAAGGAACAGATGTGTATAATCTTCATTTTAAAAGAGTATTCTACGAAAAAAAAAATCATTAAACTACTCTATCTTTCTACAGAGTCTTAGGATAATTTGCTGCATGACCTTCTATAGATGCTTCTAATTTTTACTTTCTTATTTTTTGAGGGGATCAGAACACAAGAATATAAAAACACTACTCATGAATGCAACTTTGCTCTTTTAATGGCCTTAACTCTTCCTACATTTCTTGGCCTCCAAAATGTTACAGCTACCCATGAACGGGCTTTTCCAATTTACTGTTTGAATCACTATCAAACAACAGCATTAACAGCAATGAACAGAGGCCAGATTAGGAAGAAGTTGTGTATTACTGCAATAACAAACACTCATCACACAAACAGAGATGCCATTCACACACCTTCTGCACTTGCACAAGAATTCTTTTTTCCCAGCCAAGCTTTCCATCAGAATCTCTCTCTTCAGGGAAAGTCACAGTTAATAGACCAGCAAGATGAAAAAGGGACTCCTCAGGCAGCTTTTGCTTCAGATCCAACACACATCACCAGGAGCAACATCCACTGAACATACAGCCAGAGCAAAAGTAACAGACACTTCCAAACAAAAGTGTTTCATGTGCTCCAGAATCTAAGCACCAAGCCAATTTAACTCCTCAAAAAACTCTCCTACAGGACTGTTTTATCACTAAATTTGATCTACCTACCAGTTTGGTTTTAATCAAAAAGCACCATTAATTTTTCACCTTACAGAGGGATGGGTGATTGCACTTTATGAATTAAGTGGCTTTTTTGACAGAACACAGGCAGGTAACTACTCATGTAAAGATGGGCTGGCCCTACAGGAACCTAAATCATGACACTCAGCAAGGACAGATGCCAAGTGCTGCACCTGGGCCAGACAAACTCTGTGGCTGCTGGCACAGCCTGAGGAACAGCTCTGCAGACAAGGGCAGAGCCCTGCAGTGAGGAGAGCTGAGGGATGGAGCCACAGCAGCACAGGCAGCTGAGCCAGGGCTGCAATTCCACAGCCCCCTGAGACCACAGGCAGAGGACAGAACCCAGGGAGGGATTTGCCAGTGCAAGAAAGACACCAGGAAACTGCAGTGACATCAGTGAAAGGCCACCAAGGTGGCCACAGGCTGGAATTCTTGCCCTGTGAGAACTGAGGATGCTGGGCTCCCTCAGCCTGCAGAAGAGACAGCTTTGGGATGAGAACTAAAATAGCAGCAGCCTGTTGCTACCTACAGAAATGTTACCAAGAAAACAGAACCAGGCTATTTAGTGAGGTGCAAGGTAGGAGAAAGAAAGAACTAAAAAAGACTGATGTTAAATCATGTTAATGTTAATGTTCAGTCACACCAACACTCATTCACAGAAATATCCTGTGGACCACAGGCTGTCCTCTTGCATAAGACCACTGTTCCCATTCATTTTAATGAGATGACACATTAAGATCTATTTTTAATTAGCCTCTGCAAGTCCCTTCTAAATTCAACTTTCAAAGCTTTGAGAGCCAACAGTTTTAGTCATTTCAGCACAGATATACAAATCCATGTCATACCACCTAAAATAAATCCTGCTGGAATGAATACAAAATCTTGAGCAACATTTTACAGATAATCTTAAAATACAAATAATATTCATTATATTTTAAAGATAAAGAAAGGCACATAGATTAGTTGCACGAATTGTTGAACACCTGTGAAACTACACTCTGAGTATCTGAAGTCTGAAAAGCTTTAAGTGTTTTAGGACAAATTTAAAAATTCATCTTGTGAAGTCTTTACGTTCTCAGCCCTCACTTTTTTCCCAGTGTCAAATGACTCACTCATATACTGATTTGTATTTCAGTTTTGGGGCTTTAACCAGAGATGTCTAAATATTGCATAGTATCATTTCCAAACCTGTGAGCTATACATTGAAACATCCCTTCTAGGAACATAAATTTGCTTATCAAGCTTTTTGGAATTTCTCAACTCCAGTAAAAAAGCTTTACTTAGCAGGCTGCCAGAGTGTATGCAAACACTTTGGCTTTTTTATAATAAAAATGTGGAATTCCCCCTTGATCCACTTGCATTGTTTTTAAAAAAAGCACCCTTAAAGAAATTTTCAAGTATCTTCTGCAGTAACATCTTCCACTTCTTTGTCAACAATAAAACATACTGGTTTTCCCAATTGATAAAAGATTCCTTTCTCCCCACATATTACTCCTCTTCATGAAGTAAGAGTATTCCATGAGGGCTCTAATTTAAGGACACGATTTTAATGGAAAAAACAGTTACAAGTTTTAGAAAGAAAAGCTTTTCTAAGTCAGGATCTCATGTTAACAAACAGCTGAAAAGAACACCAGGTTTAGTTACAACCAGTGGTACAACACTGCATCTAGAAAAGTAACATAATAGTCCAGCCTGATTAGAGAAAACAAGGGCTCTTGGATTAGAAATACAGGCTTACCAAAATTCTGGTTCTCAGTTCTCAGTAAATAAGTGCTATACTTTCATGCTGCTGCAGTGTCCTCATTCCCCTCCAAATAAAGCTTCTTATTTCCCAAAGCACAGTTATAAGAAAGAAATTCTTACCTATCTCCCTGCCAAAGGCTCTGTAGGCTGCTGGGCTGGATGTTCCTTTAAGCCATCTGGCACATGAATACATGTCATGCCATTCCCGGAGTCCTAAAAATACCTTCAGCCTTTTTTGTTGCTAATAAATACTTTCTTCTAACTCAAACAGCAAGATTTTCTTTTCATCAGTAAAACCAGCTCTGAAAGCCAGAATGCCTCCAAAGAAAGCTGCAATGCATTTTGTAATAAAGCCTCTTCCTTCTTCACAGAGCTTAGAAAAAGAGCAAGGTTAAACACCCCACAAGTTGTTCTTCATTGCATCTCTCTCACATGAAAGATCCACGCATCTAAATATTAGTTTAACAAGCCTCCAGCACTATATACAAATGCAGAATGTAAGAGAGCTTGCAAGGTCAACTACACACAAATAAGCTGCTTAATACCTTTTCTAAACGTTTAAAATCTGCTTAGCTGTCCCTCACATTGAACCCCTGCAAAGCTCACCGAAATAACAACAAAAATGCAGATTCATGCAAAATAATTAGACTAGTGACACTTGTACAGGAACAGCTGAACTGTAGAACCCTCACCTTTTTCCAGAAGAGTCGGCACTAAAGCAGAGCAAGGTTACACAGGGAGAGCACATTGACTGCAGCAGCAGCGTGTCTTCATTCCCAGCGAACAATGAAGCGCTGAGCCAGAAACTTAACACTTTGCTGCTTGCCAGTCCTGCCCGGGAACGGGGGAACCAGCACAGGGTTCTCTAGGAAAACAGGCCAGTGTGGATGGATCTGAGGACACCAGTGCTGCATATATTCATTTGACTGTATTCACTGCCCCAAAATCATCAATATATTTTTCTGTCTGTAATTATTTTTCACATCTCTTTTATGATGTTTTTACAGCTGATGCAGGATCCATATATCAATCCATGGATTTGGCAATATACACATGGTCATTTTTCTGCCACTCACATAATCAATCAGTAGCATTCTTCATCATGACTAGACTACAGTAATGCTAGAGAAAATGATCATTAAGTTGTATAAAAATTCCCTTACTCCTCATTTTCCAAATCACTAGGACCTTCATAAGATTCCCACATTTTGACAGAAATTTTCTAGGTATGTTTTCTGTTCATCTTCAGAAATTTTCATCAAAAGTGCATTGGGCTTCTTTTTTTCCCCAGTCTTTTACAAGGAAAATGAAAACACATTTTCTAATTCTTAAAAAAAAAAAAGGACAAAATTTAAAAAAAAAATTGGCCTCGTTTGTGCAACCCTCCTGACAAAAAAAGCTGCAGCAAATCTGTCAACAAAACAGACCTCACTGAAGGACTTTTGAGTGGGACAGTGGTAAAAAGAGGGGCTGACCAGTCTGTTTTAAACCTGTCACTACTAACCATGGAAACTGCACTTGGCATAGGTTCTGCAGTAGCTCCCAGAAGACATCCACCATCCACCCTTGCAGAACTCAGTACTGATATGAACAGCTAGATACAGAAAATACACAAAAGACATCTGCCAACTCCCACTGGAAACTTCCAAAGACTCTACCTGAACTTGTATAAAATGCAACAGCTCTGCAATTATGTTACTATTTGTACCAGAGAGTTGGAAAATGCCTTAATGAGAATTGTTACATTGCACCTTATCGGGCAGCATCAGATTACAGAATTCCTAGACCTCCGTGCCTGCTCCCCACAAATCCTTCAAGTCTACTTCATCCCTCTTTCTGCAGGGTTTTCCTTCTCAATAGGCAGAAATTTACATTAAAATACCTTGTTCAGGATCAAACACCTTTATGGAGCCTGAGTAACTGATCTAAGCATAAGGATTTATTTGTTTAAAAAAAAACCCAAACACAAACAAACAAAAATATAAACAATAAATGAAACACAGCCCCAGAATTAATTGTGAGGTTAAAGCAAGTTACAGTTTAAATTCCTAGATCACCTCTAATAGGAAAATATTTAACTCATTCTAAACTGCCCAGAGTTCTTAACCCAGTTACGTTTCTCCATGCTGTTAAGGATGCCACTATCTCAGTGATTTCCTCAATGTACCATGTCCTGTGTTTTTCCATGTGAATGGCCATAGTTAAAAAAAATCAGAAGTGAAAAAATACTAAAAGCATGAGTTGAACTTAAAGTCCATCTGCATTTCTTAAGTCCAAAACCAAATTTCACTTGGAATTTTTCCCTCCAAGCTTTAGCACAGAGTCCACATTATCCGTGCCATTTGGAACTTTCATTTTTCCCCAGTAAGAAATTCTGAGCTAGACCAAGACCCTGTAATCTTCTTGCTTTGGATTCACTTTCTCATCAGAAGTTTAAAATATTTTCTGCACACAGGTTTCTATCTGTGTCTTTTATCTTCTCACAAATGTCTCTAGACATTAATATAAGAGAGGAATCCTAAGGATATAAACCTACTTTGTGTTCTCTCTTCAACTCACTGACTGCACCAGGACAGGTACCAGACCGAGGCAAGGGACTCTGGTTGAAGGATTTGCTCTGCTGCAGATTTTGATGAGATTCTCAGAACTCAATGTCTCAGCTCTCTCCTCATGCACTAAGGCATAATTGTTGGATTAAAAGAAGTCACTAGCAGAAACAGATTGTACGCAGCCTGTAAGGAGAGCAAACTTCAACCAGTTATGCCAAAAATTAATTTTCTCAGTCTTTCATTCCTTCTCTGTGATCTTACAGACTCAATCTTTCCTTCTCACAAGAAAGCCCTTTGAGGAAAGAATTGTGGACCACTCCTTTTCCATCCCCACTTGGTCACTTTTCTTCTACTTATCTATTGCCAACGTTTCTAACGCGAAAACATACTTGGGATTTTGATGTTGAAATCACGGATGTTGCAACAAAATGAACAAAAATATCAAAAATACATTTTCCCACTTCAGTAGAAGCCATGCCTCCCAACACTCTGCTTGCACAGAAGGTTAATGTGCAATCTAGAGCTTGGCCATCTCTTGGTTCATAGGTGACGAGTCTCGACATCTGCTGACACCAGAGATAAAAAATTCGTGCTAACTGACAAAATTAAGATATTCCAGGAGATGGAAAACTAAAGGAAACACTTCTAGAAAACATATTCAATAACAAATATGGGAAGCATCAATAGAGACAGTGGCATCCTTTGTTCTTGATGTTATGCTTAAAGAACTGGCAAAATAGTCAAAATACCTACAAAGATTGATTCATAAGAGGTTTTGAATCAAAACATGATAGTTCGTGCTCCCTGGAAAAGTATCTGTGTTTTAATTAAGGCCACCTCCAAGGTTTAAAGCCTCCAATTTAATCCTTGTCTACACAAGAAAATCTGTGTCATTTAGCCAAGCAACATTTGGATGGTTTTACACAAAATAAAAAGACCTCCACGAATATGCCTCTAACATTCATTAAGTATTTGCTTAAATCAGTCTGGCACATAGCAACCTTTCACTGAGGTACCTTCCTTTCAGCATGCCTCTGCAAGTTTATTAGCTTAGCCTGTCAATGTAAAATCTGTCTTCTTAAATGGTTGAAGTCTTGGGAATGACAAAAAGTTACTGCAGGTAGGCAGGTACCCCCCAAACAGCCACTCATGCACATATTCCTTCCCTCTTGAGCAGCAAGAAGAGTTACTTTTGTCCTGCTCCATGGCAAGAGAGGCTGGAGTACAAATGTGAACAGTCTCTGCAGCAGAGCAGGTAAGGCAGAACTTGTTAGTCACAGCCAACTTCAGTCTCAGAAATGCAGAGCTTGCAATGCCACTACTGCCATGAGACAGAAAACCACAGGAGCTCCCAAGTGAATTTCGAGCCACAAAGACATCAAAGACCTGTGAGCACTATGGGGTAGCAACTCTGGACTCCTCCCTGCCCTGCACACCTTCCTGCTCACCCTCTAAAGCACAGGGCAGGCAGCACCAAATCCTGAGGTTCCTGCATCAGGGGTTTCTGATCAGTGTCAGCAGTGGAAACGCTGATTCACCCTCGTGCTGTGTTCCAGTTTCAAACATGCAAAGGATCAGGCTGCCAAGCCAGACTGCACAAGAAAGGGCTGAGATACAACACACTCAACACGTGTTTACAGGCATTTCACTCCTTAGTCTGCATTTCAGTAACTCCATCAGTTATTTCATCTACAGATTTAGCATGTTTTCACCTCTCAGGGAATAAATTCAGAAGTTCCTACAACAAAGTATCAGAAATTTAGTATACTTGAAGTCAATTTTTGAATGAAAGAGTACAGTCAGCTTCCTAATTTTCCACCTTTTTTGCTGCAGTGAATTTCTAGTTTTCACAGAGTTTTCAAACAGAACATTGACACTAATTCTTACACAATGCTGACTCACATGAGAAACATGCTAGAACGTGGCTGAAGGATGTGGTGCATACTATTGGTTCTTATACAAAGAGAGCTGAACAAATGCTTTTCCCCATGCTACAAAACCCTGCCTGAGCAGCCAGAACCTCACCACTGACACTACTTTATACATTAACACAGTAGCTGCAACAGCAAATGCTTTCATCTCCATAAACCACCATATGTTTTGAAAGGAAACTTTAGATAAGAACACAGTTTATCTGCCTCCCACACTCTAACAGAGACTGAAACAGATTTCACCTCTGTAATACTTTTTGAGAAAGAAAAAGCAAATTCATTTCTGCACTTAAAGTACAAGAACATACTTTCACTCTGCAACAGCAAGAAGCATCTCTCCAAAATGCAAAGGAAATTGCTTGATTTTGGGGATACCTGCAGCTGCAGTATCACCTACCAGGCAGATGGAACTCTTTAGGAAGTTGACAAACAACAGTCACAGAAAGGAATTATTGTAATCTTGGATGTTTTACTTTTTTCCTTCAGTGGAAGTCTCCCTTTACTTCTCTGCTTCAAGTTATCAACACACAGCTGCCACACTGCAAACTCAGCCTGCAGCCATTCTGTTCTTTCTCACTGGAAGGTCTGAAATCCCCACTTTTACTATCTGCTCAGACACTTCTAACCTCATCCATGTGATCCTACACCACATGCATGCCCTATATCTACCATTAAATCTTGGGGTTTCCATCACTTACTGTGAAGAAGCCTATTTTTTGTAGATAAATTTTCAAAATACCAATAATTTATCTTTATTCCCCTTGCCCTGCCATTTCCAGGCTTTCTGCCACCTAAAGTGCTTCAATCACACCTACTGTTATTTTACATCACTATGAAAATGATCAGACTCTCCCATTCTCATAAACTACAGTCACACAGAAGATTTTCAGGAACTCTATCCAGTGTTACTCCTGTGTATAATGCAGTATTGATTTGCATCCTCTGAGAATGTGATTAGACAGCAGAAGCCAGGCCACAGCAGTCACACTCTCTTCCAGCAGAACAAATGCCACTTTGCCTGCTGGCATCCTCATCTGAGGCTGGGAGAGGAAGGCTCATTAGAGCTGCACTGTGATTTCTTTCCTTCCCTGCTGCAGAAGAGCTCCTAAAGCTCTGCAGGAGCTTATCTTACCCAGAGATGAGGAAAAGCTTATGCAGAAGGCATGCAGTTCTTCAGAGACAGTTCTACCAGGGGAGGCCAATTGCTTGTTAATCAAAAGCCTCTTATCTGGAACCACCTGGACATTTAAGCTGTTTTAAAATGAGGCCCAGGAATCCCAGCTGGACTGTTTCACATATTTAGAGGTTCTCTATGGGGCAGCATGGCAGAAACAGACTGGCAGGAAGAGGTTGGTACCATCCTTTCCTGGGCACAGCCTGCACTTGGATCAGCTTAAGCCAGTCAGAGATACCCAGGAATAGTTTCCTATTAAGGTGACATCCATAGGAAAGGGAAAAAAAGAGCAGATCCTAGCTCATAAAGCATGCAAGAATACTTAATATAACTTACAGACTACCAGACTACTCTTTCTAAGGAGACAAGGGGTTTGATCTTATGTTGAAATACACTTTCCAGGGAAAAACAAAGTGCTAACAACCCTGCCCACTTACACAATTCCTGTGCTGGCACTGAGAGATTTCACCCTTCCTTTGAACAGAAAGCAATGCTCCAAATACTCTGGACCAAATGGAGAAAACCCTGATTGTTTACAGAGCAGCAACAAAGCCAGGTCATGAGATTTTATTTTTTTCTTTGGAAGAGTAGGGGCTGCACTTTAATTATATAATAAAGTCCTGTAGGGTCTACTGCAGCTGCCCTGCAACTAATACTAAAAACAACTCAGGATACAGCTTGTCAGAGATGCTGTAATAGAGAGCATCAGTGTTCTGATTACCTTCAACAGCAGTTTTAAGGCTGACACCTGTGACGAAGCGAACAAAGGTGAAACAGCTGTCTGGAAAGACGGATTCTAAACACAATGTTTGCTTCCAGTACCACATTACAGCAGGGAATTCTGACCTGCTAAGCCCCCCACTGCCAGCAGCACAGGGCTTTTGGTGGCTTATTCAGATCCATCTGTTTTCTTGCAAAGGACCAGAGAACCTTTAATCTGCCTTGCAAGTAACTTTGAGACAGTCCGTTTGCATGTTCTGCTACAGCTTTCCTTATAAGCTTTAACACACACACAAAAAAAGAAAAATACCACATGGCAATAATGAGCTGACTAGAAGAGCTGGAGACCAGCAACGAAGAATATACATATTTGTTAAAAGGAAGAGAGAAGCCTCAGTGTTGCATATAAGTATATACTGAAGAACAAGGGGAAAGAGGACGGTGGGCCGATGGGGGAAGGGGAAAAAAACGGTTTTAAAATAAATTTCCCAGTCATAAAGAAAAGAAAAGAAAGCTTTAATACTTCACGGGGCCACACAGCCCTCCAAAAAGCAAAGCCTGACCTCGCCCTACAAACGAATCAATGAACGGAGCAGCGCCAGCAACACCAACACGTACCGATCCTCACATTTCAGGTCAGATTTGCAGAGTTTCAGTCTACCTGTAGGCGGGCTGCTGCTGCTTCTCCTTCACATGCATTTAAAGACTATAAGAACCAGTAATATCTTATCTCCCATCCTGTGTAGCACAACCCGCTGCAGTTCCTCGGTCTCCCCCCGAGGTCAGGTTAAAGCAGGAGCCCTCAGCAAGGGGCCGGGTCAGGCGGGGACCCGGCCGGGGCAGCCTCCCGCTGTCACCTCAGCCGAGACCCGAACCGGGGCAGCCCCGCACCGGACCAGCCTCTGAGGCTCAGGAACCGCTGCCTCAGGGCAGGCGGGAAAACAGAAGCACACCATCAATTAGGCTGGAAAAGACCTCTGAGATCATCGCACCCAACCTACGACCGAGCACCACCGTGTACAGAGAGCCCGATACCGCCGCTGACCCCGAGCCGCACCCCCGGGGCTTGCCCCTCACCCCGGCACCGGTTCCCCCGCCGGGGCCGCCTCCCCTCACGCCGCCACCACGGCCCGTGTCCCGCACAGCCCCGCACTCACCGCGGCGGCGGCATCGCCCCTTCGCCCGCCCCGCGCCCGCTGTGGCGGCGCTGGCGCCATGTGACCCCTGCCTCCACCTCCTTCCCCTCCCCATTCTCCTCCTCTTCCTCCTCCTCCGCCGCCGCCATGACAGGCGGGGCTGGGGCAGCGGGAGAATATGGCGAGCCCTGAGGGGTAGAGCCGAGGGGTTGTGGCGGTGTGTCCCGCACCCCTTTTGCCGAGCTGTGAGGGGAATTAGGAGTGCGGGGCTGTGGATGTGCGGCTTTCTCTGCCCTCCTCCCCTCAGATATGCTGTGCATGTTGATTCTGCTCATCCCACCGGGTTTTCACGGTGTCTGGCAGCTCTCTGTGACGATTAAAGCCTTTTCCAGCTCCTCGAGGTATTTGTTTCGGGCTTTTCGGCCTTAAGTGGCCCCATAGAAGTAGAGTCACAGAACTGTTTGGGTTGGAAGGGATCTGTGGAGATCCCATCCTCAACCCTTCCAAGGCAGGTTCACATGGAGCAGGTGATACAGGAATGTGTCCAGGTGGATTTGGATCCAGAGAGGGGAAGACTCCATGACCTCCCTGGGCAGCTGTTCCAGTGCTTTGCCACTCTCAATGTAAAGAAGGTCTTACTCTCAATGTAAAGAAGTGAAACTTCTTGTGTTGTCATTTATGGCCATTGCTCCTTGTCCTGTTGCTGGGCACCAGAAAAAAGAGTCCAGCACTGTCTTCTTGGCACCCACCTCTGAAATACTTACATGTATTAATGAGATCCCTTCTCAGTCTTTAGACTGAACAGGACCAGCCCCTGCAATCTCCCCTCATAAAAGAGATACTCCAGTCCCTGTACTTGTCCAGGGGCTTTGGAAAGGAAAAAAAAGGCGTGTAGGTCACGTTGAGGGAGGATGTCTGGGCTGGCCAGCCATGGATCCCTCACCCTATCGTTTGAATTGCTGTATGGAATGTGAGGAGGTGGTTTCTTCAGCTGGAAGGAGGTAGCAGAGGAAAATCTACCACAACTACACTGAAATAACCTGAGATTGGCAGTTAATGTACTTCCACAGCAACAAGATTTACATCCTCACAGGTGGGGAGTCATGCTGAAACCTCAGACCTTTGATATCCAGAGTAAAGGGTCAAACCACTGGCTTGCTAAACCCACCACACCACAGATCCATCTTTGTGTAGGACTGACTTGGCAGGTGTCATTTCTCCTGGCAAAGGGGTGAAACTGGAAGTCATGTTGGTTTTGTAAACCCTGGTGAGGTTTAAGAACAAAGTAATTGTCAGATTTGCACAGCATAGTCAAGGCTGGGAGCTTATTTTATAAATACCCAGATTACACAACTTGAGCTCCTGAGTGACACTTTGAAGATAGCAGATTTTATTTTATTGAAGTGGAAATTAAACTGGCTTGACACATCCAAACCCATTCTTTGGTGGATATTGCCCCCAATATCCAGAGATTATGGCAAGGTGCTTTATAATAACAAAAATAGGGCAGAACCCAGAACCTGTCACAGAGCTGTAGCTGCAGCATTAGAGTACAGAGGGCAAAAAGGCAAATCCATAATCAGAAACTGCAGTGAGAGAAAAGGGAGTTAGAGCCTGTGGAGGGGTTAGTAGGTGGATGGCAAAGAGGTAGCAGGGATCAGGATGAAAGCAAGGTGCAGTTAAGTGAGATAGCCACACAGCCAGCCCCCCATCAGACAGCTTTTCAGAATTCTTGCTTCATAATGGCTAACATGCAGCTTTGATCTCTCTCTCATAATAATTTAGCCCAAGGACTGCAAGTGTGTGTTAAGCTCTTATAGGTGAAAGCAGCCTCAGCATATGTGCTATCTGTTTTCTGCAGAACCATTATCCTGGAAGTCCTAATTTGGCCAGTTGTTCCCCACCTTGTAATTCCAGCTATTTAATCTCCTTTAATTCTTATTGATGAGAATTTCCCTGGTGCTTGGATTGTCATTTTATTAACAGAATTAATAAACCTATACTTTCTGGTGTCATTTACTGTAAGGTCTTTGAGATGTGTTTCACTTCTCAAAATTCCTGACAATGGTAATCTGTCCAGCCCAATTTCTTAATAAGATCTGTGGTAACTCCTTAGTGTTAACTGATTGACTCACTTCTATGTGCTCACAGCAAGAGGCAAGAATTCACATAAAAGTCCTGGCAAGAAGCCAAAACCCTAAGTAATCCTTTATCTGTGCAGGTTGGGGTCAAAATTTGGGTTCCATATGTACTCAAACACTGGAATTTCATTTCTGCTCTTGACATGTCTTAGATACAGAAATTAGACAAGAGATAAGGACAGTGAGCTACCAAAGATATTCTTTAAATCTGTCTCTTTTCTTAGATTGACCCATCTACTTTGTGAAAAAGGAGGCAAATGTCCCAAAACCAAAGAGAATTAATATGTATTATTTTTCCAAATCCAAATTGTTCAGAACAAGTTTCTCCAGCTGATGTGTAGTGCTTGTACCAGCTGTGATAGAGAAGACTGGAGGAAACTCCAAAGTATTCTTTCAAACACTGGGAGGACTTGCATTTGTTTCAGTGGTTTCCTGTTACAATTGTTTGCCTGTGGGCTGTCTATGACTGAAGTCAGTCTGCAAATCCCCTAGGAGAATTTCGAAGTGATTCTGGTTTTGAGTGTTAAAGAAAAGCCCTTGTATGTGCTGGAGAGTTTCTTTGGAGTGTTTGAGGAAGCAGGACATTTGTCTGGTTGCTCTCAAACCTCTTCCTTCCTATTGTTACTTTTGCTGAAGACCACTTGATGTGTGTTTTTTTGCCTGCTTTCCCAAGGAAATAAGGTCAAATGACAACTCAGAATGTGTATATAGATTTATCTGTTCTGCTGTCTCTTCTCAAGTACTTCTGAAATCTTGGGTCATATGTATCAAATTTGACAGTGGGTGGAGATCTCAAAGGGATTATATTCTAAATAGCTTTACAAAAACAGATGTGTGAATAGGAGAGACTGTTATCCACCACTGAGGAAAAGCCTGTAGAACAAGGTCATCCCTTAAATTTATTAGAAGCACTTAGGAAAGAATGTATGGAGCTCTTGTGGCTCATCTATTGGAGGCATCAATTCTGTGCTTTGGAACAGGTGAAAAGGCAAAAAGGATGTTCAGTATATTAAGACCAGAATATAGAACAAGATGGGAAGATTTATAAAATCAAAAATGCTTGCACATCTTGAATATTGTGTGGAATTCTCCCTAAAGCCCCAAGAAAGGTACAGAGAAAAACAGTGAATTGATTGGAGATGTGGAATTGCTTCCTTAAAAGAAAAGAAAAGTAATTTGATACACTTGAATGGTTTAATTTGGAAAGAGGCCATGAAGGAATGTGAATGTGATAATGGTCAAAAAAATCTATTTTAATAGGGAAAGTGAATTCTGTGTTTCTTATAGCATGAGATTCAGATGTCCTGAGTGAAATTTCCTAGCAATAAATTTTAAATAAACAAAAGAAATTATATTTTCTCTAGAGTTACAGTTGTGTAAATTGCTGCAAATGTATAGGAGAGGCCAAAAATATAAATGTTGTCATAAGTGGATTAGAAATGGAAATGAGAAAAATGGCCATTGAAGCCTCTTAAGCATAATGCTACTGCAGCTGCCAGCTGAGGAAATCTCCAAATAAGGGGTGGATTCAGCCAGCAGATTAAGGCACCTAAATTTGGTTTTTGGTGTGTAGGTGTCTCCATGTGAACCAGATGTCTGAGCTCCCCTTATACTCAGCAGAGAATTAATGTGGGATTTAGTTACATAAATGCAGGCCTCGAGTGCCAGTTTAGGCACTGAGGAGTTTTCTACCTGGCCTCCTGCTCCAAGAAGCAGCAGGTATCCTAAAAAGCCTGTTCTGTCTGATATCTCATGTGGAAGTTTTTGAAGTTTTCCACCCCAGCTGCCTCTGAGCACAGGCTGGCAAGCTGAACCCTGCTCATGGTTGCACAGCAAGCTGTTCAGGCCACCTCAAGGCAGATCAGTGTGTTCTGAACAGCTGAAGAGCTCTTTGCTTCATCAGCTGTATTGAGTAGTTCTGTAGTGACTGGAGGAGGAATTTGCCTGCCCATGAAGACAGCAGCATGGGGACACTTCAGTCTAGGTGTCAGAACTTGTAGGCTTTGCCAGGCTGTACACAGGGAATATTGCTTAGCTTTTAATGCTGTTTCCTGAAGCTTCCTTAGCTAGTCAGACCAGTGAGTTGATTCAGCAAGTATTGATTTAGGGCAAGAATCCAAGAGATTATGTATGAAAAGCCACCCTAAAACACTCAGATCTGTTGGTAATGAGGCTTGTGGGAAGTGTTGGTGACAGTGTGTTGTATCATGGTGCACGGATATGGAGTGACACTTGGAGCAGCTGCACGACTCCCTAAGCCTGGAAAATACTCAGTGGCCAAGAACTCTGGGGAAATCACAGATACTGCTGCTGACTCCCAGAATGGCCACTTCTTAAGCCATTAAATCCTGTAGCTGAAAGGGAATTTTTTTTTCCACAAAGGGAAATCAAAATGAATTTGGTTAATGACAGGCTTTGCACCCTGTCATCTGTGAATCAGACCAGTTAGGTCTTGTTAGAGTAGCACAGCTTGCCTCAGAAGAATTTAGGCTAAGATTCAGGGCAAAGAAATCAAAAAGAAGGATAAGTAGAAAAGCCAGATGATAATTAAATGAGTTTTGGAATGCTGAATCGGTTTCTTCCCCAGTCTCTCATGCTTCACATTATTTACTTGTTGGAAATACAAAACTTTTAGCACGAATGCTGTTCTCTTGGGCTGGTGAAAGTTGTAACAAAACAAGTCAGCAAGCTCAAGAGTTTCTTTTTTGGATGTCCTACAACAAGCTATGAAGCTTTTTTCAGACTTCATTGGGCACCAGCTCGGCTCCTGCACTTTTGCTATTTATTGACGGGATGCTTTGATAGTGGAATAAACAATAAGAAAAAAATAAATAAACGAATAATAATAAATAATAAATAATAAATAATAAATAATAAATAATAAATAATAAATAATAAATAAATAAATAATAAATAATAAATACTTCCTTCTAGCATTGCTGCTGTCAGGAGAGCATTGTAACTCTCAAGTATCCTGCTCAGACAGAGATGAGAGCAAACCTAATTCATTACAATAAGCAGGTTCTCTCCCTTTTCCCATACACAAGACACAGACAAGAGCTACAAACCAGCTAAATGTATTAACCCATGCTAATGAAGCAGGAAACAAGTAGTGAGCTGGAATGATGAGCATGTGTGGCATGGCCCTAAAATCTGCAGGAATATGAGGAAGGAGCCAGTTGTGTGACAGACAGTGCCTGGGAGAATTCACTCATCTGAGGATCTTGCTAAGAGTTGTTTTGTCTTAGCAAGGAATTGCAGCACTGAGCATACAGAGTAGTATTGTCATGCTCTCTTCAATTCCCTTCAAATTTTTGTCCTTCATTTTTCAGCCCAGGCTGTGTTATTTTTCTGCACTTCTTAACACTTTTAAGTACTTCTGTAGAATCTCTCCAGAACTGTGGAAAAGTTGTGTTTTCTCTTTGAAGTGTTGCTGACTAAATTGCATCTGTTTTTCATGTTCAGAAGTTCTCATTCGTAAGATCTGGGAGCGAGATGCTACATTTTCTAGAATTTCTTTTTACTGAAATACAACTTTCCTTGGAATCTGTGGAGGGAAGTAATTGCTAAACATTCTGTCCAGTGTTGCTCAACTGTGCTCAGATCACTTCACAGGCTCTGGAGTCTGGGCCAGCCTGGGCTGATTTCTTTTCCACTTTGGACTGTTTTGCAAAGTTTGAGAATGAAAACAATCCCACAAACCCAAGAGATCTCATAATTGAATTGGCTTTTTACCACTGAACTATATTACAACTCTACCAAGAGTTTCCTTCCATCATTGTTTCAATTCCCTGATAAGAGAAGGAAAAAAGTTTATTTGCAGAGGAGTTCAGTTCATTATCTTTTTTTTACAGATGTGGAAGTTAAGCACAGAAAGATGAAGTTGTTTGTTCCAGGTCATCCAACAAAGCAGTGGCAGACAAAAAAATAGAAGTGAGTCCCTCAGTGCTTTTTCTGTTGCATCACTCTGTCTTCCTGTTTTGATGAAGACTTCTAAAATGTTATTTTCATAGGTAAGTATGTGAGAAATATTCAGGCTTCCTGAAGAGTCTGACAAAACCTTTAGTTATGTCACATAAACTGAGGTTAGATAGAGTTCAAACTGAGACTAGGACTCCAAGCCTGAGTTGTGGCATTTCTGTTACACAGGGGGGGTTTTTTTGGTAATTTTTTTTCTCAGAGCAGGTATAAATCTTTCATCAAAAGATATCTCAGCCTCTAGCCTCAAATCTGTTGTACAACAGGATGCTGAGTCTTTGCTGAGTCACACTACAGGGTTTTTTTTCTGCATCCTCAGGAAGGGGCTTTCACTTTCCTAGAACTTAGGAATGCATATAAAGGATGTATGTGTAACAAGGAAAGGGTGATTATCCAGTGATATTCATAGTCCCATTTTTTCATCTATTTTTCCCGTTGGTTTTATAAAATTATTCTGATTTGTATTAACTGGGGGTAATTCCTGCTTCTCTGAAGCAGTTTTAATCACAGAGTGGTACCCTTCTTTTTCTTCTACCCCCTCCTCCAATTTGTCTGTTTCAATAGCAGATCCTAAAAAAAATTCACAATTTGACAATTTTCATGGACAATCAGACAGTGCTTTAAAAACTTTAAATCATTCCTCTTTCTCAAAGCCTGACATATGTTTGCAGTAAACCTCATCTTTGTATTGTTTTTTCAAAGAAAATGTGAAATTCAGGAGTAGTTTTGTTTCCTACCTTATGCACATGTGAGAAATTTGCAGAGGAAATTATATTCCTAGAGCTAAGAGGACAAGAACTAGGAGACATGACTGTCCCTCGAGGCACTCTCTCCATAAATCTGGATTTATTGCTTGATGTCTTTGTTATATACAATATGTTGATAAAATTCTTACTCCCACAACCTGTGCCTACTTTATCTGTTTAGATTAGAACCACTTGCAGCCAAGCACAGTTTCTTGTTGGGCAATTAAAGCAGGGAGGCCTGACCTCTCTCTGAATTCCCAGGCAAATCAAAAGCAAAACAAGAAAAAAAACCATCCCCATCAGCAACGTACTCTTTGTTGCACCACTAACTTGTGGTTCAGCAGAGAAATATGTTAAAGTGGCTGTAAAAACCAGTATTTCTAAAATGCAAGTTTTAGAAGTGTCATAAGCTTGATTTCAGTAAATGATGAAAACAGAACTAAGTGTTCTAATTGGTCTATACAGTACCCAAGAGCTGTGCAGTTACATGTAAATTTACTCCTTATTTTAGCATGAACAAGATCAGTATGACTAAAATGCTCAAGGCAATTTTGGGGCCTGTTAAATTAAATGAATGACTGGAGGAAACCATTATTTCACTATCTGAAAATGTCAGGCTCTGAAAGAAGTGAACTGCCTAAGGAAAATGGTGACATTGGAAGATAAATACCACAGCAATCTATCCTGAATAGATATCCTGCTGTTCTAGGGAATAGCATGTTAAAAGCAAGGGAATTCTGTGTGAGCTGTGAGATGCCCCCTGGTGTATTTCTGCTGAGCCACTGCACATGGCCAGAGCAGGGAAAAACACCAGGACAGAACTCCTGAAGTATTGACAGAGGATAGGGAAGTGTAAAAGGTACAGGAAGCTACAGAAGGACACAAAGCTGCAGAAGAGGGATTGGTAGCAGTGTGATTTAGCATCTAACTGCCATTTACAATCAGAAGAATTAGCTGTAAGCTACTCAGATTTAGGGAACATTTTCAGTATTAAGGGTTAGAGGATGCTGTATGGTGATGAGGATTCAGCTGGGGAAGGGGTCAGCTGCATTTTATGGATGCTATAGATGGAAGGGAGGTTGCAGAGGCTTTGGAGAGCCCCAGAGAAAGGAGTTCCATTCTTCACCCTGATGTCTCTCTGACAGAGAGCATTGTGAGGGTTATGGGGGTCCCCAAACTTGCCTGTGCAGCCATGTGTCTGAACTCCCCTCCCCACAAATCACAATATACTCTGTCTTCTTCCTACAGCAAATTCTACTTGTCTGGGGCTGCTGTGAAGAGGAAGAAGCAGGGAGGGGACAGGGGACAGGAGAAAAGGAACTATTTCAGCAGAGGGGAAGGGAGGAATAGAAGGCACTGAGCCCAAAAGTAGGCTTTAGATAGCAAGGATTTCTGTTCCTATAACTGGGGTCAAAAATCCCTGCTCCCAAGAACCACTGCTCTGACAGTAAGGCCTGCTCCCCTTGCTTTCAGGGACAGCAGTGGCTGGGGGGTAGAAATCAAGTATGGCCTGTGTGCCTTGATGTTTGTGTGTAATCCACAACCCTGAGCAGAGTCCCTGTGTCCCAGGTGATGGTGCAGTCACCACTGGGACACGCTCTTACAGCAGCCATGGATCTCAGGTAGAATTTTAAGTAAAGTATCATTTGTTAGAGAAATGCTAGTAAGTAGCAGTAGCATCTTGAATAGGATAGGAAGAGAAAGACATAGAAATATTTCAAGGTCTGAGATTAGGCTGGTAGGCACGAGGAGGATTTAGGAAAGTCAGGGTTGTCTTGGAATAGTCTTGTCAAGGAAGAGAGAAGAAAACTGTGGTTGGGGTGAGCTAAATTCAAATTCTGTTGCCTCTAAATTGGTATGGATGGCTCTTCTCCAAACTTAAGTGGCAGTTCTAGATACTAGGAAGTTGCTCTATGGTGTTGATAATCCAGGACTTTTTAAGAAATAAAGTCACATAAACCATGAGGACCTAAATATGTGTGGACAAGAGCAGAATCAAAAGCAGATGATTCTAAGAGTTTGGAGGGGAGCTCCTGCACTATAATTTACCTGTTTATAGCTGGATATTTAGTATTTGCAGCTCTCTTTTGGAGTATGACAAAACAAATTTGTGTTTGTTGCTTAATTCAAGAAGAGTATTATAAACTATTTTCATAAGTAAATTAATCCAGATCTCAATCCTTTTTGTATGGGTCTTGTGATAGAAAAAAAGGAGTATATAATTTTGTATCATTAAGAGAAAATACCAGTGGTTGAGCAGGTATCTGATTTTAATATCTACATATTTTGGAGATTTTTTACTAATGAAAGCTTTGGTTCTCTTGTGGATTAAATAAGTGAGGACAGGGAAGTGAGGAAGTGAGGGCAAAATCCCTTTGAACAGATCAATACTGGCTGTAACAAAATTTCATTTCAGCACTTCATTGCATAAAAATCTGTTGTAAACCAAACAATCCTGGTGGTGTTCTTACAGCCTTTGTTGCCAAAAGAAAGATAAAAATTTCAGCTTTCATTGTAATGAAAGCCTCCAGTTCTTGTGAGCACAGGAATAAAGCCTTAAACATTTGACAAGTACATAAAATGATGGCTCATCCTACAGAGTCAAATTAAAAATAAAAAATAAGTGAAGAGACAAAAGGAAACAATATTTTTTAACAAAGCCATTCTTCTGATTTTACAGACCAGGTCCAGGTTTTGTTAATGCTCAGGCTGGTAATGCTGAGCATAAGTCCCAAATATGTTGTCTGGCAGTGCACCAGTTTGAGTTAAACCAAAATATATTATCCATTCTCCTAAATGCAAGCTTCTGCTGCAGCAGATTTTGAAACCAAGTTATCTGAGAGTTCCAAAGCAATAGCAGATGGTGACTGTAGGCTGGCTGGAATTTGTGGTCTCTCTCGTCTTGCCACATGTTTCACCACTTGCAATATACTCAATTATATCGTTCAGTTATTTGTCTTCTTGGCTCAATATTCCCTTTTCTTTCATATTCTGGACTGCTGCAATTCTTCATGGTTTCACTAGGTGGGTCCCCACAACAGTGCACTGGGGAAGCAAATTGCTGAGTAGCCTGAACACACTCAGGTAACTTTATCTCCCAGTCAGCTTTATTTTCACTTCCTTTGGCAGAAGTTCACCACACCACGTGTTTTGGTGCACAGTCTGGGTGATCAGTGTGTGGAGAAGTTGTCATAAAGGGGCTGGTTCTTCCTAGGACTGTTGCATTTCAAACTTACCTATTTCAAATTGAATTTAAACCAGTGTAGGGTTTTTGATAGCCAGTTAGGTTCAGTCCCATCAATTTTTGCAATTATTTTACATTTCAAAGGGTGATGAAAAGCTGGTGATCAGCAGCATTACATATATCCTTCCTTTCCAAAATCACATCATTTTTAATGCTTTAATACTTTAAAAACAAACAAAAAAAAATCCTTTCTGTGTATATGAAGTATTAACTTGATGCCTTAAAGATCTAGAAATAAAGCAACACACTTTTAAGACAACATTAGTATAGTAGGTAATGTAAAGGCTGGTCTTTACTGGAGGCCTCCAAGGGACAGATATGGAAAAGTGCCCACCCCACATAGGATGAATACAGTTCTATAAATTTAGCAAATTAGCATAATTTGACAAAAATCACCCAGTAGAAGCATAAGTGATGAAGTAAAATCCCCCTTTTTTGGTTTCACAACTTCTGTAGCCCCCTTTTAGATAGGAACTGAACTTTTGTCATGAAAATGTGTCTCAAAGAGCTGCTTTCAACCTTGGCTCCCAGAGAGCCAAGATGGGATAGGGGCCTTGGACCCACAGGGTTTGGAGCCTCTGGAATGTGTTTTGTCTTTCTCCCTGTCAGGGTAGGGAAGAGGTAGGGAAAAGTCCTGGAGCTAGCTCTGAATACAATAATAGGCTACAGAGCTACAAATATATGTGAAAAGAATATAGAGAATATATAAAAGGAAAAAAGGCACAAATCAATTCAGCATCAATTGACTAGTGTTAAAAAAAAAGACTTTTTAGCTACAATCTTCAAAAATTTCCTTTTCAAGTGTTTATATGTGTATAATTAACATGGAAAAGTATTTACCCCCTAGATCTGACCAAAACTAAGCCCAACATAAAGCTTCAGGTCTCTGTATGCAATAATGTCCCACAGAGAAGAAAAGGGAAAAAGAAATCATATATTAACAGTATTTTTAATGTCCATGTTGCTCCAACTGAAGAGGCAAGTGGCTTCTTTACTGTCTCAGATTGTCTTCACCCTGCAAAGAGAGAGGATCCTTTAACCTGCAGAGAGCTCTGTGTCATGTCCAGGCTGTTTCTGACATTCAAACTTGTACACTTAAACCCTTGGCTCTTTATCATGTAGTCTGTAACACTGATTTAACTTAGAATGGTTAACTCTTACTCTGGGAGACTTACCTAAGGGTAACTTCAGTGGCCACTTCTCATATCTTGACACCTACAGAAAAAAAATCAAAACAATTTCCATTATTGTGAGGTTTGGGATTATTTTTTCTTCCTCCTTTGTTCCCCTCTTACCCAAGCTCACTAAGTGAATCTGTTCAGTCTGCTTAATTGATTATGATGAATTGATTAATGATTAGACAATTGATGTGGAAGCCTATCAAGAAGCACAAATTTGGATTGAACTAAAGGTTTTATTCCTTGTGATTTATGTTTAAAGGGCAAAGAAAGGTTTAGAAAATGCTTACATAATGTATTACAGAGATAAACTGAAAATTAAAATTGATTGTTTTCTTGCTCAGTAACCAACTTGCATTAAATAAAACTCATAACCATTACTGACTACATTTAAAGTCAGAAAATCTTGGTTTTTCAAATGGAAGATGGGAAAAGCTGTCCCATAACAGCATAAACATGGTAGTACTTTATGTCAGAGATCTGGCTCAAAATTCATCCTCAGGAGTGACTATAACATCTGATTTCCTGTCTTTAGCAAGTAGGTAGATAGAACCTTCTGTGTTTTACCCAAACCACTTTTAATAGTCTGCTTCTCCTCATTTTGATGGCAAGACCCAACTTGGAAAAAAAATAGCTTCTGTACTATTTTAGTTGACTTGTGTCTCTAAATGATGGTTACGAGCTCCAGCAGTTATCTCTCCAATATCAAACTTGCATCAGTTAACCCCCCTTCTTCAACTGGGGTCCAAATCTTTGTTTAGGCTGATTGCAAATGCCCTAGGAATCCAGGGCAATGAAGAGCAGTGAGAATTCCAATAAAGCCCTGATTCAGATTTGGAAAGAGCTTGTGTTTCTGAGTCTGGAGACTTGATGTACACAGGGGGATCTCATGGATTGGAGTCACCCTTCTGTGTCCCTGGGCAATGACCAGAGTGTGGTGGGAGTGCTCATCATTTCAACTTGCAGAGTTACAAACCACACAGCCAGACACACTATGAGAGGTTGGTCTGCTCACACTTGTCTGGCACCATCATTTCCTCTGGGAAAATGGCAAAAGCAAATAGCAACTTGTCTGTTTGCATGTGGGTGTGAGCCTCCTGAGAACGCAGGATTTGGCACCGTGCACAAGTGAAGTTCAAATGCCCTCGAGCTATGAGTTGTTGACATCTCTCAGAACAGACACATAAACTATTTAAAGCAGTTTTGGTGCTGCCTTATCTCAACGTTACCTTCAAAACTTATCATGATTCCCAAGTCACCAAGTCTCCCTGACCGGGGAAATGTGCTTACAGCAAAGGGTGTTAACATTTGCATTATCCCAGTGTCTCTGCAGGCAGAGGGTAACAGCGTTTACATCCTCATCAGGATCCTGGGCGAGGCAAAGCACACTCCATTAAACGCCTGTGTCTTGCTGCCCCACAGTGGCTGTGTTTACAAAAGGAATAATCCCGACAACAAAGGCAGTGGTGAACATTTCAAGTAGCAGCAGTTTCTCATTCAGGCTGTTAACTCTGCCAAACAGGCATTGCATTTGCACGGATTCTGTGTTTACTATTCTGAGTCTGAATGCAATTAAAGCATGGCTGGTGGTGTCACACCTATGCTACCAGTGATGGACCTGTCCCTCCTTTAGAGGAGATAGTATAGAAATACCAAGTGTCACTCTTGTAGTGAAATCAGGGGAAGGCAAAATACACCATAGAAATATTCCAAGGCCTCTTGAGGCTGAGAATCAGCAAGTGAACCTTGACTGCAACACCAAAAATCTGAGTTGTTAATAGAGAGTTGAAGTGGTAGGCATCCTCTGGGCTATAGCAGGATTTAACAAATACCTGTGAGTGGAACGTTCAAAAGGACTCCAAGGCAAAGCTTGACTGCAACTTGGAGTGTGCACAGAGGGAAAAGAGAAAGCAGTCCAGGATCATGTTACTCACCTGATTGCAAAGGGCTCTGTTTTCAGCGCTGCCCCCAGGGCTTTACCTGATCTATCCAAATAAGTCTGCCCTTCCCACCCTGCAATCATTCATACATAAACAACTCTAAATACTTTTCTGACTGTTCTGCCAGTTTCAGCTCTTCTTGCTTATTCGGTGCCTCTCTCCTGCCAAAACAACAAACTGAGCTCATGTGGGTTGTGGTTGGGGGCACAGGCAGGCAACAGTGGTCTGCCCATTTCCTTTGTTTTCAATGTTTCTCTTTGGCCTTTCCTTGGGTAGAATCCAAGGGATGGATCATTGCTGGTTCCATCATGATGCAGACGGAACAGACATCACTTTTCAAACAATGACAGCTTTATGAAGCTTTACAATCTCAGCCAAAGTCTTGATGCTATCATCAGTCATGTCTTTCTTCCCAGTCCCTGCAGGTGACTGCAGCTGGCAGCAGATCTTTTGACAGTCAGATTCTCTATGTTATCTCTTTTGGACCAAGCCTTTAAATAATTGGACAGGAAGATCTGGGAAAGAGATATGCTCTTTCAAGGCATAAATAACATCATGCTGAGTGCTACAGAAAGCTTTTATTTAATTTTGTTTGATTTGGTTCAGACGTGGTCATCTGGTTTGGCTTGCAGCCATGATTTCTGTAGATTTATGCTCAGTTTCTTCTTAGACCACTGACTGTCATATACAAATTATTTCACTGTACCTCCATTCCTCAGCTCTTCACCTTCTCTCCACTTCCATTTCTCAGCTCAGTGGGAATAAGAAGATGTTCTTGACTTACATGAAATGGAGATAAAGAGTGATAGGATAAGGAGTTTGTGTGATTTTCTGATTTTCTAGTAACAGAGATCCATATACATAACTGAAACATAGGGCTGAAATGCCAAGAGTCTTTGCTACTAACAACAAAGGAATGTGAAGAGCACTGCTGGCACCTTGCCATCAAATTGTGTTTCACCCCTATGGAGAAAGGCCATGCAAAGTTAAAACTATTTAAGCTTTCAGAGATCAAGTGAACTTAAGTTTTGGGTACTCTGTCCAGCAAAGTCACTGTGATGGTGACAGTTACAAGGAAGAAATGTTTCACAGTGAGGGTGGTGAGGCACTGGCACAGGCTGCCCAGAGAGCTGGTGGATGTCCCATCCCTGGAAACATTTGAGGTCAGCTTGGATGGGGCTCTGAGCAACCTGGTCTGGTTGAAGTTCCTTCTTGTTGCTGGGGCTAGATAAGTTTTAAAGGAAAACTTATCTCCAACCCAAACCATTCTATGACTGTGTGCTTTAAAGAAGTTTAATTCTTCCATTTCTTTATAGCCAATTGTGATGATTACGCAGAGATTCATTTTAGGTCACAAAGTATCAGTGGTAGTGATCAACTTCACCTTTTAATCTGCAGATATTAGCCCAAGGCTGTTTTTTTGCTTCCAGCACACTAAAATTATTTACTTAAATGAAGGGAAAAAAAAAAAAAGGAAAAGAACCTCAACCAAGGACACACACACATTCACATTTGCCTTTTTTTTTATTCTCCCACCCTTTTTCACAAAGGGGAAATTGCAGATAGCTGGCCTTTTCTGGAATGTAATCTGGGAGGTGATTTCAGTTTTGCTGTGCTAAGAGGAACAGCACAGTCCTAGCAGCAACAGCATCCTGCTGCCACCAGAATATCAGCAGGAGCTGTGAGCCTGAGGATGAGCAGTTCCCAACAGCCACGGATCAGGGGCAGCAAAGCAGCATTAGATGGTTTGACCTATGGCATTTTCTGATACTTACTTGCTTCCCAGAAGTCTGGGAGGCTCTGGATTCCTTGGCTTCTGGCTGAGCCAGGAAGATAGATTAACTGAAGGACTGTTACTGTTTTGTCTTGGGTGAGGCCTTGTGGGCAGCCAGCTGTTTTATTTTGTGTATTGCACAAAAGGTTCCTTTAAATCTGTGTGTTCTAGGGAGTAAGGCTTGGAAGAGAGAGGGTAAACTGGGATTTTTTTTTTCTTTACACAGCAGTCTTCACTAGCCAACATTGTTGGCAAAAGCAGACAGAAGAGAGAAATTCCCTCAGAGCAATGCTTATGCACACACTGCCCTGTCATGGAAAGTTTAAACCAGAAGGGTCAGTCCAATATGGTGCTAAGGGCCTGACTGGTGCTAAAATCTTCTTGCTGCCTGTCCCTGCTTGTTACAGGTCACTGCTGGAGCCATGTAACATGCTGAACATATGGAAGTTCTGAAAGTCAGGATCCAAAAGTCTAATGCTGTGGCTGGACTAAAATTACCATCCTTACGTGTACACAGGGAACTCTGCTGACTTCAGTGGGTTTTTCCATGGACAAAAGTGTTCACCTAGAATTAAATGTTTATCAGTTTGCAGATAGTAGATAATGGGTGTCCTCCTGTCAGGAGACACTGTGGGCTCAGTGATATTTGTGTAAACCACATGCAGTGAGCTTTCTTAGATCATCCTTTTATAGTGTCATGTTCTTGTAACACAGTCCTTACTTTTTTTCACATTTTAAACCAGAAAAATTATTGTGTGCTCTCTGCAGTATAGCTCTTCCTGCCAAAGCTGCCTTGGAACAGAAGAAAAAGACAGCTTTGCTTTTCCAGCTATGGCTTTTTAAAACATTTTTCTCTGAATCTGTTAGGCTCCCAGAGAATGTTCCATGGATATGTAGCATATTATATTATTACTGCAGTCTATCTGTGTTAAACCCTTTATCATACCACAGCCCTTTGAAATAGGAAAGGCTTGTAAGTCCTGGTTTACAAATGAGAAAACAGTAGCACAGCACTTAACCCCCTGTAAGATTTCCCTTGGGCAAAACTCCCACACGGGGAAGAGCCCGTTGCCTTCTTTGTCCTTGCCTCAGCCCATTAATGTCAGTGATGTGAATGAACCACGAGGGATTGTGTCCATGCTGGAGACAGGGGCCAAGGAGATGTAACCAGACCTGCTCCCACACATTTCAATAAAAACTGTGAGCACACAGTGCTCTGGGAAGGTGGATCTTAAGTGATTTGGAGTAGTCACCCTCTAACTGCTTGTAAGAAAACTGCCAGGGATTTTGCTATTTGTGTGTAAGTCTCGACCTGTATGCAGTATGCATATGTTCATTGTGCAGTAATGAACAAAAATTAAAACTGATAAACATATTAATAAGGTAATGATGAACTTTCTTAACAATGCTGGCTTTCAGATTGCCATTAGGAAGCATTTAAGCTAATAGAGAGGTCTCAGAATTCTTTTTCCAGCTTCCTTGCACACCTGTCTGTCTGTACTGATCAAATCTTTGAGGTTTTCCTTACAGCTGTTAAGAGACAGAAACTTTAATAGCATGTGTACATATGTTGTACAGCTAGGTTAAAGTCCATACAGCTAAAAGAAACTCAGGTCTCAGGTTTCCAGGTTTATATATAGATTTTTTTCTGATGCAACAAAATGAAAAACAACTCATAAAGCATGTGGGCCCATCCCAAACTGGTGAACACACTTTAAATCCCAAGACAAGGTAAATAAAAAAGTGCTTGCTACATTCAGGTTTTTGTCCTAGATTCACCCAGACAGTTCCAAACTGTTTTGGCTTTTCCTGTCAAGTTTCTGGATGTATTTATATGACAGATATCTCACTAATGCATTAAATTAAATATATAATACTGAAGAATCTCAGCAGTATAAGCTGAGATGTAATTTATATTTTCAGTGTAAAAACTGGCATTGTAGTGGTGACTCTCAATCTCCAACCCCTCCACTACTTCACTGTTTGCCACTGCTTGGACTAAAACTTGCTGAGCAAGTGTGGCTTTTCACCCAGGAATTTTTGCTGTCTGCCAGTGGCTTGGGCCTTGCAAGTGAGTGACAGATTTCCCTTGTGACTTGAGCAACTCCTACAGCTGGTGTGCAAGAAATATTCCAGGAGTTTGCCATTTACCCCCCAAGGAACAGACCCCAAATGCTGAAAGGAGTGCTGAATTAAATGCCACCTGTGTAGAATCTGTTTTACCACTACAGAAGATTTGGGGATAAAACAATACTTAAACCCACAAGATTTTTCAATAATGGAAAAAAAAATGACAAAAATATACAGGATGGGTCACTGGGATTATGTTTGTTAATAAAGCCCTTTCATAGCTGTTCCAACATCTCGTGCAGCAGGAGGCTGATTAGCTTCTGCTGTCCACATCAGACTTGCCTCACCTAGAAAACTTGAGAGCTGCCTTTTCCATGTCCTAGTGATAAAGAGGTTACTCAGAGTCTGGAATAGCTGTTCCAACCTGAAACAGAATATCTCCTCACCTACCCCTGATAACACTTTCCCTTATCTCTTACAATTGGGCACTGAAATTAATGAAGGAGATAAGGTTTACTGTGCTCTGTAAAAGCCTTCTTTTCCTGTTGTACAGTTTCATTAGAACACATTCTTGGTTTCAGTTTTGAATTGGTTTTGGTTTTGGTTGGGTTTGGTTTTTTTTTTTCCCCTTACAGGTCCCTTCAGACAGGGTGATAATTTTTGCAAATCATAGCTTATAAATATATAATATGCAATTCATAAATAATAAATTATTATTAGAAATCCATTTGAAAATGCAGCTGAAATTTGCTCATTTTTAGGAATTTAACGCAATTAAATTTTTAACAATTTAATGAAGATAAGTGGATGACAAAAATGGGAATTGAAGTGTTTGGAGGTTTGAAGTTTCTAGGAACTCTTTAATTTCAAGGGCCTTTTTCCTCCTTAGCCCCAGCTTAGCAGAGAGATGGGAGAGTTTAGCCACCAGATATGTTAAACACAACACTCAAAAGTCCTTTGGTTATGTGTGGGGTTGTGTAGGGGAGTGTGGAGCCCTCAGACTTTTACACCTCTGCTGTAACTTCTCTCAGCTGTTTGTACTTCAGTGTGATTTTGAACTTGGTACAGAATAAACACAGGCCCAGCATGGTGTGAAGCCCTGCAACACAGTCCTCCTTGCATTAACATTGCCTCTACCAGGCATAACAGTACAAAGTTCAGGCAGTTGACTGTTCTGATATGATTTCCTTTATCTTATCAAAAGTCCCCCAATGAGCTGGTGAGTCCAGACTGCTTCTTGGTCTCTGGTTCCTTGGCTCAGTCTCTGTCTTCAGGCTGCATGAATCAGTTTGCAGTTCTCTGGCTACTGTTTTTTAATTATCTGCCTATTTTATCTGTAACTATATGGTAGGAATATTTTGATTCCCAAAACTCTGACTTGCCTTGATCCATCTCAGAACAAAACATTTCTCTCTCACATTTTCCTAGTTCTGTCTCTGAATGTAGCCACAAAAATTTTGATTGCTGTGTGTACTTACCCTGGCCAGTTTGAGTTCCCTGCCACCTCATTTTCTATGCACAAAATCATATTAAACTTGTTTACTGTTCCCCACTTACAACTTCTACATCCTCAAAATGATAATTGGATAATAATTAGCAATTGCAGCTTCACAGGGACAGTCAGAGCTGTGGTCAGCACCAGTAGCCTGAAGCAGTGGGTTGTAAACTTGGCCCATGACAGTTATTACATCTCTCTGGATCTGAGAAATGTCCAAATCACAGTTTAAGACAATTACAAACAGTTTGTCCAGACTTAAGTGAGGCTGGTGAGTGCGTGTCAAATGCCAGCCTGGGACTACTACAAAATAAAAATAATTTTCATATGCTTAGTTCCAGTTTTCTTTCTCATGATGTGTGGCTAGTGGCTCATTTCTTCTGAAAGGCCTGTGTTTGGCCACTTACTTTCCAGCTGACCTTATAAGATTGCATTGTGTGTCTGAAAAATCAATTTAAAAAGAACTGAAATACACTTCTATTATATATTAACACGTGTCCTTGTAAAGAAAGGCCATGATCTGAGTATGCAAAAGCTAATAATTGACCAACTTGTGGTGCCATACTATTTGTTCTATTTATTTTCTTTGCAGAAAGCATGCAAACCCTCTGCAGGGGCACTAAAAAAAATCTGCAGAACACCCACACCAAGTTTAGATAGGCACATTTTAAATGTTGAGCAATGATTATCAGTGTATATCACCAAGGCTGCAAAACTCTTCTAACAAAAGAGAAAATTTAGATTTTATAGTTTAATAGTAGTGCATGAAAAATAGGTTTACTTTGGCTCATTGTAAGGCTTAAAAAAAAAACCCAACTCCAGATCTAATGTGATAAAGGCACATGAAATGACAGGTTTGTGGTTTTGTGTTACAAGAGACAAGTTCAGCATTTGACTTCAGGAAGTGTCTGAGGGCTCCACGAGGCATCCAGCATCTACTCAGTGTGTCTGCAAACCACTCGAGCACTGGAGCTCAGCTGTGACATTTGACTCAGAGCAGAAAGCCCTTGTGTCACTGGGGGGACAGAGAGGACAATGCATTCCTGTGTCAGCTGTCGTGGCAGAGGGGACATGGCCTGGAACTATCATGTCCAGTGGCAGCTGAGAACTGATTTGGCCTCCACCCTTGTTTGCCTTCCTTAACTTGTCTTTTGTACTCCTTTTCCTCCAACAAGAATTGCCCTGTGCCCTGGAAGTATTTCACTTCCACAGATTTTATACCACAGGACAATTTCTTCCATAAACTGCTTTCATCCACACCAATCTTTCCTAGAATCATCAGCATAGAATAATAAAATAGCCTGGATTGGAAGGGACCATAAAAAACACCCAGTTCAAACCTCTCTGCATTATGCAGGACACCTTCCACTAGACCAGGCTGCTCAGAGCTCCATCCAACCTGGCCTTAAACATTTTCAGAGATGGGGTATCCAAAACTTCTCTGGGCAACCTGTTCCAGTGCCTCACCCCCCTCATGGTAAAGATTTTTTTTTCAGTTTGAGGCCATTCCCCCTTGTCCTGTGCTCTTGTAAATAGTCTTTTGCCATGTTTCTTGTGGGCTCCCTCCAGGTACTGGAAGGCTGCAATTAGGTCACCTCAAAGTCTTCTCTTTTCCAGTCTAATTGGTATAATTTTGAGGATAATTTTGAGTTTCTGTGCTCATGGTGGTTCCACACCTTCTTTGGCTTCATGGTACTTCCATGTGATGCCAAAACCTCTGGAAAAGTCTCATAATGTTCAGAACCATCTCACAGTCTGTAGGACTGAGGTTAAAATGAGTCACCCTTGTCCTCAGTAATTTTTGGGAGAACTCACCTTTCCTTCTGGGCAAGGATATATATTCTTGGAAAACATCAGAGGACTTGGAGCATTTGAATAGTTAACTTCTATTCACATTGTTGTAAGGAAATAATGGTCTTTCACCCAAATGAGTACATTCTTTAATTCAGTTTATAACTCACAATGACCATGAGACATGAGCTAATCTGTGGTGCTTTCAATTCCAGCTTTGTAGCTTGAGAGGACCAAGATTTAAGGGTTACTTTTTTTTTTTTTTAATTATTTTTTTCCTCTGACTAAGAGTTAAGCTGGGGGCTGTATTTAAACAATGTAATGACAGGGCAGACCCAGCCCTGGTATCCAGCTGAGACTTGGACACCAATCCTTTGGTAGTCATACCTCATTTGGCCTAATTCTCAGATTAACATTTACATTCTGAGTGGGAACATATTCCAATCACCTGTTGTCATATTGAACATAATCCCTTTCATTAATATATTGCCATTATCTTTTTTGTCCCTGTTTCTCATTGAAAATCTATTCCAGAACTTACTTGCTCTTTTACATAAGAAACTGCTTCCAATTCTAAATGTTTTCCTTAGAGGGTTTATTTTAATATGTTTTCTTAATAGCAACTTTAAATTTCATCTTAATTGATTTGACTGAGAAGACTCTCAGAGTCAGGCTGATGTTTTTTGAAAGATCTTATAAATCTGTAATTCCAGTGCTCTCCAGTTTTCTTCAAGGAGAAAGTACATGTTTCCTCCTGCCCAGCACTCCTTTGATACCAAGAGCTATTTATTTGCTTAGAACAACTCTTCAGTTTAGGGAGTTACTTTTAATTTTGCTTTTGCAGCTTGAAATATGCAGTCTCTCACAGCAGATATTAAAGAGAAAATCAGCACATACTACCCAGGAGCAACATTGCTACTAATTGCTTACCCAGAGGATAAATAATGAAGCAGCTTTGCTGTGAAAAGAATTAATGAGGGACATAATATTTTTATGGATAAGAAAATTGTATCATTCACTCAACTTTACCACTGAAGCTGTAATTTTTTGTGTGATTCGGTGATGAATATTTGTGTGACCTTTGATGTGTACTTGTCTGAGTATTGGGATTCCCTCAGCTTCTCTTTCAGTGTTAATGAGCAGAATGCACTAAAAATATTTTTCCTGAACTTGCCCTAATTTTATGAGACATCAGTGCTCTGGTGGGACTAAGCTTTCTGCTAAGGGATTACTCTCAGATTCTGCAGACATGAATGGTAAAAGTGGTTCCCTTATCTACAAAAACCTTAAAATAAACTGAGTTTTCACTCCCAGGAGTGAAAGTCTTGCTGATGAGTTGAATGACAGCAAACCTCACCAATTTGAAGAATAGCATAAATGTTTTATAAACAGCAAAAAGTAAATTCTGAGTATTAACAGCCTAAGAGTGAGATTTGACTCTTCCATTAAATCAACCACCTTGTACCAAGTATTTTGTATTTTATTTTGGCAATTAAATAATATTTGTTGAATATGGATCCTCAAGTCCTGATAAAAACAAAACTTCTGTTATGATAAGATTGCAGGATTAGCCTCAGCTTTAGTAATTAATGGCCTGCTTCCAGCAAATTTCATATGGAATCCTTGAGACTGGTTTGAGATACATGTGCCACATATGTTTATGTCTGCGTATCAGCAATTCTGTATCTTTAATATGGTATAAAATTAGACCTGTTTATGGTGGGGTTTACATATAGGTGCTCCTCCTATATTCTTAATTAGTTATACATTATTTAATTACTCTTGCAGTGTATGCAGTCAAAACACAAATGTGTTACAATCCTGACTTGAAGTTCCCAGACACAAAATGCTTGCCTTTATAATCTTCTAGATATTAAATATCAGTTCAGATATCCATAATTCTGATAATTCTGAATAACTGATAATTTTATTAGTTCAGATAGTAGAATAATGCTCAGTGGAGCTTATCACTGTACAATAAAAGTATCTTCCACATGATCAGCCTCGTGCCATCAGGAGAAGTGTGGATGGGCATGAGGAAATTTGACAGGAGGATGACTGCTCTCTCCTTCCTTTTCCCCAAACTGTTGTGGTCCCAAAGCATCTTCCCAAGACCCACTGGAGTGCAGCACTGAGGCTTTTGGCACCACTCACCTCATGGTCAGCTCCCAGTGGAAATGGGTCTTGTGTGGACCACAGTAATGCTGGGCATAAAGAACATATTTCACTCAGTTTAAGAGAGCTTCCCACATTTCCCACCCACATTCTTCTGTATACCGGAAAATAAAATAAATTTGTATTTAGTCAGAAGACCATAAAGTCAAGATTATACCCTTCCTGTCATCTGTGAAGCTTGCAGAGGTGCTTGCAGAAACAGAAATCATTTGCATCTCACCTGAAACAGGACTTTACAATTTTTTCAATCATCCCCCTGCCCCTCACACTCCTCCAGGATGTAAGTTTTGTGCCCCTCCTACACATGATTCCTGATTTTATTCATCCAGCAGTAGCACTTTTCCACACTTTGTGGCAGACTTCCTTGGTCTGTAGAAGTGGATATGATTTTGACATCTGTTCTTTCCAAGCAGATCTTTGTATCCCATGTCTCATGATTCCAGCAGGCAATTGCACTGTATTGATGCTCACTTTCCCAGCACTTTGTGTGAGCTTCTGACTCTGTCCTTATTCACTAAAACAAGAGATATTCCTGCTGGTTGCTAGTATCTGTTTGGCTCTCGAAGCTGACTGTTGAAGAAGGAATAAAGACCAGGTATAGTGAAGTCAATTTGACTTCAAATAACAAAAATTCAAACTGTTCTCTGTGCTCTCCCTGCAGAGTTGAGTACCCAGAGAGCTGAGAGGACTGGCTGCTTTCTGCTGGAAGTTACTGAGTCGGCCCAAAATGAGGACCTATCAGTTACTAATTACAAAGGTAAGAGTTACTTTCTTTTTATTCTATCAAGGGTATTCAGTAGAAAATACTCTGATTGCATGGCCAGCATAACTTTGAGGATTCATGTTAACTACCTTGTGCCTTCATATGTTAATTCATACCTATCTAGGAATATTACAACTATAACCTCTTCATCAGTAACAGAACACAATCAATTAATAATTTTGGTTGTTTGTTTTGCCATCTGTTTTCAACACATGGAAGTTCTCCTTGAGCCATTCCTTTTCTTTTAACCCATTTTTTACCTTCAGTGTATCTAGTGAGCTTGCACATTACCTTGTAATTTTTCATTGAAAGACTCTAGACTCCAGTCTTTGCATAATAAGACGTAATCAAAATTTTAATTGAGAATAAAATAATAATGAAGCTACACTGAATAACATTAACTATTTTTGGGAACTCTTTGGATTCATTCTGGGGACCACGTTTATGTTCTAGGACCATTTCTAGATATTTGTTGCTTCTCAAGCTCTTTTGATAAGATTTTAGACCCTCTTCTTAAGAAAAATGACAAAAATAAAATGATTTTGAGGTATTTTGAAACAAAAGTTCTTCCTGACATGAAATTCTGTTATTTTCACCATTTCCTAACACTGTTAGTCAGATTCTCCTGGCTTTAGAATCTGATTCCATGAAAGAATGTTAAATCTGCACTTGCTAGGTTATCAATATATACTTATTTCATAATTACATCAATGCTATGGTAATGTACAATCTGCAGTCTTTAACTGGATATATCCATCACCATTCATGTCTCAGAATGGTTTGCCAATAATCATGACCCTTGGTACCTTTATCACTGCACATCTGAGGATCCCTCCTTGTACAGCTCATTTTCTGCCAAAGCAGGAGCAGTATATTGGGAACTGTGTTGGCCTCTTCCCATGGAAGTGGTCTGTTGACAGGCATTGAAAAGACTGAGGAGCAACTGTAGTTTAGTTTTCAGAGAGCCCAGGCATGCAGGGAAGCCAGGATCTAACATTTCCATCCTCTTGGCACAGGTCTGAGCTGCAGACCTCAGATGGTACAGCAAGGCTTTTAGGAAAACTCTTATCTCTCAGACAGAGCAGCCATGACCAGACTTCCTACTGGCAATGATCCCTGACTGGTGTTAATTCCTGAACCATGCCTTGGCAGTGTCTTGGAGAGCTGCAGGCAGCCTGAGCCAAAGCTCTGCAGGGACTGTGAACAGTTTAACCATCAGGACAGTTCCAGGACAGTGCTCAGGCCTGTGTCCTGGTGCTCTGCTTTGCTGGTGGAGATGACAGCTCTGAGCCAGCTTTCCTACATGTCACCTTCTGTCCTGGGGAGATGTCATCTTGGAGCTGCATGAATTCACACTAAACACCTGCTCATCATGCTTGCCTGTGCCCATCACACGTGGAGAAGCATAAAAACAAATCCTGCAGCACCTCAATTACACAGAGTAGATACCTGGGATCAAAACCAGATGTTGGCATTGTAGCAAACAAGCCTAGTTTAGAAAGACTGTGCTCTCAGTACAGGAGAAATACACTTTATTTATGAAAACAAGGAGGAGTTGCCATTCACCTCTCATGCTTTTGGGATGCTTGGTTCTTGTTGCACAAGTTGTGATATCCACAGGTCCTGGGTACCAAGGTGTGTGGCCAAGCAAAGTTTCAGTGCATTCTGATGCTTTGGAAGCCAAAGGAGGTTTCATATCATTCTGCTCTTTCTTCCTGTTTTTATTCAGTCCTCTGTCTCATCCATAAACTATCACCTTCTCATTGATTCTTCATACATAATGGGATTTCTGGGGCTCTTTTGTTATTAGTTAATACCATGTGAGAGAATGTTTGGATTGTTTTACAGTTGTTGCAATTTTGCCCTCCATAAAGGGAATCTTGCCACTGGCCTTGGCTGGAGGTCAGATGGAGGACACTGCTACAGGTGTGTTCTGGGACACTGTGCCACCAGTACCTTGCAGCACAACAAATTTGAAGCCAAATATGCAAAATTTATTTTCTTTGAGTTCTTACAGACCATCCTGGAATTGACTACTTATGATTGCTTTGGAAACCTCACCTCTTTTTGCACCAAGCACTAACTGACTGATGTTTTGGGGCAGTCTCACCCCCTTCACTCCAGAAGGAAAGTGTTGTTCCTGCTCACTGTCCTGTCTGAAGCCAAGCACACTCCATGCCAAGGCATAAATTCTGATATTATCACACAGAGAAGGCTCACAGAAAGTGTGTTTGTAATTCTTCAGCTCTTTGAATTCTTCCCAGTGAACCGGGAAGAACATGGAAGTACTTTCAGATTCGTGCTGCTGAAAACACTTTTTGTTCCTATGCCCACACATACCTGGTAGAACCATGTCTCTGCCTCCTTGAAACATTCTTTTAGCTAATGTACTGCATTATGCATATTGTTGGAAAAGAAAATGAAAAGCAGACTCCTCTTGAATTCTGTCTGTAATTCTCTGTGTTAATTTGCACAACTGACAAAAATCACTCAATATGGGAAGTGAATCTTTTCTCACTGGTTTTGCATATAATCTGTTATATTAAATTTTGATTGAGGTTATCTGTCTAACTTGTAGGCCTATATATGCAAATCAAAAGCTCCAAGTATTGTATTTGGCTAACAGCCAGAAATTCTGACTCACAATCAGTAGAAAACACAAAAGAAATTTTCCTGTATCAGTAAGGAAGAAATTAGCTACATTAAAAAGTCTTTGTCATTTCTTCTATGACTCTTCAGTACTAAGAAAACTTAGTTTCTGAACAGCATCATTCCAGTTAATGGAAAATTTTTAATATATAGAAACCAACATTAAGAAATAATGTCTCATAAGGTACTTTGATCTTTGGAAGGCTCCTCCTGGCTCTCAGAACCAACAGAGGTTGTGTGAACTTTGAAAAGTCAGTCTCAAGGTCTTTTATCAAGCTGTTGTGGTTCAAACAAGAAAATTTTCATGTTGGTACCTAGTAAGGTCTCCCAGATGCTTTCCAGCAGAGATGACAAAGAGTATTACTCTTATTTTACTCTTACAGTGTAGTGATACAAATGAGAAATAGAACTTACCTGTCTACACAGTCTATAGAACAGTGCTGGCACCAATGTGACCACACAACGGGGTTCAGGTCACAGCACCATCCACACATCTGATTTCCTGTGCCTGCATTTCCTGTGGGGTCAGTGCTGTGCAGCATTAGGGCAACCTCGTGGGGATTGTGGTTCTGGAGCTGTGAAGATGGGACACAGTGAGACAAGCACTGCAGCTGCCAAACAGGGAGCCTCTTGCCAACCCTGGCACCAGTGCCCCTGCTGTGGCCTTCTGTGTACCAAACAGCCCCATTCCTACTTGTTTTAAATGAAGACTTCCAAACTTTTTGATACCCAGGATCAGTTGTCAAGATGGACAAGATCTGCAAGTGAAAAAGGAAGTAAACTCAAGAAAGTGCCCCTTCCCTTGGCAGTTTGAGAGAAATTAGCAGTCAGGTTAAATTAGAGAAACAGCCTAGAAAGGTCCTATGAAACTGCTTCTCCCTCCCTTCCTCTCCTCTGCACCGTGGTCCAGGTGAAAAGACATCCCAGTGACTCAGTGGATGAAGCAGTGCAGCAGCTCTGGAGGGAGGGACCAGCACCCAGCAGAAATGGTGTGACAGTAGGGAGGGAGCTGCAGGACAGACCGTGCTGCTGGGCTTTAGGTGACAAGAGGATCCACTGCAGTAATCACTTACATACCAGAAGGTGTCTGACAACCTGGGGAGGGAGCACAGCCACCTGTCCACACAACCCCTCTTTCAGCATAAATATTTGTCACTCTTTGCTACTGTTATGCTCCTGGAGACCTCCTGGGGACAAGAAGCTCTTCTCATTAACCTCATTACCTCACCTTGCTTCAGCCACTCAGGCTTTCCTGGCAGACTTGCAATTTCTCCTACAAATTTCCCCAAGGAAGGCAATTTTAATTGCAGTTTTGCTGCAAACAATGCAATTTAGCTGTCTACAGGAATCTCTTCATGTTGAGCCTGTATTCTACTTGACTTGAAATCTGTGCCCTGCACTGTGCTGAGTGTCAGCAGGTAGCAGGTGAGTGTGGGTGTGGGCAGACAGATGTCAGGGCTGTGTCCTCTCTGGCCTCTACAGAAGACTTGTGCAGGGACTACTGCATCCCACTACTGCATCAGGTTAATTAGATTGAACTGGTAATTAAGTTAAAAAGCCCTATGCAGCAGGGTCGAACTCAATCTAATAAATGTGTTGAACAGAAACCAAGCAATCGACTTGAAGCGTGCTCCAAGAGCTGAGAGGCAAATTAGAGAAGAGAAAGATGGAGAACAAAATCAGAAGGATGAGAAAGGTGAAATGTGAAAAGAAAGGGACAGGCAGGGGAGAAAGTGCAGAGACCAACATGGACAAATATTAACATAAGAAAAGAATAAAGAGAAAAATAGCTATGATTAAGCATAGTCAATGCTAGGATGCTGAATACCAACAGCAGCCAGACAAGGTCTTGGGCTTCCAGATTTCAAAATGTCTTGATTTATAAGAACTTGTCTCTAAATCCTGGAAATGTTTTTAAAAGGTTTGAAAGTCCCAAATAAGAATATATGTATACATATACGTAAGAAATAATGTGGTTGACCTGAGAAATTATAACATTTACCCTGGTATGGAATACACTCTTTATTTATGGTAGGAAATTTAGTCACCCAAAATGAGACTTCTACAGGGTTTTGTGCCTAAAATATACCTACAGATTGCATGTGTGAAAAACCTACAATGAATGCTCACAGTGTGATTAATATATCATCTGCAGAGAAAGAATAATAGGTTTTTTCACAGATAGCTTTTTTCTCTAATACAATATATATGATATTACCAACAACAAACTATAAAACATTACTAAAAATTCTGGTTTTAATAAAGATTTAAAATCCAACAACAACTCACATATCTCTTCCCATTCAACCCTTTTTTTTTTTTTATTTTTTTCAGTGAAATTTAAAGCCTTTAGAAGATCTTGCATGTGGAACCTCAGCACAGAAGTTTCCTGGTGAGGTATTTTTTCCTTACAGCAACTATAATTGATACAACCAAGGCTCAAAGCAAAGTTTTATGGCTATTTTATAAACCTAGGAATGTACTCGGGAAAATTTGTTATAGAAAAATTGACTCAACCTGTATTTAAGGATTAACTAAGACAAGTCCTGTGGCAGGGTGTAACCCAAAACGTGCTGCTTCTGCTGAGTTAATGGCAGGGCTGAGTTCTAATGGGGAGCATTCAGGTGGTGTAGAGGAGAGGCAAAGTGTAGCTGGGATGTCTGAAATGCTGTTCTGCTTTGCCCCCCTGAGGGTCCATGAAACCTAAAAGTATTTGGGTGATAAATGTGATGCTCCATCCCTGGAAATGTTCACAGCCAGGCTGGATGGAGCTCTGAGCAACGTGGTCTAGTGGAAGGTGTCCTTGCCCATGGGAAGGGGGTTGGAACCAGATAATCTTTAAGGTCTCTTCCAACTCAAACCACTCTGTGATTCTATGATATTATTAAAAAAGTGTTTTAGTACCCATTTGTCTGTGAATTTAGTAATTTAGATGCTTACATGCATCTGAAAACATGGTTGTTGGCAGTCAAATCGACCAAAATAACTTCAGATTTCATTAAAAGTATTTACAATGTTGTTTGTCCATATGCTGTGTACATTTATCCAGGAAAGAGAAAAAGCAAAGAAAGATAAAAGCATGGTGTCCTAATGTCTGAAATAATTGGTGATTATTTTATAGCAGGGTCTTATTAACACTTGATTTTACAAGGAGTCAGACTCCTGAAGTCTAGCAGCTCTAGGAGGATTTAAGCTTTGTTTTGTTGGTTGTTGTATTTTTTGTGGTTTGTTTTGTTTTGGTTTTTTTGATGTGTCTCTAATCCTCAGAGCTGCAATGAAAAGTTTAAAAATATGACTGGAGGATCAAAGGTCATATTTGAGATCTTAGAGGGTCAAAGGAAAAAAAAATAAGGATAACCTCTTATTGTGGTATTCTGAAAGTCATAAACATGCTTAAGGCAACATCCTGATGGGGGGAGGTTGATTTGTGGATTTTTTTTAGGTTTGGAAGTTTGGTCATGCTGCCTTTCTGTCACTTTCTGAAACTACAATAGCCACAATTATTCATACAAATAATCTAAAAGAAGAAGAATTAATTTAGATTGAAAATACTAAATATAGAAAATAAATTATAATATTGTGGGAAACAATTTCGCATAAACAAGGGAAAGGACTATTTACATGGTAGATTTTATTCCCCCTTGAATATTTGTTAATTTAATGAAGAATGGCCAGGAGATCTGCTTGCTTATGATAAAGCATCTACCACTGCTAAAATCCTTCTAAAGAAATTCTACCTTTTCTTCCCTAATTTTTTAACTTTCAAGACAACAGTAGCTAGAAAAAACGTTTTGACAGTTTTTTCATAGGCATGCTTATTAGTAATTATTTCATTTCTTTATTCTAGCCATTCCCATATCCCTTGGCAACAACACTTTGTCGGCAGAGTTTATATAAATGTTGGGAGAAAGCAGGTGTTACAGACCCATCTACATCCCTTCCTGACTTGGTGTCAGTGATGTTAAGCCCTCTTTAATTTCTGGGTCTGTTTCCTTCCATGAAATCCTGTAGGAACCTACAGGACAGTTGTCTATTACACTAAAGGGGTCGTATTTTTATTTCATTCTGTATGGTTTTAGAGAAGTGGCTACAGGCTTTACACCCAACCAAGCTTTGCACCTGTTAAATACTGAGACTTCCATAAGGAGGGAAAGAAATCTGAATTCTTGTATTTCTTGATGATAACCACTGCAACCCTGTATTTTTTCAGAAGATAAGATTTTTGAGGAAAACTCTTCTCCCTTCTTTCCTCAATTGTTGTTTTATAGAATCCCCTAAGATTTGTTGGGAGTGATTACAGTGTAGGCTTTGTGAATGCATACACGCACACCTTTGAACCCAGGGAAAAACCTGAGTTTAAGCGCTGTGATCAAAAGTCTGCATCTATAACGGGCTTGGTCTTATCCTCAAATTCAGGCAGTGTAAAAAGGTGCAGAGATTGTCAAGGGAAGAAGAGCCACTTCTGAAACAAACCCTCGTATTTTGATGCAGAATGTATGCTTGTTTAAACCACCTGCTGTCCTAAAGAAAAGACACCTCTCTGTCCCTGCTGTCCCAGACTCTCGGCCCTGGTGGCAGCCTGGCAGCAGGGATGGCACTGCCGTGGCTTTGCTCTGAGGCAGCAGCACAGCCACAGGTGATGGATGTTGGAAGCTTTTCCTTCTCTGAGACCCGGTGACGCCAAATCCACCCGCCCGCGGGGGCTGAGCCGCCTCTTTCGCTCGGCTGAATCTGCGAGCGCGTTGAAGGCTTTTTGGAGGGAGAGAGCGGAAAAATCTACGTTCAGGAGTGGACCGCGGCCCTCCTGGGCTTGGCACACGTTCCCTGTCAGCCCGGCGGAGGGAGGGCAGCCTGGGGTTTAGCCCAGCGGGAATGAAGCCTGGCGGGGCCCCCTCCTTGCCCAGCGCCATCCCGGGGCCGCAGCTGCGGCCGGGTTGGGCTGCGGGGAGCGCGGGTGGGAAGCGGCGCCTCGGGGGAAAGAAATCCCCCTCCCTTAGGGCACGGCCAGGAGAAATCCTGAGGGGGGTGAGGCGAGGAAACAGCCTGGGAGGTCGGGAGGGAGAGGAACCGCGCCGCCTTTGGGCGTTTTTGGCAAGGTGAAACCCAGCCTTTTCGCCCACCTCCGTGCTCCGGCAGCCCGGGGAATGCAGGCGCGGCTCCAGCTCCTCTCCCCTGGCCAAGGGGCCGGCGGGGCGGCCCGGGGCGAGCGGTAGCCGGGGGAAGCGGCCGGAACTGCGGAAAAGTTACACGGTGCTCGTTTTACAGCTCCCGGGGACCCTGCCGGGGTTCTCGGGGCGCCCGGGCACCTCCTCCCGTCCTCCGTCCCTCCCTCCCCGGTCGGGCTGCCCGCGGGACTCCCCAGTCTGCCAGGAGCGTCGCCCGAGCGCCTTCCCCTTTTCGGGTTCTGTGGCCTGAGGGTGTTTTGGGGGTTGGGATTTTCTTCTATTTTTTTTTTTTTTTCCTCTCTCTCTCTCTTTCGGTGCGAGTGCGGCCGGGCTGGGCGAGGGGAAGGAAACTTTCTCCCCCCCCCTCCCCCAGGATGCTCCGGATATTTTTGAAAGGGCGGAAGAGTGAGAAAGGGAGCAGCGTCTGTAAGGGCATCTCATGCTCTTGCGAAGGTCCCCCCTGACACCTCGCTGCTGGGATTAAAAGACCGGAGCTGGAGAAACTCCTCCCCTTCCCTCGGCTTCTCTCATTCTCCCCCCTCCTCTTACTTCCCCCTCCCCCACTCCCCCCCAAATTTCCTAAGGCCATTAGGAAGGGGGGGGAAAAAAAGAGAGAAAAGAGAAAATAAGGAGCCTGGAGTAACTGCGGCCCGCGGGACGGTGGGGAGAGGTGGAAGAGGAGCCTCCCTCTCCAGATCCATCGCTCAGCACCACGCTTGGGTGAAGGCATGGGAAGCACTGCCATGGACAAGAAGAAAGATGCCTCCAGCAGCAGCAGCAGCAGCAGGAAAATCTCCAGCCACAAGAAACTCATGTTGCGAGTGCACATCCCCGTAAGTGGCTCCTCGCTCTTCCTCCCCTTCGGCAGCTGGCGTGGCTTAGGCATGTTTTTCTCTGACATGGAGCGCAGCGAAAGGCAGGGAGAGGTGTTTCCTGCGCCGAGCTCTGGAGTTTGGGGCATGCTGGGCTGGGGGTGCACCCCTGCAGCAGCCGAGTCCTCCACATCTGGGGTGGGCTGAAGAGTGGGGTCTTGTCCCCCCGTGCAGTGCTGGGAGCCCGGGATGCCGTGTCCGTGGCACGGAGGAGTATCCTCACTATCCCGGTTTCAGAAGTGACTCTTACTCACTGCTGTACAAATGTTCCTGTGCCCTGGGCTGTGGGTTTGGCTCAGTTTGTCTCATTCCCTCTCAGACTTTCAGCACGGTCTAGCAAAAGGTCTCTTCACCCCCAAAGGCTGGTCTCAAGATTTCCCAGGTCTGACTGCGGGAACTGTCCCTGCCTGTGGCTGAACCAGCGTTTAATCTGATTCTTCCCTCTCTCTCAAGATTAATCCACTTCTGAATTTCCCAGGGCTGGGGAAACCAGAGCTCGCTCAGATTTGGATCCAAGCAGTCTGGTCATTGCCGAAAGAGCAGGGCAGTTGTATTCACAGCAAACTAGTGAGCCGTGCAGTCTGTTCACCAACTCTCTTCTGTATATTCCTCTATAAAGTTGACATGCAAGACATTATAGATACAGATACAGAATTAACACAGATCTAAAGCTTTATTTCCAGTCAGTACTAAAAGGCTGACTGGCTCCGTCTTCAGAACTATACGCCTTTCAAAACTTAGATTACTGGTTTTCTTTACTATTAGGATGTTCTTATGATCCATGTAGCTATTAGTTTTCTATTCTCAGTCCTGATGTACTTTTGGGTTCAGTGCTTCTGGCAAGAAATGACAAAGTCTTTGTATCTTTTCTGTGCACTCTGTTTTATTACTTACTGATGTTTGGAATTTTTTTTTATTAGTTTGTTTTAAATCTTATTATATAAAAGTGGGAAACAGTTTTGCCCGTATCTCTGCCAGGCCACCAAGGAGCAAAAAGATATTTCTGGTTCTAAGATTTTCCTTTGTTTTAGGAAAGAATAAGAAGTCAAAGCAAATTTATTAGGTGTCTTGAGTGTGTGGAATAAAATGGAGGAAAAGTACATGACTCTTCTGCAGATTTTATTTTTCTCTGGGGAGGAATGCAAGCCCAAGAGCCCAAGCCAAACTTCTGGAGCTCAGAGTGCATTCAGTACTAGAAAAAAAGGGTCTGTTTCTACTAACACGGGTGTTGGCTATGTATTTGTGACAGAAGATTTTAGGCAATAAACTTTACCATGTTCCCAGTGATACTTCACAATAGGGATGTAAAATACCAGCAAATAAAATGTACCACACCAAAGCACCACTCCCCCTGTGCTCATTATTCCTTCCCACCCTGCCTGCAATATTGTCTCTGCCATCTCTTTCCACTGCCCCCCCACCTCTGACTCAGTCTAGCCAGAAACTCTTGTGCAGTTGGGTCCCCACTGCTGCTCCCAGGAGCTGCATTTTCTGCCTGCTGAGGAGCCATAGGTAGTTTTGTAGTTTCCTGTGGTTCTTGCAGGATTTCACAGCATCCACCTGGTGTTTTTGAAGTATCTGCTGACCACCAGATATCTCTGACTACACCAGAATTTAGAGCAATTTTCCTCCTTTTATGGTGTGAAGCTAACATGAAAAAAAGTACTTAAGGAGCTCCTTAGCACTAAATCATTATTGACAGAGGAATGGTAATGCTTTTTCCTAGTTTTCTCCCTAATCCATAGACAACCTTTCTTCTTGAGTGTTGCCTTAGTCCTGTCTTGGCTGGAACATTTTATTAGTGGGTCATAATTTTTCACGTTTATCATCTCTTGGCTTTTTGCTGTGCAGTTTGTTACCTGGGTAATGATAATGACTGAAGTAAAAGCTTGCAAATGCTTGATGCTGCACTGAAACCAACATAAGTTTTGTTGCTCACCCAGTTGGAAGAGTTTCAAGATTTGGTAATGAGATAACAACTTCCATCCTTCCTCTCCATCCCCAAAATATGATCCTTCTCTTCCACAGTTCATCACTCTAACATTCCTCAAATGGACTATTGAGCCCATGGTTGTACTCATATTTTTAGTGGCTTTCTGTAAAATGGCAGAGTTTGAACATGGCTGTGTTATAAGAAAGAACATTTTTTGCATTCTCCTTACTTGACAGAGGAATCTGCATTTGAAAAGATCTGTTTAGACTGGTTTTTTTTTCTCTTTCATAACGTTGTCGTGGCTGTTGTTTTGGAGCATCATTCCTATTATTTCAGTGGCGCCTGTCAGTGTAGCTGTAGTTGTCAAGGGAGCTTTCACCAGACAGTAATTTTTATTTTGTTCATCCTCTTCTTTTTGTTTCTGTGAGATCATGTTTATTGCTGAGACATGTAATTCATGCTCATCTGGATCTTCACATTAGGAACAAGAGAAGAACTAACAGGGTCTGTGTAGGAGGGGAGAGAGGAGTCCATTCTGAAAGAGAAAGCAGTGTGACAGAGAGGTACTGCTGTGATGCAGCCTGAAACATATTTATTGGTCATGCAGAAATGCTGATTGAAAAAGTAATATATATTGGGGGGGGGAAAAAAGGTGAAAGATGCAAAATGCACTATAATTAGGTTACATGGATTGTGGAATGATAGGGATTTCTGAAAAGAAAGTTGTGTGTATTTCTTCCCTCCCCCATGTGGTTTTATTGTTTGGGGTTTGTCTGTGACAGTGGGAAAAAACAGATCAATTGAAGAAAGCAGGTTTGTGGCTTGCAACACTCCAGGGCATTTCTCGGGTACACCTTTCTGAAGGAAGAACAAGGCATGATACAAAAAATCTGGAAACACACTATTTTCACCTTCTTTCTGTGCTCAGTCTCCTTCAGCACAGGTGGGTGGTGCCCTACCTGTGTTTCTGGGAGTGGTGGTGGACCACTAAATTCCTGCAGGCTGCCTTTCCTCACTGCTCTCAGCTTGTGTTCAGTAGCCAAGAATAAAATAGGGCCACTGTATTCTGTAGCATGGCAGGGAGTGTTTGCTGAATGGCTGGGATGATGGAACATCTTGTTGTTTTGGTTGTTGTTTTCTTTGTAAATACACAACTGACTTAAACTAGTAATTTAGATGGACCAGAATATAATTGCAGGTGCTTTTGTAGAGGTCATATCAACTTCTCTCTGTCCCAGCAGCGTATTCAGAAGTCTTGAAATTAGAGATGCCTAAAATGGAAATTTCTGGTCCAAATATCTTTGAAAGCTGCTGCAGATTTAAATAGAAACCTTTGCTCTATAGATGCATCGTATCTGTAATATGAAGACATTAGCATTATAAAATTCCATTTTAAGCCATTAGAAGTTAATGCCTGCACATTGCTTTGAACATTTTTAAAACTCTATTCTGAGATGAGATGCAATTGTCTGCTAAGTAGGAGCTCACAGCAGTGAGATCAGAATGTTCTTTTGTCATCTTGCAAAATTGATCTGTTCTAATGTTAACATTTCCATTGTAGGTCCCTGGTGCTGCAAAAAAAACCCAAAAACAACCCCAAAAAGATTCTGTTCTTGTTTACTTTGAATTTCATCTGGGATGGTTCAGTCAGTGCTAGCAAAGTTATGTTGTATTTACATGAGCACAATTGAGAGTAGAACCTGTCTCAAGAGCTTCGCTGTGCCAGGTGTCAAGCACCCACTGCTCCCAGCAGGTGGGAATTGCAGGAGCTTGGCACTTCCTTGGATTTTTCCCAAATACATTGCAAGGTGACTTTTTATTCAAAAGAACAAAGAAGTTTTTTTCACAATAAGCACAAAAATAACATCTGTGAGTGGATATCAAAACACCTTTCAGTTCAGTGAGGTGGCTCTTGCCTCTGGTGCTTCAGCCCTGATAGCAGAGGTGATGCACTAGAAGGATGTGCTTGGGGATCAGGATTCTTTATTTTCTATGCCACACAAAGAAACATCTCTGCACAGTTTCTCCCTTTTCTTTGTCAACCTCTGTGATTTTGAAAAGAGTCCTCGATGTCAAAATGTATTGCTCTTTCCAGGCTTGGTGTTATGCTGGGATGCCAGGCTGAACATCAGATGGCTTAAATATTTCTAACCCGCTTGATGACAATGATGTTCTGACAGCTACTGTTGGCTCAGGCTCTGCCCCTCCATCTTGCTTTCCACACTTGCAAAGTCATTAATGGCTGCATGCCTAATAAATCACTGTGAAATGATTTTGTTCTGTCACAGTTTTTACAGGGTGCTTCTTGTCTCTCAGTAATTGCAGGGTGGGCTGATGAGAGCAGCACTTCAGTCTAGGAGTCGCTTTAGGAAGCTGCAGGTGGGGAATAAACAAGTGAATTCTTTCAAAGGTGAAAGGAAGTCAGCTTCCAGTGTGATCTAGGAATGAAAGAAATGTTTGTTTTCTTGGGAAGAGGAGGTGAAGGGAGAGAGAGACAGAGGAGAGAGAAATGTTTCCCTAAAATTAAATCTGCAACTGTTCTCCCTCTCACTCTCACAGGGCAGGCTGTGAGTTGTCCTGAGCCTCTGTGGCCTTGAAGTTTAAATTTGGATTCCTCCCTCAAGAGCTGATATATTAAGACAGGAAAGGGCAAGAGGTATTTACTCAGGAGTGTTGTGATGGTACTTTGAATTATCTGAAGGACTCATGTTTACAATCATAATAGCTGCCACTGCAATTGAGGAAGCATTAGCCTTTTTGGTTCAAAAGCAAAACAGAAACAGACCATCAGTGTATAGAAACATGTTGTGTCTTACAAAATACTACTTTTCCTGGTTTGAGATTCTGTTCCTGAAGCTTCTCACCCAACTTCCTTTATTTAAACCTGAGCCTGTGAGGACTGTGGGCTCAGAAAAAATGTGAATTTCCTTGGAGAAATAAGTTGTGAATGTGGAACGACCTCACAGAAGTGTAGATGGTGAGACTTTGGGGCTCAGGGAAGTTTACACTGTGCTTGTATTGGGAATTAGTGGAACAGAAGAAAAGTCATGCTCCAGAGAGATCAGGAGTGAAGTGGGGGGTAGTGATCTCCACCAAGGAGGTTCCAGCTCCTGGTCGCAGACCCACAAGGTTCAGCTTATGCTCGACTTCACCACATTGCATTCAAGGGAGCTACTCAGATGGGACTGGAACCAGAATTCAACCCTCATTTTGTTGATGATATTTGGACAGCCACGGAAGTAGGCTGGTGTGCCCAGGTGCTGGCTTGGCAGGGCTAATGGGAGGAGAAAGGAGGCAAAACTGAGTCAGCATTGGTTGCCCAAATTGTGGACATTCATGTTGAGTGAAGTAACACGTGTAATTCTCATCCCTTTGAAGAAAAGCTGAATTTCTGTCAAAAGGCATCCCATGCACAGGGAATAAGGAAAGAGCAGGTTTGGTTATAAGAGAAATGAAGCATCAAGGAAGACATCAACAGCAGACAAGAGATGTCACAATGTGGGCTGTTTTACCCTAGACTGGTCACCAGGTTTTGGGAATTGGCTCCAGGGCCTGATCTGGTTGCAGGAGGCTGCTGTCTCAGTTTTCTGCTCTTGTTTGCACTGTAGACACACTGGAGAAAATGTTACAATCTCACAAACAGAGAGACCTGTGCATGTCTTCAGAGGCTAAAAGAAAAATATTTCAATCTTGAAAGGAGTGGGTTTTTTCTCCTGGAAAGGAAAACTTATGTACACACATGAATATACGATGCCATCAAAAAATATAAAATATTACTGTTGGTGTGGTGATGCAGTGCTGTACTGCTGCTGAACTCTTTCTCATTCCAGCAGTGAGCTAAAACACCAATGTGTGTTAGATATGCAGAATGATTTCTGTGTTTATTCTTTATGTACTTGTAGAAACTGGAGTATAATGCTTCAATTTAGTGTTTGCTTCTGTAATACTGTCTCTCTTAAGTTGCTTGCATATGAAACCTTTAAAGCATGAAAGCATTATTTACACACTAGAGAACCGAAACATAACACCGTACTTCAGTTTTTGACACTGAGGATTCATAGAAGGGTTTATAACATCGTTCAAATTTTCATAAAATTCAGCTTGACAGTAAATTACATTATGTAGGCATGACCCAGTGGGATGCAGAGCAAATGCATTGCAGTGTGAATTTCATGGTTGTCATTTGTTCCCCACACCGTGACTCTTCAGACCTTACGATCATTATTGCAAAGAGTGACTGTGACCTTCTGCTCCAAAAACAGAACCTATGTCATAAGCTGAAGACTTAATCTATTTTTGTGACCAGGGTGAGAGAGCTGTATGCCTTTTTTTAAGCTGCTGGAGAGCATATTCATACATCTGGGGATTCATTAGGAGGAAGTGTGTGCCTTATAAGCATTGTCTGCCATGTTATGGAGCCTTTATCTTCATTTATGTACAATACCCGTTGTGCAATTTTTAGTCAACTTTTCATGTCAGTAATGCTGCTGGAACAATGAAAATAAGAAAATGCTCAGTCTTCTGCAAGCTGAAGAAAGCAAACCTCTCTGAGTGGTCGGAGTGCTGCCTGACAACATTACAAAACACAGGACTTTCCTGCTCAGTTGTGGATTTACCAGGGGTCTTTTATGAAATTTGGGTCTGGTTTGTGGAAGCTACATGCCTATTGATTCCTTTAGGAGAGGTTGGAAATGTGTTTTCTGTGGAATTGTAGAAATCAGTACTTGGTGAGCTAGATCAGGGGTAAAATCGGAGTCCAACATGAGGAAACTTTCTGATTAAGACAAGCTCTCCATAGAAATGGGATAGTTTTAGGAATGTGGTGGACTAAACACGTGCCATAAGCATTGCCTGTTGGCTGTCTAGTGGAAGAAATGGATTATTACCTGCTTGCCACTTATTTTGGATGGACTCTACAAGGAAATCTGAAAAGAGGAATTATTTAGAGATTTCTCAAGTGCCTCACAATGACCCTCACAATGACCTAGCCTTAATCCTTGACAAATTTCCACTGATACAGGACTGTTGGATGCCTTTAAATAGGTGTGCATATAAGTGTTTGCTAGGCCTGTGTTGCCTTGCTTTTGGCCATGTGGCCTTTAAAAGGTGTAAGTGCAAACAAGTGTTTTTACAGAATCATGGAATTGTTGAGGTTGGAAGAGAGAGATCTGGAGGTTGTCTAGTCCAGGTGTTATTCCTGACCCGGTGGTCAACTAGAGCAGGTGGGTCAGGACTGTGCCCCATCAGATGTTGAATTTCTCCAAGGCTGGAAAATCCCCAGTTTCACTGCTCTGATGGGACACAGTCGAGCAAGTGAAAGTTCCTGGAGACAGACTATTGTTCAGCCACTACACAGGCACATGAAATTGAACTCCACAGTTGGTAGGATCTTGTTCCAAAAGCATAGACCCAGTCTGAGGAGTGAAATTGGATTTGGCTGGAAGGAGTGTAGAGACTTCTGGGAAAAGGATTCTCTGAGATGGGTACCAAAACTGGAGGCACAATAGTCCCAACAAGACTTGAGAAAGAAAGGAAGAGTAAGGGAAGGGTAAAAAAAAGTGCTTAGTCAGTGTTATCATGCTGTGTATGAGCTTGCCAGCTTCTCAGTAGATCATTGCATCTTCTGGAATGTGGTTTTCATCATGCATTGTCATTCCTTTTGCATAAATTCATTAGAGGGAGATTTGCTGTTACTGAGTATTAATTATGTGTTGGAAGTGTGATCTAAATCAAGAAGTGTGAGGAAAGACAGTTCAAGGATAAAGCACTAAATCCTCAGCAGTCTGAGTCTCTGTCTGCTGTATGGCCTGAGGGCAGAGGAGGTGGAAGCTGTGCATTGATGAATGGCTGAGGTTTGAGGTCCACAAAGAGTCAACTTTTAAAGTGTCAGTGTGCCAACACTGAAACACCAAAACAGCTCATGGGATCTTCTTTCCATCCATGACTGAATGCTGTTAGATGTCTGTACATATGTTAGTAAAGACAAACTCTCTGAAGAATTCAAAGCCTTGACAGATTGTATTGGCTGGAGGAGCTGTGAAGAAACAACTTCATCCCTGCAGTGTTGATATTCAAGGAGAGGGCTGGAGTTAAAGCAACTTTTCCCATGTTGTGTAGGAATGTGACAGTTGAACTCCTGAAATTTTTAGACCCAATTCCCTTACCTTAACCATAAGCCAAACCTTCTTCCTACAGTATTTGTTCCATAAGGATCCATGTACAAGCTCAGCCTAAGTCAGACCCGTGTATAACATTAACCTAAGGCAGCAGTCATGGGAAGTACTTTTCCTTTTGCTTTTTGAAAATATGTGTGAAGTGAAAGGATTCCAGTCTAATGTCTACAGACAGTCATGCCATGTCTTAAAATAACACTATTAGGACTCTTAGCAGCCTGATCAGGAAGACCAAGAACTGAGGATAGGAGAAGAATTAGAGGAGACTATTTTAATTTCCAGCATCAAAAGTGGTACCAGTGAGTGTGCCTGATTATCACATCCTCCACGTGGTTCATGTGGTCGTTGAAAGCTGTGAGATGTTAGTCTTTTATTTTCTGTATGGCTGGTGGCACATCAGTTGTAGAATTCTTGAAACAAGGCATCTACAGCTATTTGACATGTAGTCATCTGCATTGTCAAAAAAATGTAATTTGGGTATATCTGAAACAGCTCTTTACCTGCCATGTGCAATCTGCAGCAGTCTCCAAAGAGTTTGCAGGCATTCTGTCTCCTTTCCTGAATTCCACTGATTTGTCCTTCCAGTTGCTGGAGCTGGGCATTCTCTAGTGCTGCTGCCAACTAGAGCAGGAAAGAGAATACCATCATGGTCTCAACACCATTTTTTGATACTCCTTCCACTAATCCTAGATCAACATGTACATTTTTAGGGGAAAATGGGGAAATTCTGCCATTTGAAAAGTTGAGCCAACATTATTCATAAACACAAAATTTATACCCTGAAAAGAATGGGAAGTAGAAGATGTTATTCAGCTGTTCCCTTTGCTCTTTAGTTAGTGACTTGATATTCAAAGTAAATACTAATTTAAGAGACTTCTTTTAGTTGGGTGATGATTAATTATACATTTTCCATATATTTTTCTATGTGTTTTAGAATGAGTCTACATGCTTTAAGCTGCACAGAGACAGGAGAGTACATGCCAGCGTTTTTTCTTTATAAAGTAAATCCAATAATTCAGAAAGTGCAATTACTTCAATTCCTTTTTTTTCCTGTATTGTACTAAGAGTTCTGGCTCTTTCACTGCTGCAGATCTGTGGACATGTCATCAATTGGCATGTAAGAGTTGCTGTTAATGGAACTCTTCTGATTTTCAGCTGTAAAACACTGCAGTTAGTAAAAGAGGAAGCATCTTATTTAACCATGCACTGGAATGGGCTCATCTCCATTACTTAGTCAGACAGAATTGTTCTTCACCCAGTATTCCTCAGTTGTCCCAGTGGACCTCAGCTATTTCCCAAGGCAAGGGAAGCTGCTGTTCCCCAGCTGGATTTCCCAACAGATTGTGTTCATCCTCCCATCCTCCTGAATGCTGAACAAAGCATGTTGCCTTACAATGCCTTCCTCCTTAGCCAGTTTGTTTTATTTTCATTGTCAGATAAAACGAGTGGTAACTTGGTAAGCCTTGATAACTCACTTGCTTTTGATGCCCATCTGTCTGTAGTCTCAGATCCAAAAATCTGCAAACAGATGACTCAAGTTTACTTGAAATGCCATTCACAAGATTAAGCCTTGAGAAAAGAAAATACATGCTAAGGAGCCTAGTAGCTCAAAGAGATGGGATTTTCAAAGGAGTTTAGGCATCTTAGGTTCTTTAACAGTATTTGAAGATCCTGCCAGTTCATTTGCATCAGGATATCCTTAATTACATTTGAAAATTAAGCTTTACATCTTGCAGTTTTTCAAGGTGCCATTCTTCTCTCTTTGCTATTTATACCTGCGTTACAAACCAGCCACTTTCCTCCTTTTCTACTTCCAGTAACATTCTCTTGTGCCTGATAGCTCAAATGGAAAAAAACAAACAAACAAACAAAAAATACAACCAAAAAATATCAGAAATTGGTTTTTATTTCAACAGAACAGAGACTGAAAGTAATACTAGGAAGTAATTTGGGAAGAGATAAATAGCAGCTGCTCTCCTGATGATAAAGACTGAAACTAATACTGATACTTGGTGCATTGCAATCTGTTGTGACATAATAAAGTCTGTGTATGTTTGTCTTACATTTGACTGAGAGGGACCAAGTATTACATGTGATAAAGGCTTCAGAAAGAAATTTCTTTTCAACGTAACTTGAGAAAAGGCTGCAATCATTTAAAATTGTGAGAGGATTTTTTGGTTTTATATTTTTTTTACCTGGGTAAACTTGAAAACTTTTGTGAGCTACTGTAGGCATTTAATGTGTTCAGACTCTCTGTGGGTAGTTATTTCAAATTTACTTTCAAATATAAATGTTTAAAAATTAAAAAAAATATATTTCACTGCCATAATCTGCATAAAGCTTTTTGTCAGTGTATTTATCAAGCAGAAGGATTTGGGTTGAAGTAACCAAGGAAGAGGCACACATGTAAAAGCAAAGGCTGTAAGATCAATGGCATTGATCAGTATATGCACTTTAATGGATGAGAGTTGGGACACACAGGCTGAAATCTGGGGACATGTGTCTGGGGATCGATCATCTTCTCTTGGAGGAATGGTAAAATCGAATTTCTCGACTTCAGCAACAAAGTGAGAGAAGATATGAACTAACACACTCCATATATTTCTGAAAGATCATTTTCAGAGGGCAGTAGTTCCTTTGTTTGTGTTGTATAGTCTTGAATATTCTGTGCACCTGACTAAGTTAATTTTAAAAACAGGTAAGGACACAAGTCCTTATGAAGGACACAAGTCCTCACCGACCGTATGAAGTTCAGCAAGAGAAAGTGCCGGATTCTGCACCTGGGATGGGGCAGCCCTGGATGTATGGAATGAGGGGCTGGAAAGCAGTGCCACAGAAAGGGACCTGGGGGTCCTGGTCAATGGCAAGCTGAATATGGGTCAGCAGTGCCCTGGTGCCAGGAGGGCCAACAGAGTCATGGGGAGCATCAGCCCAGCATTGGCAGCTGGGCAAGGAGGGGATTGTCCCGCTCTGCTCTGGGCTGGGGCGGCCTCACCTCGAGTGCTGGGGGCAGTTCTGGGAGCCACATAACAAGAAAGACATTAAACCATTAGAGACTATCCAAAGGAGGGCAGTGAAGATGATGAAGGGGTCTTGAGGAGAAGCTGTGTGAGCAGGGGCTGAGGGCACTTGGTCTGTTCAGCCTGGAGGAAACTGAGGGGAGACCTCACAGCAGTTACAGCTTCCTTGGCGGGGGAAGAGGACGGGCAGACACTGATCTCTTCTCTCTGGTGAGCAGTGACAGGATCTGAAGGAATGGCCTGAAGTTGTGTCAGGGGAGGTTTAGGTTGGATGTTAGAGAAAGGTTCTTCACCCAGAGGGTGGCTGGGCACTGAACAGACTCCCCAGAGCAGTGGTCACAGCACCAAACCTGACAGAGTTCAAGAAGTGTTTGGACAATGCACTTAGTCACATGGTTTAACTCTTGGGGATGGTCCTGTACAGGGCCAGGAGATGGACTTGATCATCCTTGTGGGGCCCTTCCAACTCAGCTTATTTTGTGATTCTGTGATGAGCAGAGCCTGTGTGTGTGGAGGGAAGCTGCCCTGTGTGCAGCTGTTTGCTCTAAGCTGAATACATTCAGTGTGTATAGACAAGCTGGCAAATTGCACATGTTGCATTGAGAAATGAGCTGTGATGGAAAAATAAAAAAAGATGTTTAATTATTTCAGGGGAAAACCCCACGCTATGCATATCCTGTGTTTTCCTGTCACAAAACAAACAGAGCAACGAGCTTGACCTTTAGGCTGTTTTGATTTCTGGTGATTTTTTGTTTACAAGACCTAAATAATTTAAAGTTCTGTCACCTGGGCTATTGTGCTAAGGGATTAACACACAGTGGCTTGTCCTACTGTCCCAGGTGTAAGTAGGACTAACTTCTTCCTTGCCTCTGTCTGCTTCCCTGTATACAGCCATTGCTGTAGAAGGCCTCCAAGTCTTGTCATGTCAAATAATGCATGGTCTTCAGAGCTCACTGGGGGAGAGAAAAGTCTGGGAACAATGTGAACAGGCACAGCCAGGCATTTCCACTAATTGTTGATGTGGATGATGGAACACAAAAGCAGAAGGAGGGAGGGGGGAATGGAAATGTGTCTTGGTGTGGAAACCTATGTGTAAAAACAAATATGCCTGGACTTGCTTACTGGGAATGTAAATGTAGCACAGGAGAACTCCCACGACAGGAATCCTCTGCTTTAGTCTGCCCCTGCCAGATAATTTTAGAAGGTTTCTTTTTTTATTTATTTACTTCTAGAGACTTCTTTGGCTGTTTGGGGTTGTGGACTTCAGCAACCTTAAATTGTAGCAGGTAGTTAGTTGCATTTTTTTGCTGAGCTAGTTTGAAATTATCTGTTACTTTTTGATTCTGGTTATTTGATTCTGCCTAAATATTGGAAATGGAAAACTTGAATTACTTAATTATTAATGTAGCATGGCAGTGGCATTTCAAAAATATATCCTGGTGGAGTTAAATATCTAAGTAACTCTCTTCCATACTGTGTACTCTAATCCAAAGCAGGGTGGAGTGATTTCTAGATAAACTGTATAAAATAAGTAAAATAAAATTACATATTTGGATTTGGGGGGGGGTGATTATTCATAGTGACAAAATAGAATTTCCTCTCAAGAACTATTGTGCAGAAATATCTATAATGTAATTTCCTTAAACTCAGAAACACAAGAGGTAAAGACAGTGATGAAGAGATGACCATTTGGTAGGATGAGCCTGAAAATGGCATATTTAATCTATAGAATGGAAGCTATATGGAATTATGAGCAACTGAAAATGAACTAAGTAAATTTAGTGAGATTCCTAAAATAGAATTAGTAGATTCATGTTTCACTACACAGTGGAAATTTTTGTATACAGGTGAGATACCAGCCCATGCTGGGCTTCCTCATCCCCTGGAGAAGGAAAGGTTTTTAACATCAAGGAAGCAGAAAACACAAGTGATGCACAGGGCACTTGCATATTCACCTGTGCCTGAAGGATCATCCTACCTGTGATGAAAAGCAGATATTTCTGCAGTGAAATGCAACAGCTGCAATTAGTATAATCAGCACAATGCAACACAACTGGTAAAAATCCCAAATGCTTACTCTGTCCATTTACTAAATGAATTGCAAATGTCTGACTGAGCTGAGAACTGTTATGGAGGCAAAAGGAAAGGGAATAGCCAGCAGAAACACCCATTTGTTGATTGTATAATGGATCTGCCATTAGTAACTTGATCATGCCAATGCAATTGCTTTTTCTCCAGGACAGAGGCTTGTTCTTACCAGGACTGATTGAAAAGCACTCTGATTATGCCAAAATGTGCTTTAAATGGAAAGAGGGAGATGGAAAACTATTTAACAGTAGAAATATGATTGCTGATAGCATTGCAGGAAAGTGACAATGCAGAAGGATAGCTTGATTTTATCCAAGCAGTTAGATTGATCCTTTTTTAGTTAAAAATATATTAATTCAGTGCTGTGAAAGTTATCACAAGGACAGCTGTAAGGACTGATGGTGGAGCAGAGTGAAAATTGAGTTCATCCTGTGAAACTCATCAAAACGGTCCATTGTGGCACTTCTATTTTGACAGGCAGGATTGGCCTCCCAGCAATTACCATTGAAAATATTTATCACTGTAGTGTGGAAATCTGACTTCCTGCCATTGGGCTGGGAACTTCATTTCACAGTAATCTGCTGAACATCTCTGCTGACTAAGGCTGATTCTGAGCATGTTACCAAAAGATCTCAGTTTCTCTGCCTTCTTCTTCCCAGTCTTCTAGTTTTCACATCAGGTTTCTCTTTATTATGTGCTCCTGTTTTTGTAATCCTGTGATTTCCAAAAGCCACTGTGACCTCCACACAAGTAATATTCTTTATTTAAACTTCTTTATTGTGCAGGTGATGACACACTGGGACAGATTGTCCAGAGAGGCTGTGGAGTCTCCCTCATGGGAGATATTCCAGAACCATCTGGACACAATCCTGTGCCATGTGCTCTGGGTTGACCCTGCTTGAGCAGGGCTCTTAGACCAGATGTCCCTCTGTGGTACCTTCCAACCTGACCAGTTCTGTGATTCTGTGGATATTCACTGAGCAGTATTCCCTGAGCCAGAAGCACTTGCTGCTATCTCTAGAGTTTCCAAAATCTGCCACAAAATATGAACAAATCAGGCTCACAGAAGTATGTGTTGGGTCTGTATGGGAAAGATTTTTAGATTTGTTTACATTCCTGAGACGTAGGCAAACTTTAGGAGTCAATATCTTGTTTTTCAGAATTTTGGTGACTTTGCTCACAGGCTGAGTATTTAATGCTAATGTGTGCCACAAGGTTCCTGCTTTCATGGAAGATACCCACAATTAGCATTTTAAGGGATTTAAAAATTATTTTTTTATGGCTTAGGTAACCAGTTCAGCACAGAGCATGTGGAGCAGCTGAACCTGCTGGAGGAAGATTCTCAGCTTTCTGAGCTGCTCAGCACTAGATATGCTGAGTGCCATTCTGGTGGTCCTTGCCTTAGCAGGAACGTTTTCCCTGTCACTGGAGCTGCTGTGGACAGTGGGGCTGGAACTGGAGATGCTCTTTCTGCCTGGGATGGAACTGTTAGGATTTCATTATGGCTCTGTGCAGCTCAGAGGGATGGGAGGAAGAGCCACCTAGAGCTTGTGAGTGTATAAAGTATAAATGGGCAAAATATGGTGTACCAGAAATACCTCATGGATGGATACCAAAAGATCAGTATTTTTGCTTTTGATTTTGCAGTAAGTCCATTTGGCAACCAACCAGGTTTCTTCTAGTTGTTCTGCTGAGAGCTTTCTCTCCTTGCACACAAATTTTGCAGCTCTGCTTACCACAAGTCTTACCACATGTGAGAGGATAGTGCAAAGTGTCTGATATAAGAGCTGTGATGGAGATGGGGGAGTGAAACCAGGGTGCAGTGGTAATATTTATGGCTAATGCTATGATGCACCCTCTCTGCTATTCTGGTTTGGTTACAGCTGTAATTCTCTAGCTGTGGTCTAAAATGGGGAGGCAGGTAAGAGGCTGAACACACTGTGAGCCAGGAAAACCTAAAATATCTCTTTTACTTTTGGCCAGATGCCCAGACCAGAATAAATATATTCAGCCTTTCTCTTTCACATCCCCATTGTAGAGACAGAATACAAAAAGGCCAAACAGAAATCTGACAGACCATATTTTGTTTATATAGAGGTTTGGTAACTGTATGAGATGAAGAGACAGTTATCAAGCTAAGTCCTGTACTTTATATGGATTTATAACAGCCATTTAAATAAAGTATGTCTTTGTGCTCAGGCTGAGAATTTGTAAATTCAAACTGTTTTATGCATGTTTGCATAATATATGAGGGGGTTTTATGTGTAGTGCATATACTTGCCTAGATGTTTTTGTTGTTGGAATGATCGTGGTGATTTAGTTAATGTTGTTTTCTTTTCTAAGCATCATCTCAGAATTTATCACAATTTCATTAATAGAAAAAACCCCATCTTTTATCTGTCCTGATTTGTACACAAGGCCAGTTTGAGGGAAAGGTTGACTTTTCTGAGAAGCTTCCAGAAGTTCCAAGAAAGGTTTATTTCCATCTGGTAGTTAATTAAAAATAGGCTTAAAAACTTCCTATTTCCCTTTCTAGGATATTCTGTTTCTCAGGCTTTTCAGCACAGCTGTCTGTGAGTCTGCTGGCTTTCTGTGTCACTTTACAGAACTGCTCAGAAAAAGATCTGTGACACCAGTGGAAGGACAGGACTTTCCTCAGATGGCTGGAGCTACAGTTCTTGGTCTGACACATTGGTGGGGCTTCATAGGAAGTTTATAGCTTTGGGAAGGAAATTTAATTATATGTTCTGACAAAAGCCTTAACATTTTCTTGCTCTTTTTACTGTTGGGAAATTGCATGTAAAGCAACTGCGACTGGTGCAGCATATTTGTGTATTTTATGTATAACTTCAAAGCAGAATGAGCACAAAAGCTTATCTCAGCAAAGTCTTTCTAAGTACAAGTATTTATTAAGCTGAGCATAGAAATTCAGTCAAACATAAGCTCAGCTATTGCTGGTAATTCATTAACAGATTCATCTAAAACTTTGTCCAAAGCTTTAGTTTCTGAATCAGGTCATGAACATCTCATTTCCTCACCAACCTGAAAATACAGAGTTGATTTGGTGGTTAAAGCCAAGTTTAGCCATATGGAGCAACAGTGTAACCTCCTAACCACAAGCTTGCTTTGTCTTGCATCCAGCTGTGCTTCTTCCACGTGTCAGGGCTGAGGAGGAAGAGGATATCCCTGAAGTGTGAAACATGGCAGTCTTCACCCTGCCACCCTGATGGCTTTGTTCTTCATCTTGAAGGGAGTGTGTGGCCCAAACCAAGCTCTCACTCCACTGACCTTTGGATGGTTCATTACTTGCCTGGGAACAGAGTGTGTGGAGTAAACTCTGGAGCTGATACAAACTTTTGCATAGCTAAAGCCCTGAAGTGCTTTAGGAGTTATGTTTTGTCATACATGACTGACATATAGATAGCTATCTTAGATATCTGTGGCAGCAATCACTAACTGTTTTGCTGGTGTTTAGCAGTGCTAGGAACATTTATGCTGGAATTCAAGGAAGTTACTTCATCTGGACTACATGATGGGGAGGACTTTGCCAAAAAATGCCGAGTGTGGAACAGAGTTGAGAGTAAAAATTTATTTTCTGAAGGAAACTGTCGTGAGATCCTGAATGAACACAAGAAGTTTACTTCTCTGTGCCTGGAGAAAAACACAGTTTTGTTTATTCTGTGTAAACTCAGTTTCCTCTGTAGCACTTTGCATGCCTCCACTGGCCCTGGTTTGGTTCCTGGTGAACCAGGTAACATCAGTGCCCCTAACTAATCTGGATCAGGATTGTAAAGTGTCATCAGTCATTGAACTGCCAATTTTTGGATATATGCAAGATCCTGATTTTCCCCAATCTCATCTTGTTATCCATGTGGTTATTCAATTTATCCTCTTGCAGCTCTTGTCAGACAAGTGTGCCTTCTAATATCAACCTCCTGTGCACTCAAGGTTTCACTTACACCTTAAACACCAGGAGACCTGCTTTATTTGCTCTTGCCAAAGAAGTGGACTCTTGGAGACTATCCAGGATTTTTATTGAACGGGTATTTGATCCAAGCATTTCTTTTAAAACTGTCCTCGAAAGCCTGGGGAAGAGCCAACATAATAACCCTAATGCACTGCCCCCTCCATGTCCTTCCTTCTGCCAATTTCTAAATGTTTAGGAGAAATGGTTGATTTAATGTTGCCCTGGAAGTATCATTATTTCTCATGTGAAGCTTGGAAAGCAAAAATTTAAGAAGTAATCTGCCCAAGACTATAGCATGCTGGGAAGTAGAGTTCAATGGCTCCCTAGTCTTATATGTATGTAAGGTAAAAACCCATCATGCTTAAAGCCAGACCATTGTAGGTAATTCAGCACTGCAAATGTCTTGGCCCACTCTGCTCCTGATTCTGCACTGGCTCTGTGTGGAGCTTTCCCTATATAAAATCACCTATAACGTGGCTCGTTTTGGCCTCAGGAGTTTACCTGTGATGAGGTCTGTTGCCAGACCTCTGTGTCAATACACTTACTGCCTTCAGTTGTGGACAAAGCCAATTTGACTCACTTGATGCAAAATCAAAGAGGACTGTGAGCCTTTGGCTCCCCATAAAACATCCCTTCCCTGCCATTCACTGTTGTTATGGCTGATGGAAACAAGCCAGTGTTAAATAAGGGGTGGGAAAGCATCGCCCTGCCTTAAGCTGAGTACAGCTGTGAGGGCAGGCAGTGTTTTAGCATGCTCTGGGCTCCTAAAAGCACTGCAGGGGCAGCAAAGGAAGTTACTCCCACTATTTGAAAAGGCAGGTCAGCAGAGTCCCAAAGCTCCAGCAGCTGAAGCCTCTGGAGAGCCTTGTGTTCCCTAAGCCCTGGGGAGAGCTGAGGAAGAGCCCTCACCGTGGGAACTGTGGTTTGAACCTGCAAGGACGGTGACAGATCCTTCAGAACTCCCCCAATGAAGGTCTGGTTTTTTCTAATTGTGATAAAAGAAATCAGCCAGGTGGCTGAGACAAGTGAAAGTTGGGACTGTGGTGGTGGCTGGTCAAATGCTGGAAATACCAGTGTTGTGTGTTTCTAGGTGGCATTTCCAATCCATTTTCAGGAAGTTGGTTTTTTTTTCTTTTCTTTGTCTGTCCTTGTTTACTTGTAATTTCACTTTTAAAGCTCTTCCTTCCCCTTTCTGGGCTTCTCTTTCAAATCTGTTAAAAAGAAATTTCATTCAGATTCGCAGAAACAATGTTTGCTTGTCTGTTTGTTTTCCCAGGCTGTTCAGTAGGTTACAAAGATAAGTTCTGCTTGTTGGTTAGTTTACATAGGTAGGATCCTTTTGATTCCCTTGTGGAGTCATTATACAGCTCTTCATCAAAACTTGGGGCATTTGAAACTCTTAAATCAGCAGATGGCACATTTTTATGAGCAGTATCCCATGTTCTGTATGTGTGTATGTGGGTGTGCCTGCACACACCCATATTTCCATGTGTATTTTTTGCATATAATCCTTGGGGCACGTCTGATCTGAGGCTTTTGAGAAGGACTGGAACCATGGCGTCAGGGAGCAAGGATTTCTTATGACATGTCTGGTATGTTTTGATGCAGGTGTAGCCAAAGAAGATGGTTATCACACTCTGAACGTGGAAAAGGTCACATTCTGACATATAGCTACAGGTTGTGGACCAGACTCTTTCTAGATTTGGAAAACAGTTCAGAATTAATCTTTCTGAATCATCCTATATCTTTATGTTGACCCTCACATTATACCTAGAATGACTCCTTTCCTGTGTCTGTAGCCCTTCCTCATCTTTCAGTTATTAGGCATCAGAGCTGTTTTTCTTCTGGAGATCAGTCAATTATTGGGTCTCAACAGGAGGATTAGAATTTCTTGAGTCTAGAAAAAAAAAAGCTAGAAATAATTATTATTTATTTCCCTTCTTGCTCTAGGGGGATGCATGATGCAAGAAGGAACCTTCTTTAACTTGCCATTTATTTCCTGCCTCCTGTAGGAAAACTCTTTAGGCAGTGCCATCATATCTTCCCTGCAATAAACTTCATCAGTTTGCAAAGTGATGATGTTTCTTGCACTCATTAGAGCTTTTCTCCAGAACTTTACTCTTTTTTTTCTCCTTCCTAATTTCCAACCTCAATTTATGCACAATAATTTTCCATTTTCTAATTGCACCCACAAAGTGTCCTTTTATCTTTTTTCCCTTGTTGCTGTTTATGCACCTTATGTAACTGTGGAGAAAGATCACACACACTATCAGCTGTCAGCTGCAGGACCCAGCCAGCCAAGCTCCTTTAGTCACGTCCCACCAGAGAGACTCTCTGTTCCTCTCATTGTCAAAACAGCCTGCTGGTGCACCTGTTGCCAGCTGAATTAACCTTCCCTGAGCAGATGACCAGAACTGTACACATTATTCCAGATGAGCTTTCACACTGCTTATATATATCAATATGGCATTAAAGCTTTTTATCTGTTCCTGAGGCCTCCTGATGCCTGTTTTGAGCTGTGCTTTGTCCATAGCAACATTACCAGGGCAGCTCCCAGTTAACCTTTTGAGACAGGTACACTTCAGTTTGTCTCTATCCAGCTGTTGAGTGCTCAAGTTTTAGACAAAATTATAGTCCTTGAATGCATAAATGAGGGATTAAGGACTAAACTAAAATAATTAAATTAAATTGATTAAATTAACCTGATTTCTGTTCCTCCACTTGTTCTGATCATCCAGTCCTTTTCATGAGAGATCCTCATGTTTCTCTTAGGGAGTGAGCCCAGTATCTTGGTATCATCACCAAGTTGCCTGGTTTAGCTTAAACACAGTGTTGTTGTTTACCCAGATTTCAGGAAGTTGTTTCACAGAAAAATTATTGCTTCTCTTTGCACTTGGGACTTAAAATTCCTAGTTGTCCTCCAAGCTGCCTGAGATGCTAGCAAGAGAGAGCACAAGAGACTTCCCCTTTTTCTCAGCAATGTTAGCTGGCACTTGAGTGGCAAAGAAAAACAGCAAGAGGATGTGAAGGGGGTAACAAGGGTTTTCTGGGTGAAAACTAAATCTTGGCACAATTTAGTAAGAAATTGAGATGTCTTCCACAAGTCTCTGGTTTGTTGCTAGGCCGGAGTTGGGCAGAGTCTCACAGAGATGGCACAAGACAGGCCAGGAGACCCTACCAGATTTCATGGTCATAGTAACAGATCTTTGTGATTCAATATTATATTTTTTTTTATTTGACAAATAATACATTTTTCTAAACTTTCGGTTTTAATTTTAATTTTAGCTAAAACTTAACTTGAAAATATTTATACCGCCAGGGATCATCTGTCATTTTCATTGAATTACAGCCCACTAAGACAGGAGTTGTTTTCTAGGTATTTGTGTAGCTACAGGTTTTATAGCCTACAGACCCCTTGTTGCAGAACTGTGAATGAAAATAGATCAGTTTTGTGTAGGAAGGCAAAATAATTATCTGACCAAGTTGTTAAGACAGTATTTAACAGGTTTACATGTCATCCTTGCATCAGTACATCTGTCATCCTTGCAGCAGTAGTAGCTGTCTAGAGCTTTAAATGTCCAATAGAGAGAACGATCAGAGCAAGTGCATGGAGTAGATGTTGGGTGGTTTGACTAAAACAATGTGACCTTTGGAGCTAAACCTGCTTACACTTTGTCTCCCTCTGTTCAGGGTAGCCTGCATTCCACGCTTTTATTATTGATGGACTGCATACTTCTTGAAAGAAACTGAGCTCATGTGAAGCAGAAGTTGCTGAGATCCTTTTCCAGGGTCTTCTTCAGCTGCCTTGAGACGTTGATAATGCTTGGAATAATTTTTGAACTTTTGTTTCCTTGTTTTTTATGCTACATTTTATAAACTTTTCTTATTCCCTGTTTCCTGGACCTATCTCCTTATTTTTTTAAATTTTATTTTTGCTATCTCTTTTCTCAGGTCTCTCTGAAGAGTGTGAGCTGTCCTTTTTCAGTGGTGATATTCAAGGGAAATAAAAGGTTAATACAAGATCTGGGCAAATAATGATTCATTTCCAACAGTGCTACCAGCAGAATTGGCCTTCAGCTGCATTGTGTGCTGAAAACTGATGACTTACAATTGGCTAAAGCTGACAGTGTGGCTGGAACAGCTGTGGTACAGCAGGGCAGCAGAAACTCTCAGAAACAACTGGTTTTGTTAAAGCTGAAAAGGAATGTTGTTTTCGTCCCCTCTTGTGTAAGTAGGTGCTCTGAAAGTTTTCTTGTGCTGTTCAATACCTGCTGAGAAACAGCAGGATTTCAAGAACAAAGCTGTTTGCATGTATGTAAACTTACATAGTGAAATGTTTAGATAATTGGTTTGGTAATGCTTAAGCTTTAGGAAAGTTTGGGGTTTTGTTTTTTCTTACGGATTTAGTGCTTGTGGCAAAATGGCTGGATGAGCAGCCCTGTAATAGTCCATTTATCCAGGGAGCAGGTCCTGCCCAGCCCCTGGCCTGGCATTTCCTTTGGCTCACCTGCCAAGATTCCCTGGAGAGGGTGCTGGTGTCTGCCCACCCCACCACCATCCTGTGGAGGTGGGAGAAGTTAAGCTTTGGTGAAGGCTGTGATAGTTTAGTGTTGCAGACTCTGGACCATACAAAATCCAGCCAAGTACAAATTCATCTCATGGCAGTGAGGCTGATTTACAGGGGCACTGTCAGGGAGGGCACTTGCTGTGCCAAGGGGACTGTGTCTGTGTGGCTCATGATTCTGGAGAGAAACCAGCTGCTGCTCCTGCCTGTTATTCCTACCAGCTCCTCTTTCTGCTCTGCTTCTATTAGGACCAATGTTCTACCAGAGAGATAGAACTCCTCTTCTGGGAAAAAAAATATTTTCTTCTGTGAAAATGCATCAATTTGGCTTGGTTTGTTTTTAATGCTACCTAGAGTCCTTTCATCTGTGCTGGTGATGGTAGTGCTGCTCCCCCCGGGGCTGCAGCACGCACCCTGAAATGCGTCAGTGTGTTGCCATAAATGCTGAGCACGTCGTTGTTCCCTTAATCCGTGCTGACTCTGTCTTTCCTGGGCATTGTCAGCAAAGTGCTCACCTCAGTGGCAATTCCACATGGTCCACTGGACTTCATGTCCTTGCCTGCATCACCACGTGGAGTGGTGTTAGGACTGGAGAGATCTTCCCTCCAAAGAGAGAAGAAAACAGAGGGGAAGGAAGAGCGTAAGTAGCTCTTCTTATCAACAACAAAAAAAAAAGAGGATTTGTTTTTGAGGGCTAAGCTGCTAATGCTGAATGACTTAAAGAGATAAGAGAGCTGCTAAGTCTTTGAGGAGGGTTGTGGGGACAAGGTACGCTCTCCAAAGAGGATACAAGAGACAAAAGAAAGGAAAACCAAAACAGTTGTGGAAAGAAAAAGTAAGCTACTCCAAGAGGAAGCTTAGCAGAGAGGATGGGCAGCAGTAAGGAAAGTTGTGATGTCTATGTCAAGGAAGCCAGGGCCAACAGAGGCTGGTGAAGATCATCCTCCACATAACAGAGAAAAGACCCATAAACAGCAGGAGAGAAATGTAAAAGGTAAGGGCCCTAATTTTCCTCACCTTCCTCCAAGCTATTTTACTTTAGCTGCACTGTTTGAAGGAGTTACTGCATCAGTGTGGGTTGTTCCCATATAAACTCCCCTGGCTTCCATTGATTGGTAACAAATAAGCTTCCAACACCAAAGGTAAAAAATATCTTCTACTGATGTAGTTATTTCCTGGAACAGAAAGAAGTATATGAAATAGCAGAGAATGATATCTAAGACAGAATGTCTTTCTCCAGGGAAGGTAGTGAAGAACCAGTAAATGGATTTGAGTATTCAGCTGGGAATCTTAGATTACCTTCAGAAAACATTAAAAGAAAGAAAAAAAATTTGCAGTGTGATGAGATTAGATGAACAGCCTGAAGGAGAGGTGGCAGAAAATCTGACCTTTGCTCTTGGTAAAGTGGCCACCAGATTATCTGTGGAATGAGAAGCTTCCAGTAAAGGCTGTGATGAGATACCTTTGTGTTTCTGATAAACCTGAGAACTTTTTCAGAGTCAAACAGGATGCTCTGTTCATGTTGTTCTGAGTAGGACGTGGTGAAAAGAACTTGTGGAAAAAGTAAAACCAGCTGCCTTGAGGAGCTGACCAGGATTTCTGGAGTAGGTGATGTCTGTTATGGAGCCATTTTGCCTCATTTCCTAACGATACGTAGTAGTACTGGAAATGGAGATCTGGCACAGCACAGCCATACACAGCCTTGTGTATTTTGGTATTTCCCCCAGATTAAGTTTATTTTAGCAGACTGAAATTTTGACATGGGCATGATCTATCCTTGCTTCTTGCCATGGATTTTGCTATATTTGCCATCTGAGCTTCTCGTGTGCTGGACAACACAAAGCAGGGCTGCTTCAAAACATAATAGTCGACTTGTTATTAGTAGCTTGTTTGTTTGTCCTCAGGCCTATTTATAAAAACAGCCCCAGGCAGGGAATTCTGCCAGCAGCCCAACCACTAAACAATTACAGATCTTTTCTCAGAGCTGTGTTTTCCAATCTATGCCATAATTCAGCAGCAAACCGTAGGCACTGCTCACAAGTGTATGAAAGTAGCCATTTTTTTCTGTGTGGCACTGTTTTTGTTGGGTTTTAAAAAACAAAAATAGAGTCTCAAAAGGTATCCCTGTTAAGGCTAAAAAAATACAAAATTTAATTTACAGGTATGCTGCCAGGTTAGTAAAACCAGGTCCAGTATGATGTGCAGAACTCAAAATAAGTCAGAGTGGTCAAGTAGATATTAATCAAAAATTATACAAAATTATGCAAACTTGAACAAGAGTTCAGGGGACTGGTGCTCATAAAGAACCAGGCTTTCCAACTCTCTTCTGTTAGGTTTAAGAAAAGCAAGCAAAAAAAAAAAACCCAACCAAAAAAACCACCCCCACCACCAAAACCCACAAACAGCTCTAAGGAAGAAGATTCATCTAATTTTGAAAGGACAGTGTAATATCTGGTTTTATTGGTGCTGTGATACTTCACAGAGTTCAAGTCACAAGTGTGACAGGTGGTTGATTGGGTTTGCATGGTTAGTGGTGCAGTGCAGATGAGATGCACTCTTTAATTAGTGGATAGGAAACTGTAGAGAGCAAATGATGGTGCCTTGGTGGCCAAAATAGGATGGAAGGAAGTTTAAACATTTGGTTTTGTTCAGACTGCTGTAACAGCAATAGTGAGAGTATTTTGTGAAAATAGCCTGATAAACAAGTCAGTAAATGAGTCTGGTAAATTTTATGAAAGGTGGGAATGGTCAAATGAGACCTTGGGGGAAGTCCTCTCCAGTGGAGATAACTTTGCACAAGGCTGGGTCACTTCCCTGTACAAAGTTCAGAAGTCATGAACCAGAACATCTCTGCTTGGAGAATGTGGGTTTGTTAACCAGTTTGGTTGTGTTTCAAGGGTTTGAAATGTTCTTTCTGCACTTGAAATATGTGTCTGTGTTTGCTAGATATGACGCAAGGTTTTGGCAGTTTTGCACTTGATTTATAATTTGAGCCTTAAGGAAGACCTGGGATTTGGGATTTAACCCTAAATCACCATGAAACTTGTTAGGTGTTTAGATATTGGGGTTTTAAAAACTCTTATTTTTATTATTATTTTACTTTATTCTTTCTTGGAGGGGAAACAAAGCTAATCTGCCTGGCTGCTGCCGTGGAGAGGTGTGGCAGGGACAATTTGTTCCTGAGATAACCTAGGCCTACTTAGGTAAATACACCCCTGAAACATTCAATCCCTCTATTGATGTCTGAAGATTGAGGCAAATCATGAAGTAGCTTCAAAATCAACTGCTGTGCAGAGGACAAGGGTTGGAAATGCAGAAACCCTGTGTTTTCCTGTGTACATGTGAAAACACGATCTGTTAAAGGTATGAGAGAAGCACAACCACTGCATCTCCAGGATGTGCAGCAAATTGGAGGGATGTGGAGCATGGGTGTGGAAGTTCAGCATCGTCTGCTGCTTCTCCCTCAAAGCAGCCTGGGAACATGGTTGAGGAAGTTTGTATTTTAGGAAGCAAACTCCGTCCCTGTTCACTCCTCAGGTTAATGAAAAAACTCAAAATTGTCGTGTTTTAGATGTCATGGCTCAAAATCGAAGTCAACCAGTACTGGAAAGTGTCTATGAAGTGTCTTGAACTAGGAGGTGTGGGAGAGGGAGGAATCCTGTAGCATTTGTAGAGGCTTTTCTCCTATGACTCGTTTACTTTCTTAAATGAAAACTAACATATTATATTGTATTAAGGAGCAGATGCAGACTTTAACAGTAAAGTTTTATGTTTTGCAAAATTAACAACCTTTTATCTTTTTTTTTTTTTTCTTTCCATCCCCTCCCCCCTGGCTTTTGCCTTGTCTTCTTTAGAGTTTAAAATTGGGGAGCAGCAGAATTCTGGCTTTCAGTCTCAGTTCCTCCTTTTTGCACAAAGCCCTTGTTGGATTTCCCTGATCTCCCTCCCTGCAGATTATTCAGCCACTCTTCTTATAAAAGGTTAAGATCTGATGGTGTTGAAACCTCTTGTTTACAATTATTGCAGAACTGTAGTATGGAAATTTCCATCTGCAGCAAGATTTAAAAAAAAAAAAAAAAAACCCTGCTGTTTTTGTGAACTTTTGGATCCAAATAAAGAGAGAATGGTTGAATTAAGCATCTTAATTCTGACTAGCACATACTGTGTGTTCAGCCAAAGAGGTCTAAGCTAATACCCCCATACTCTGAAAAAATTACCTTCTTCTGCTCCTCCAGGAGCCACAGTCTCACTTGCAGAGATATCTAAACTGCTCTGATAATCTTTGTATTGAGGTCCTGTAAAGTGCAGTGCTGTCTTCCTCAGCACAAGTTAAAAGATATGGTCAAATTAAAAAATTGCTGACTTTGTTGCGAGCAGTGGGTTAATTTTTCTTGTTTTGTAGGTCTTTCACCTGTTTGGGCAATGGCACGTGCAAGGATGTCAGTACTTTTGGAGAGTAGTGTTCACAGTGCAAGATGCCTGTGACAGATTTAAGGCTATGGTTTCATTGTTTTGGGAAGGAAAAAAAAACAACTTGTGGATCCTACAGGCCTTTTGGAGAACCAGACACTTCATTTCTCTAAGAGCAACACCAGTGCTGCCTGTATTTCATGTACTGTGTGTTCTATACATTTCCAGTATTACTAGAGGTGTAATTTCACAGAGAACTTGCATTTTCCAGATCACTTCAGAGCACACAGAAATAAAGCACCCATTACCCTGCAGCCACAGCTTCCTCTCCTGCTCCTTCCACAGCCCAGCAGGGCAGCAGTTGTGCAGTGTTTACATTGGGCACAGAAGGGTGCACTGCTTGCATTTAAAACTTGCTCTGAAGACTCTGGTATTTTCTCTTAACACAGCAACAGTGATTTAATTTCTGGAGCTAAATTCCTGACAGAAGCAGATGACAAAAAGCAAACTTTATGACAAAATGCAGGGTTGTGGTTTTGGGCAGAGGTTCTTTCCTAAGTTGATGCTTTTCAGTTGTGTACATGTTTAGGTTTGTCACTGAGCCAGTCTGAGAAGGAGCATTTGATAGGTTTGTGAAGCTGCCCTGTGTGCTGCTGAGAGGCAGGAGCTGACTGATCCCTTTCTTGTGGGCTGAGTGCTCAGGGCTCACTGGAGCACCCTTGGCCACTGCCTAATGAGCTCAGTGATCTCAGCATCTTCAGGCTGCTCTAAGTGACTGTGTTTTTGCATGAAAGCAAAACTGAGGGTGTTCCACTTCCTCCTATTTTGCTTTTGGGACAAGTTATAATTAATCTCCTCTTGCCTTTGTGAGCCCTAAGCACTGCATAAGCAATAATAATCAAGGTTAAAAATTCAACACCACAGTGATTTTTATTTTCAGGGACCTCTACCAGCATTACACAGTTAACTGTCACAACGTTTCTGCTGTAAATGAGCATTGGGTTCATTTTTATGTGGGGGAACCTTCTGCTGAAGTGCAGGGCTGTGTTGAAAGCACAAAGGAAACAAATGGTGCCGTTGGGATGGATTCCAAGAACACTTTTTGCCAGAATAAAGAGGATGCCTTGGGTTTACCTGGCAAGGGAGAATATATGATAATGCATCACCTCTGTACCTGCTGGGAAGAGCAGGCATCTCCCCACGGCATCCCAGGGGGCTGTACCATGCATGTTTTCAGCTGTGCACTGACAGCTGCAGGTGCTTTCCTGTCAGACAGTGTGGAAGGTGCCTGCCTGGCTCTCTGCTGCTGTGTTGATCACTTGCAGAGGTGTTCACCTCGTGCTCATTAACTTGCTGGTGCAGGGCACGCTGGAACAGTCAGGCAGGATTTGTCTGGGGGAATGAGGAAACGCTGTAAAAATCAGGATCAGAATTTACTTTTTAATCTGACTGCCTTTGGGCTGCTGGTCTCCACGTGGGACATTATCTGTGGCACAAGGAATGCTCCAGTGATTGCTTTTAGACTGTTTTGGTTTTTTTCCAGTCATGGAGTTGTTTCCCTGGCAGTATCCCTGTGGTAAAGGCAGGTGGACATTAAAAGGGAGAATGTGGATATGCAGATGAAATGCCAGTGTGAACAATATTCCCACCTCAGCACTCCGGATCTGCATCTCTGGATCAGGTCTGCCCTGTCTCAGGGGACTTTTCTAAAGGGTGTTCTGCAAGCTCCTTGTGTGTCAGGATACCACCCTTATGCCACTATTGAAGTTGGACCATGGTCACTCCAGCTTCACCAGTAGTGGGAAAGGCAGTGAAGTGGGAGGATGGTTTCTTTATTCTCTGCTATTTCTAAAGCCACAGCATCAAAAACAACAGGAAAATCCAATTCACAGCTTTTTTTTCCCAGACAGTTCCATTGTTTTTGTTTATATCCACAGTCTTCCTAGTTTGTATAGAAAGAAAAATCTACAGTGGAAAAAAGAATATCTTAAAAATAAGAAAAATCCCCACAGAGCTCTGGAGGAGATCACAAAAAGTTTTCCAAGTTTAATTGTTGCAGAGAGATGCACCTGTAAGGCACATCTGGGTCTGCATGTGTGGCTTTGCCTGGTGAAAAAGGGGCATGTTAGAGGCAGAATCCTGGCAGTGGTTAAGCCAGTGGGATTTTTGCCAGTGATTTTAATCAGAGCCAGAATTTCACCCTAGGTCTATAATCTTGTGTAATCTCCCTTTGAAGTCACATGGATTTTTAACCAATGTGTTATGTAACACCAAAACAGTTCACTATCCACCCAATAATGTCTGTTCCCTGCGTAACCAAAACGAAATGTTCCAAACCATGTTTTCCAAAACCTGAGATGAGATTGAATTAAAAACCTTTTTTCCCCCATTTTTCTGAAATATTTGGTGTTTGTAGAGTCACTTTGAAGCTATGGGTGGATTAGTCTTTTTTAAACCCCTTGTCTGACCTTGTAGCTAACCACATTTAAAACTTGATGTTTGGGACAAAGATTTATGTTGTTCCCTTTCAGCCTGAACTATTCTCTGATCTCACAGTCCTGCTTTAGATCTCAGAGAAATGCCTTTTAGGCTCATCTGCTGATTAAGAAACTGATAGGCTGCCAAAAACACAGATTGTCCCATTAAAATGAATAAAATTATAAACCCTAATAATTCCTTATAAGAATTTGAGTTTGGGGTTTTTTCTCTTCATATTTGGGGCCCATTAGCCAGTGACCAGCTCTACTGAAACCTGAGGAAATCCCATTTCCATCTTACATAGCCCCAGAATTTCACTCTATCATCAATGCAACATCTGGGATTTTAAGACTGAAGGTGTGTATTGAGCCTGCTGAACTAAAAGAGAGAAGGTGGTATGAAAATATGTTCAGTATGGAAATAAAGTACTTCCATGTCAGAGACAATTAGAGGAGTATCACATAAAACCATTGTTTTGAGACAAGAACTCCTGTGTAATTTTAAAAGGAGTTGTTTCTTTCAGATCTTAAAGGTTAAGAATATTTGGATTTTCAATACAAGACTGGCCAAAGCCCCACGCACCCTGGTTTAAGTTCTCTGTTGATCCTACTTTCAGTAGGAGCTGGGTCTAAAGACTTAGAAATTCCTTCCCCTTTGAATTGTTTTATGACTTTGAATCATGCACAGATCTCCTTAAATAAGCATTAGTAAATCCTTGTCAAAAACAGACTATAAATTATCAGGTGACAGTATACAGGTTCTCTTTCCAGTGCATTTTGGCTTTAAATTCTCTATTTACACAGGACTGAAAGCTGGATTTTTGCTTTACTTTACTAAAAGTCAGAAGGTATGTCAGTGACAGAGGCAACTTTTAATTCCTGACCTGATGGCCTGATAATACAAGTCTTCCAGGACTGTGGAATTGTTACCTACTTCTGTGAAGATTTTATACTTTGCAACAACAGCATCTTAATTCACAAGTAAAATTGCCGTTGACCTGGTTCATATACACATATTTTAATTTTAAAGCAGTTAAGGAAAACTTTCTGGCTGTATTAATCTATTTTTATTGTCAGTTTAATGAGTTACTTTTTTTACCTTATAGCAATACCTTGGTGGTTTGAGTTTTGTTAAAAATAACCGACTGACAGTTCCTGTTTCTTTGTGCCTCCTTAATTTGTGTGATTTTTATCTTTTTTTTTTAACTGTTCATTTCCTTTTAGCTCTTTTCTTAAAAGAAAAACCTCTGCCTTTGCAGATCAGTCATGTTTGAATGAATTTGCAAGTATCTGACTCAAGCTAAATTTGCTGTAGAGCACATCTTTGTGAAGCCTTGAGTTTTCTTTGTTGAGGGTTAACTATATAATACTTTCATTTGAATGTTTCAGCCTGGGAATTGTTTCAAGTGGTGGATTAAGAGGTTTGTCTAAAGTACTCAGGAATGCAGGATTTGCAACAGCAGGTGAAATAATTTGTCAGTTATGTCTGGTAACCTGCCTCCAGCAGTTGTCAGGCTCTGTGGCCGTGGTGAAAATTTGTTCTCTTTTTCTCAGCATCCCTTGTACTGGTTACTTGTATAATGCAGTATAGGATAACTGTGGGAAAACAGATTGTGTTTTTAAAGAATAATTAAGCTCCTTACACTGTAAATTTGACCCATATTTTAAAATTTAAAATTTGGTACAGAAAGTTTCAGACTGTAAACCTGATTTTTGTTCCCCTCCCCCCCTAAAATGGACAGAAGGACCTGCTTTTCTAACTTTTCTGCAGTAATGTGTTTTTTCTATAGAAGTTGATATAGTTGAGAGCAAAAGAATGCTATTAGGCTTAGTGATGTACCCAAGAACTACTTTAAGAAAATAATTGCTAATCAAGAGATGACCAGAAATAGAAATCAGCGAATCAAAATTTGTTTGGTTGAAATAAGGCCATATTTCTAAATAAGAAGATGACCATGGGCTCAGTACCACTTCTGGGACCCATCATTGGTAACCTGAGAGTTAAAATCTGCATCTGATATTTGGGAATTGGGGGCCAAAGGAAGCATGTCCTGCTGTCATGACTGCCAGCCCTGACCTGTCACCACAGTGGCCTTTCCTTATTGTCATCCTGAGCAATCAGGGACAGAAAGATGGACATATAACTATATAATCTCTCTGTCTAGCTCCCAAATGACAGCCAAACAGGAAGGTTCAGGGATTTTTTTTTCCCCCATTTCTCTTCTAGTTTGTCTTTTCAGAGAGTGCAGGCTGTAATCAGTCATGTGGCTTTTCTTTTGCATCATGACTGTCAGCACCTGAAGGAAAATCTTAAATTGCCAAGCACTGCTATAAATTGGACAGGTTGCTGCATGGCTGGTTGGGCATTGTACCCTGCGTGTGTTTCTCCAGCTAAAACAAAAGGAATAAAGATTTGTGTTGAAATGGAAGCTTTACATTTTTGGCTGCTTTGAATTCTCTTTCTTCACTTCTACACTTGGAGCAAAACCATTTTGAAGACAGTGTTTACTGCTTTGATACCAATTAGGGCAGTGTTTCTCTGTCTCGAAACTCCAAAACTTGCTTAATTATTAAATGTCATACTATGCCAGGGTCATATTTCACCCTTGCACTCTCAAAAGCTATTTATTATATAAATATTTCCACAGCAAGCCCACTGTGGTGGAACAGGGCTTTCCTCAGTGTTACCCAGAGAGCATGTGAAGGAAAATCCATAAGCAGCAAAGCAGACAAGGACAGTGCTGGCACTTGGTGTTACAGTGCAGTGAAAGCCAGTTCACCTTTTCCAGCTCCATTCTTCAGCCAGTTTCATAAACCATGAGAAGATGAAGAAGGGTGTGTTGGCTGAGGAACATTAATGAGTCAGGAAGCTTTTTGCTCTTGAATTGTGATTGATGACTTTATGGGCACTCTTTGTGCTGTGTTCTTAAGAAACGAAATGGAAAATGCTTTTGGGTTTTGCAAGAATGCTTAAGAGGTAGTTGAAGTGTTTGATGAACAGCCTGTGTGGGATCTTAGCCTGCTTGGAGCATTTTGCAGTGTGAAAATAGCATTTTAAAAGAGATCAGAAAATCTACTTGACCTGTTTGTGAGTTGAACTTTGCACTTTTTCTGGAGCTCTCTTTCCTTTCCAGCAAGATCCCTGGGTCTTGCTGGAGGACAGGTACCGTTTCTGGTAAAATAAAGCCACAGTTCTAGTGCCAAACAAGAGGACTTGAGACACAAAGGTTGGCCCCTGCAGCACCTTGCCTGTTCACTGTGGGAGCAGAGGATGGCCTAACCCCTTCTGTCCACCAATCTCACCTGGAGTTGTGAGTGCACAGGGAAAGTGGATTTGATGTGTTTGAAGGAGCAAGAATGGCTATCAGTGTGTATGTGTTTGTTCATGTGCTTTTGGGGTTATTTTCTTTGTTAATTATGTTATTTATTGAAAAGTATAGACTTTGCATGGAGTCCTGTTTGTGGACTGTTGTTTGGTACCATGAATTGAATACCTAAGCACTGAATGAAAGGCAAAAAAACTATTACAAATTTTATTCTTGTAAGAATATCTTGAAGACTGCAACATGTGAGAGGACTCTTGGAACACTTAAAACCAGGACTATTCAAATACATCATTTTCTTTCCATTTGTTATATGGGGTGAAGGGAAGCAGATCTGATGTTACAAAAATTGTATTTCATTCCTGCTGTGAATCATCACACAGTTCATGATTGTCTGTCGTGGGAGAAAACAATTGAAACTAGGATGGATTCAGCCTTTATGAAATCCAAGCCAAGGTCTTAAGCCCCATTGTTGTGACACACCCTCTGGAAGGTGGATCTTAGATCACTCAGTCCAGGCTCCTGCATTAAGGCAGAATAGGTGTAGCTGGACTGGACTGAGGCCATGGATGGCAGATTAGTCACAAAAATCCAGCAGGATCAATGAAAGGAGGGAATTCCTGCTAAAGCAGCAGATGGTGCTTCCACAACCAACTCTCCCATCCTGGCCCTGCTTCTGCTGAATCCAGGTGGGAAGAGGAGATAATGCTGCAATTTCCCTTATCCAAGACAACCCTCTCCCTGAAAGTGGAGTGTGTGGAGTGTGTGGGATGCTACAAAACTTAGATGCAGCCTCCAAAGCTATCAGACCATCTCTGGCTAAGCTCTTTTTGATAGAAGCTTTTACTAGAAAGATCTACCACCTCCCAAAGCAGCAGGTTCTTCAGCATCCCTTGGCTGTCTTTTAAACTTTGTGGTCATATTGACAGGAAATTATCCCTGCTCTCCATCCTAAATCTTACTTCCTGCAAATTAAGTTAATTTACCTTTGTTCTTGGCTTAGTGACCATGGAGAGTATTTGACCACTGACATGTTTATTTTTTGTCTTCTCTTTCCTAGTCTGGAAACCCCAGTTCTATCAACACATAGACCATATGTGAGAATCCTCCTCTGGTTCTCTGGACTGCTCCATTTTGGAGCACTGTGTTGTTTTGAAGATGCTCTGAGCAAACAACATCTAAAATTAGACTCACAGAAGTCTTATGGAGTGGGAAAATTGCCTGTAATGCTGTCTGACAGCTCTCCCAATGCACCCATTTGGATACATCTGGGGTTTTTTTGCAGTTTTGTGTCACTGACTCATCCTCGAGTAGTTCTCCCTTTTAGCAGCCTGGCTAATAGCCAGCTGTTCCCTGCTTCATATTTAGGTGTTGTCTCCCTTCTTTCTCCAACCTGTTGTAGTTTACAGTTTTTCATTTCATGGATGAGGATCTTTTTTGGCTTGCAGGATCACACTGGTTACTTTTACTGTCCCTAAAACAGCTGAGAAACCTCATACAATCGAAATAAAATTATTTCATCATTATTATGAAGTTTCTTCTCAAATCAGTTATCTAGATGATAAATAAGGCACTGCCTATAACCAGACCAATAGTGATGCCATGCAGGAGACTTCCAGCATTAGTGACAAGTTACTAACTCCTCTTTTGAGAGCTTTCTGAGAGGGGACACTCTCACAGTGATTTTTTTATCTGTACTTTATTTCTCTAATTTGGTTATGAGAGTGTGCTGTGTGAGAACATAGTAAGTTTTACAGCATTTTACCCTTCTTTCTTGATTCACAGGCTTTTTAAAAGCTGCTTCAGATTATATTAGATTAGTTTGTAGGAGTTATTTGTACATTTATTTGTAACTGCCTATGGAGGATTTATTACCTGCCTGTGTAAGATATTTATCTGTCATATGGCAACAATTCATTGGTCCCCCAAAATAATCCTGAATTACAGAATAATTTGTGCCTTCTACTCTGTAATTCCATCATTTAGATAATTGAAAGTACCAGTCTGAGAGAAGAAAACATCAGTGCAGTAACTTTTTTTTTCATATCTATTTTTGGAAGCCTTTGTTTACTGCCTATTTAGAAATTGAGAAAAAAAGAATGAAAGATTTTTCTCTGCAGGCCTCAGTGGTCATCGGTGACAGTATGGCTGTTATTTGAATGGGCAGAAAGTGCTTCTCATGGTGGTGGAGAGCAGAGCATTATTTTCTTTGGAAACAGAAGTGTTTGAGAAGTTTCTAGACACCTTTTTTTTTTTTCTTTCTGTGCTTGAAAATGACCTAAGGTTGTATTACTTATTATTTTGTGTTATTGTTGTCAATCTAAGACTGTTCTGGCATGTTACACATCCTGCATCTCTAGAAATATTCTCTGCTCTGACATTTCACAGCATCTGTGTGTAGACAATGTTTTCTCGAGTATCTTTATTTTTTAAGGTTTGAGTAATAACAAATGTGCCATTTTTAAGTTTTCACAGGTAAACACAGTGAGGGTCTTGAAAAGACTCTGCTGATTTCTGACCTGAAGGGTCTGGGATGGAAACAAACCTAGGAAGGGGCTTTGGTGAGCAAAGGAGAGGAGAGCAGTCCTGTACTAAGCAGGTAGGAAAAGTGGGGTTTGTGGAGCCCAAAGGTCACTGTGGAGTCAGTCCTTCCCTGGGTTGATTCCAGCTCTTTTTGGTTTAAAAAAAAAAAAACAAAACCAAAAACTAGCCCAGTGTTTGGCTGTTAGTTTGAACGGCTTGTGTGTGTGAGATCTGAACTGCAGAGCTATCCTGGCTCTGAAAGCAACATCTTGCTAATCAAGAAGATTCCCAAAAAAGCCATTTTCCAAAATCTGCTGGTGCATTTTTTCTGTCTTGACAAAGGAATAAGGAGTATGTGTACTTATTCATCCCTCTGGGCAGTTTCTCAGCCTTCACTGAATTATGAGCTTTTATTTTAGCTTTTTTTAAAAGTCCTTAATTCTGTAACAGTCCCTAATCCTCACCTTCCCAATTATCCAGGTGTGACCATTTTTACTTTTTGAGGCAACCCTGTTAGCAGCAACACCAAACACATAATGCTTAATTTTTTAAAAAAATCTAAAAAAAAAAGGGCCACAGAAAGGAAAATGTAAGTACAAACAAACTTATAAACTTGCTTGGGAAAGCAGCATCACCGTGGGCAGTAAAGAAGTTGTTGAAGTGGAACAATGTGGCAAACCTGACGTTGATTGGATTTGAGGCTCTAATCACTTTCCCTTGCACATGAGTCTCATATCTGTTGTTAACTTTAATGAGACTTATGTGCCAAGCCTGCAAGGAGAATTGGTCCTTAATTCTCCTTGCTGCCAAACTGTTTCATTAGGAAGTATTTCCATGTCTTCCTGTGGAAGTTTCAGCTGGCAGTACCAACACAGACACAGTGCTGGCAATGAGGAATTCTCCTCACTTCTGGGAGCTGTGGTGGGAGAAGGGCTGGGGTAGATCCAACACTTGTGCCAACAAGTGCATGACTAAAGATCTAAAGCTTCTTACCTCCTGCTTGCTCCTGCAGTGGCTCTGGAGGAATGGCTCTCTGCTTTTCCTTCCTTAGTTTCTAAAAAGGAGAAGCAGTTGTCCCTATGTCCCTGATGGAGCTATTGGGAGGATGAATTAGGACGTGTTTGTGGAATTCTGGGCGTGAGAAGTTTTATTTGAATGTTACTCCTTATTAACCCTGCCAGCATTCCTCTGAACTTTGATGGCAATCTTTGGCCTACAAATATTGTATGTGATTCCATAGAAATGAATACCAGGTGAGCAGCTTCACCACATTTTGCAGTGGCTTAATGAGTATGTTTATAGTAATGATCTTATAAACCCAGAGTAATTGAACAACAAGCCACTAATCAGTCACAGCCTGGAAAATCCTAATTTGGGGCCACTTTCTACTTCCATCTGCATAACATTTTAAATTTGTTGCTTTTCATTTTCATGCTAATTTACCCTGTGTGTGTCAAAGACTGCTTCAGCCTGCTGGCAGCTCAGGAATGGGAGCAGACCTGCTGCTCCTTGGCAGCAGGTGAGTGCCTTGGCCCTTGAAGAGCCGTTCAGATTCACATTTCCCCAGCAGCTCAGCCAGGCCTCTTTGCTGCAGAGCTTTTCTGGGGGAAATTCCCAACTTATTTTCAAACTTCTGAATAGCATTTTGGCTTCAGAGTTTCCTTCTGCTCCCAGCACCCTGAGGGTTTGCCTTCTGGGCTGCCTTGGCTCCAGAATTCAGATCTTTTTGGCTTGGAGGTGACATTATTTAGGAATTACTCAAAAACCTTTCAACCACGTAGGACAAACAAAGAGAACCGAATTACCATTTTAAGGTGTTGAAGTACTACAGGAAGGTAGGATGTTTTTCCTGGAGTTGTTCTTAGTTGCCATAGTTGATACAAATATTCCTTTAGTTCTATGTAATATTATTTGTGGTCAGAAATATTCATGGATATCAGAAGGGAAACATGACCTGTGGAGCTTGCTGTTGTTGGCAGTGTAATACAGACTCTGGGTTGCTATTGATATTAATATATGATATTTGTTAGCAAACAATATTTGAGGGTTGTCAGTCATTGGGAGGTCTGCTGTGGGTCATTTTGGGCTTTCTTGGCTCCTTCACTAGCAAAGCTCAATGTCATTTGGGATAACATTAAACTGAATTTTCCAGACTAACCCTGCACTCTTTCAAACTGAAAATGCAATTCCTGTGAGTTGAGCTGGTGACAGCCCTTCAGCAAAAACATGTATTTTGTTTTTCACTAATTACAATGCTCGAAGATCTCCTAAGTGAAACATATTGAGTTATATGTGGGTTGTCAGTCATGATTTCCTTTGCTCATGCTGCATTCCTACATAGAAAAATAAGCTAAATTATAGATTGTCACTTCCTTTAGTAGCTCTTACAAGAAATGGGCACATCTCAGTTGCTCAACCTCTGGCCAGTAATGATGCCTATACTGCTTTACATGGGTGTCTGACGTGTTTTTCTCAGCTTGTTTTTGTGGATATGGATGGTAACTTTGGGATTTTGCCTTGTTTTTCTCATATACAACTTTACTGGGGTGTTTGTCTTACTTCAGCCCTTGAGGAACAAAATTTATCTCGTAGGCTTGATCTACATGGCAACAACACGGAGAAAAGATGTAATCATGCTGTAATATGTGCATTTTATTTCTATTTTGTCTTGGGATCCCATACTTCTCTCTTCTGTTGCCTGTTTTTTTAATCTCATCTTGTTCCTTCAGTGAAAGCAACAAATCAAAAGGTTTTGGTTAGGAGAAATGGCAACAGAATATCAAAGTCAGTTGAAATATATTAGCTGTTAGTAGTTTTGGGATGACACAGTAGCATTATCCGAGGGATATTATGGATTTTTTTCCCCAAGGGCATCTTTACATTCCCACTTAGGGAATCTGGTGTGTAGCTGTGAACTTCTTACTGAAATGTTACACAGCTACAAGACTGGGCCTAAAAAGCTGAGGTTGCTGAGATGGCTTTGATTTAACCTTTCTCTGTGTGTGATAGAAATCACAGTTCCCTGAGTGTGAAGAAGGTAATTTCAGTGCTCACTGTGAGAGCTTGTGATGTGTCTGACTCCTGAAGAAGCACCTAGTGCTGCTCGGTGTGATGGGCTGAGGGCCAGGGTTTGGGACAGGCTGCCCTTTAGTGCCTCTGTGAAGGTCCACACATCCCATCCCTGCTGAAAAAAATACTGTGTCCCCTTGAAGAGGAAAGTTTCAGCTTCCATTCCCTCCCACAGTTAGTCTCACAGGCTCATGGCTGTTGGGATTTTTTCTTAGGTAAAGTGGTGAGCGATAAATCATCTGCATCTTTTTTTCTTTTTTTTAGCTAGCTTACAGCTGATTTCCTTCCTCTTTCTCTTTGAAGATCTGAACACTTCTTTTGTAGTTGTTTGTTGAACTGCTGGCCCAAGGTCTGGTACAGTTCTCAAACTTTTGCAGCTCTGTGGTTACAGAACTTGTTCTAAGATCTCAGGAACTGCGAACTCAGGCCAGAAAGTAAACAGCTCTAAGAGCAGTACAAAGAGCAGGGTTTTCTTTATTCTTTTGCACAGAGATTGGTGATTGCCAAATATCCGCATCAGGTTTGGGGCCTGAATTGCTTGGGCTGGTGTTTGAGATTTCAAACAAAAACTGTTCATGATTAACGTAGTGCAAAGCATGGATCTGTTTCCAGTTGTTGTCTTCACTAACCTTTTCACAGTGCTTTGAGCTTCCTCTTTGGTCTTCATGAGTTACACAAGGACTTTTCAGTTTGAATTCCTCAAAGAGAGATAAACAGGAGGCAGAGAAATCAAACTAGACTGGCCTTGCTCTCAGTGCCTTCCTATTGGATTTCATAAACCATTTGTTTAAGCATATTTGTCTTTAGTGGTTAGGAAAACCATCTCTGGGGTTGCTTTAGTTGGCAAAGGTACTGATCTGTAGAGAACATGCTGTGCATTATGTATGCCTAGTGCTGTTTTATGGACTATCACAAATCAAAGATTTGTTTGAATTTCATCAGATGCTTCTGGCTACCCCAGCCCAAATTCATATGTAAGGCCTTTATATAAGCATATGAAAGAAATGTTGAAAGAAATATTGGTAAGGTTACAAATTCAATGCCTCAAAAGCTGAGAAACATTTGGACATGTTTGTCCAACTCTAGTTCCATTCTTTTCTGCAGATCCATTAGGACACCTATTTATAAACCTGTAAGCTACCACTGGATCTGTGCTAAGGCACCCTGCCAGGCCTTCAGCTTTCCTCATTGACACTGGGATCCTACTGCTGTCCCCTCTCTGGAGAGGATATGTCAGTCACAAATACCATATTTTCTGCTGAAGGACTCCAGGCAACTTGGTGAAGTGTTCTCCCATAGAGTGCAGGCCCTGTGTAGATGCTGTGGCAGATGTCAGCCTTGTGCCCTCACCTGTGCTGTCTCAGATGGAAATAAGGACCTCTGTTTCAGCCACTGAATGCCACCCTATTTTCTATCCTGGGAATTCAAACAGTAAGTCAAACATAGGCATTTGTGGTGAGACACCTGTACTTAGGTGTCTCAGTCTTAGTTGACTCCTGCCCATAATGTCAGTTTATCCAGTCCCTGTTGCTTTCTTTGGGAGGAATTGGTTGTGTTTAATCTTTTGGAGGTGGACAGGAAGTGAGGTCTCTCTTGCCCATTCCCAGTGAAGCTGTCTCACTCACGTTATGCCTTCAGCCACTTTGCACTGTCCCTGCCTCATGCCTGATTCTTAATCCCAACTTCCATTCTGTGGATGTCTGAACTCAGTTTCAATCTCCTTGTCCAGCAAGTATTAGATTCTGTCCTCTCTCTCTCAATCCCTTGCTCCTTTTGAGATATTCTCAGATACCACAGCTACTTACTTGTTAGTCTGGCCACATTATCTCCCACATTTTCACTCCCCTTATTTAAAAAACCTCAGTTTGTCACTCCCACTGCTGCCAGTTCTTGTCCAATGTAAACGTGAAAGTCCCTGTGTAAAGTAGTTTAATTTAGGTTCATTTTTGTATAGAGAACAGAAATGTTTGCCTTATGTGGTCTGTCCTGCCAAGTCATAACTCTTAGACCCAAACCAAGGAGAAACTAGAAATCCCCCTCCAAAATTCACCAGAAAATTGTTTCTTGTATAGAAATATTCTCAACATTTTTTAGGAACGGCTTAAATATTTTGGCTGAAGTTTTCTCAGATAGTTCCTCTTTGGGCAGACGCAGCTTTGGAAAATTTCTGCTCTTTCTCATTACGTTTGGCAAGGCTTGAAGGCAACTTAAAACAGGTTGTTAAAATAGCAATTGCAAAATACTGGATTCAGATGCAATCCTTGTTTTGAGCATGTGGCTGTAGCTGAAGCCATACATCAAGCTTATGACTTTACAACTACTTTTGTAATGTATTAGAGGCACTGACTTGCTGTACAGCTTTCAGAGTAGCTGACACAGAAACTACCTCTTAGTGATTTTCATAAACTGAATAAATTTAGTAGTGGGGTAAGATCAATATGGACTGCTCTGCATTGTCCTGTTACCTCATTTCCCCAGTGGAAAAAAAAAAAAAAAAAAGACACGAAATTGGCCTGAGAGCTTAGCTTAAGCTGCTGAATGTTTGTGGTTACATCAGGAGGAACAAGCTGATCTGGTGGTTGCTTAGGATAACAAAATGAATGTCTCAAAAAATCAGTGTGCAATGGCACTGGTTGCCATGAGCGTGTTGGTGGGGTGTGTGTGGGGATGTTTGTGAGAGACAGAAACTTGGAGATACATCCCAGAAGTGCTGTGTTTGCTTTTTGTTCCATGGCTAGTGCCAGTTCTTTCCAAGAGGTGCTCCTCTGTCAGCATTAGTAGTTGCCATCTCCAAAGGTCTCATGCTACGAGAATCTACAGAACATTTATTACACCCCATACACAGGAACCCACTGTAGTCCAGAGCATGTCACAGCTTCAACAGAGTGTCACTGAAACCCAAATCCACCACCATGATGTGCTGCAGGAAAGGGGCTGGAGTAATCAAGACTGCTACCAGCTTTTTATTCTGAAATTTACTTTCTCAGCAGGAAGGATTTGTTAGATAATTTTCTGAAGTGGCCCTGGAAATGGGACCACACATAAAAAGATGAAAACCAACCACACAAAGCACTTTCACATTGGGGCAGGAAGGAAGTAAGAAGAGGAAATCCTTTCTGTCCTGAACACCTCCATCTGTTTTAACCTCGAGCATGTGAATCACCTTTTCTCCCAGTGAGCCAATAATCAGTTCATGCAAGAACATTATGCTTGTCCTTTCAGTACATGAAGCTCAAGCTCTAGCACTAAGTTAGATAAACCTCTTAATTTCTGTAAAACTGAAGTGAGGAATGGATTCAGAGAGGTTAACCATGACATAAGCTATTGGATGTTGCTGGTGCTCATTTTTCTCTGGATGGTTCTGAAGCACTTGCCTGGGCAAGCTCTGGCTTGGAAGACCACAGCTAAAAATATCACAGACAGGTTAAGGCTAAGACATTTTGAGGCATACTGGCTGGACTGCCTTTCAGCTGGGATGTAATCTAGAGTCTGATACGACATCTGGATCATCATTGACTGGAGTAGATGTTGGACTTGGACCTGGAGAAGGAAACTTGATCCTGGAAATGCACTGCTGGCATCTCTTTGGTGGTAGGAAAAAATGAGTGTTCCTGTAGGCAGCCATATAGCCCCATACTGTGCTCCTGTCAATGTTAGGAGTTGCCCTGGATGACTCTTTGGACAGGATGCCTGTTAGGAATAAGTTTGTGCAGAAGAAAGGGGAATAGTTATTATTCTTGCCTAAAAATAAGCACAGTATTGAGCTTCACAGTGCATTTAAATATAGTCCAGTCAGTGGTCACTTCCTTCCGTGACCTTGAAATCTAGCATTTGAAATGCTGTTTTCCAGGCTGCTCTAGGGGTTTAATTCTCTTCTTCCAGATGCTTTCTGCTTCCCTTCTTCCTCCCCTAGAGGAAATAAACCAAATTAGCTCCTTTTCTACTGATGCTTGAGATGTTGTCAGTGTATTGCACAAAAATCTGACTTCACAGCGTAGCTTCAAAGGCAGTGAGATGCTGCAAAGTTCAAGTTAGATATATTTCTCTTATTCCTTTCTCAGAAACACTCTCTGCTGATAAGCTTTCAGTGGAAATCTGAAGTGATGCTCTGAAGAGAGGTAGTCACACTCTTAACACCAAGGAATGAATTCTGTATGGAAAAACCTTTCATAACAAAGCTTTAGCTGAGGTGGAAGCCAGTTTATTGCAATGTCTGTGTTCTGTCAGAGTTTCAGCAGGAGGTCCCCAAGGTCCTCCTGCAACTTGTTAAATGGGCATATTTCAGAAGCATCAGAGTGGAAAGCTGAGGGACTGCAAAATCTGTTTTCAAAAGCTGCTTTGCAATCAAGAGAGGCAGTGGTCCTGGAGAAACAAATATCTTGAGCTGTACATGGATGGGAATGTTTATTCTATTTTAGGACATTGTAGCTGGTATATTATGCCACGCTCATAATGTTTTAATTCAAGTGCTAGGAGAGGGTAAACCCAGGAGTATTTTGCAGCTGCAAAATTTTACCTCCTTTTTATTTTCTTCCAAAATAGCTGACAACTTGTGCATTCTTAAGAATTTGCTGCTAATAGCACACACAAATAGTAATTAACATATCCTAAAGTAAATAAAATTTTCTTTTTGGAATATATTATTGGTATGCAGGGGAGAATTATCTTTGGCAGGAGCACCACAGATGTATCCAACAATAAGGGCAAGGTTGAAACCCTTTCTGGAGTTGTTTGCAAAGCTCTCAACCACTGGCTGTTTGTTGATCAAGATCCAAAGCTGCTGTTTGTCAAACTTAATGCTGGTGTTGTGGCCAAATGATTTCTCAGGTTTCTCGGTGCTTCCTTATTTAATGTCATATTATTACCTTTATATCAGAATTTCACTAAACAATACTTGTTACTGTATTTTCTGTTAAAAGGTGTTACTTCTGAATAGAGTGTAATCTGAAAAAACAACAAAGAACAGCCAGGAGGGGAGAAATGAAAACAGCAAAGTTTTTGAAACAGCTATTAATGATTTTTCCTTTTCATGATGAATAAAGAAGAGTTGTGGTTGTACCTGCCTGTTCTGAGCTGATACTCCTGCATTTTGCAAATGTGGCTGCATAGCCTGGTGTGGAAGAGTGATTCATGCTGATAAATCAATGGAAGTATTATTAGATCTTATATTAGGTCTATCAGGTCTCATTAGACCTGCCATAGCACAGCACAGTTTTGCCCAGGTCCATGTGGGGAGTCAACTCAGAGATTGGGACCCATGTCCACCACCCCTGTTCTCACTGGAAAATGTGTATAGGCTCAAAAGTACTAGAAAAGGAAGAAGAAGACATTTTATGAAACACATAAGAATGTGCTTTGAATTACTGAATGTTGCCAAGAAACAGATTTCAGTCTCCAACCTTCAAAACAGATGATCCTGCTGTTTATGGGATGTGTTCCTGTTCAGAAGCTGCTCTGGTGCTGACAGCTGCAGGGAGGTGGTTGGGCACTCACAGGGGGATTTCTGTCAGCTCAAAAGCCTTTGGACTTTTGTTTTTGTGTGTTAATGCAGCACTATAACATAGTGATTAAAACCAACACTATTTGAATGTGGTATTTTAGGTATGGAATTGGTCCTTCCAGGAGGTTTTCAAGATGTAACTGGGCAGGGTGCTGGATAATCTCATCTAGGTTCCCTTTCCATGAAAGGCTGGTCTGGATGATCTTTTGAGGTCTTTTCCAACTTGGGCTATTCTATGCCTTTGGGGAAAGTTGGATCAAATTGGTTGATCTTTTAAACTGATGTGACATAATTGATGTTCTGATTGCAATCGGCAGTATTTTTTCAGCATAATTCATACAATCTCCCCAAAACAGGTTTGGGGCTTGTGGTGCTGCCCCAGTGGAATTTGGGGTGTTTTGGGCAGGTTTGGAAGCCCAGATGTCTGTGGAGGACAATTTCAGTGTGAGGAATCAAACAAGTGATGCTTTGTGCGTAGGTTGTAGTTGTTGCTCCTATTTTACTTGTGTGTTTAAGTAAATATTGTGTCAAATGTGCAAAGTTAAAAAAAAAAATAATTTCTTTTTCTTCCAGTTCTACAAAATGCTGAAAGTATTAAAACAAACAAACAAAACCTCTTCCTAAACAAACCTAGTCAAGATATGATTGAGAGAAAAGACCCACCAGCCTTCAGGGCTTGCTGGAATTTATCTACTGGGAATAGAACGTGGGTACCCTGCCAACCTCAACCACAAAGTCATCCTTCATAATTTAAAATATAGATGTAACAGGGAGGCCATGGAAGGTGGGAAGGACTAAAAATACTCATCTGCAACAGTAGTTTTCATGTATGTGTCTGTTGCTATATATACACGTGTATGTGTATTTTTTCAGATAGATGTACATATATTCACACACCCTTATTAACCAGGGTTACAGTATGAGTAAAATTAATTGAATAACAGTTTGCACCCTTTTTTTTTTGTAAGGTGTACAGGTAACAGCCTTTGAAAGACTTTCCCTTTTAAATTATTTCATTAACATCATAACTGAAAAAAGCCTGGTTTGTATTCATGCCTCAGTGATTGCTTTGTATGCAACTTGTCTTACCTTTAAAAAACCCAACCCAAGAAAACAAAAAAACCAAATTAAAACCAGAATACTGCAGAAATTGACATAAGTGTTTCTTCTGATGTGATCATCTATATTTGATTTTTTAAAATTTTGTTGGTTCTTTATTAGTTGGGTTCTTTGAAATCAAATTGCTTTCACTTTTCTTTAGGCAGATTTTGTGTCCAGGATGTGTTTAAAGTGCTGCTGTCTGTGGTGAGAGACTTTGAGAGCACACTTCTCTTTCCAGTGTGGGTAGATTATTTTAAATTATTATTTACATGACCAAATTAAGAAGTAAAACCTAAACTTGTATATGTTCTTACCTGGGTGGTTTTTTTTGTTTAGTTGGTTGGTATTTTGGGGCTCTTCTTGTAAATAAGTCCCTGTGGTGGTAATCAAATATTTGATGTTAAAATAAGTTCACTGGGTGCATCCTATATCCAGAATGGTGGTTAAATAAACACTGGACTTTTATCACAGATGTCATTTATTTCAGAACTCATCACCACAGGGCTTCCACTGTGCTTGTGGATGCCACAATGGAACAGTGGGGCTTTGCCTCAGAAAAGCATTTTGGGAAGGGGATGTGGCTCTGCTGGGAGGGTCCCTGAGCTGCAGCACCAGCAGAGGGGAGCTGATGCCAGCAGCCCTGTGTGACTTGTCTGCTCTGACACCAGCCCTGTGTGACTTGTCTGCTCTGACACCAGCCTTGTGGAGCATCTTCCCTGAGAGCTGGGCAACCATCAGTGCTGTGGGAGTGGGTGAGCCAGCTCTCAGGGAAATGGTCCATCTGTATTCCAGAAACCCCTGTGATCATCCCTAGTTGCAGTGTGAAAGTCTGACTGCTCATTGCAATAGGAACCAGCATAGTACTGTGGATGTAACTATTCCTAGGGTGTTCATGCCAGTCTGCAAGTGTTGATGTGGCTCGTACCCATTACATTCAGCCCCAACTGCTGCCTGTCTCTGAATTAAATTGAGTGGATAAACTCAATTTACTTCTTTTTTTGGTTAAGCTGACAAATTCTTTCTGGTGAATTTGTAACTCAGTGTCAGGTTTCTGCATCACGATGTATTTAAAAGTATTTCTTTTCTGGCAGTGCTGACCTACTTTAAATGCTGCAAGGTGCTCTTACCTCCTTTTTTTCCTTTTTCTAACAGCCAGTTGATTCCAGCAGAGGTCTTTGTACTTCAACTTCTAAACCTTTGATGACATTTTAACTGTTCATTCCTGTATGTAGGCAGCCACTTTATCCTTTTCTAGGTGGGCCCTTGCTTCAGTTCAAAGTTAATGGTTACTATTTATTGCACATCTACAAAAGGTAAAACCTACATAGAGCAAAGCTGCTACGTGCACAGAGTGCCTTAGAAAGCCCAGAATCCCTGACCTGAAGAACATGTTGTCCCTAGCCAGGCTGTACAAAGGTGTGAGGGTGGGGGTAATTCACCTGGGCCCTGCAGGCACGGGGACAACTTCAATGAAATAACTCAACATCCACCACAACAGTCGAACCTAAGTCAGAGGTTCAAAGCAAATAAAACTTGCCAGGAGCGTGCAAGAGCATCTTAATTCCTGGATGGGTGTGCTGTGATGTTATTGTGATGTTATTTTCTTTTGGGTAAATAATTAGTGCTCTCCTGAGGGCTGCAGATGTGCTGTAGCATTACATGTTCTCCACCAGAATCTCTAAGCCGGTCTTAAAATGTTACAGACTGCTCAGGTGTGGCTGGGTTTATGTGCAGCTAATTACCATCACCTTTTTCTTCTTCCTGCCTCATTTTTTCACCCTATTCCCCTGGCTTTTTTTGGCACTGAGTCCAAAAAAGTCCCTGTTGCTGCCACAGCCCCCAGGAGCAGTGTGTGTTGCTGGGGTGGGAGCACAGAGCAGCAGCAGAGCTGAGGCATCTCCATTCATCCATGTGGCCACTGCTGTGTCCTCATGGATGTGCTGGTCCTTAGAGACCCCACTCTGGGACTAGTGAAGCTGAAAGGCACATTGCAGAATTCACATTTTTATAGATCCCAATAGCCTTTGCACACAGATAGAAAAGGATTTTATGCTGAAGTGCCTGTTTGGAGTTCTTACTCATAACCCACCAGTTCTACTTCCCTGTGGTTTTCTCCCATTTCTGGATGCTGCAGTAGCATTCTTCTATTACCTTGTTATTCTTCTATTATCTGTTTCTGGCCCACAAAGGGTGTTTCTCATCCAAGCTCTTAAGGGATGCAGTAGAAGCAACGTAAGACTCATCCTGTGCTCTTCAAAACTTTTAAAATTCAGTGTCTTTGTAGAGAACAAGGCAGTGGGCGCTCAGAGCTAGTCCACAGTGTTTAAATCTGGTCATCCTGAATCACCAATTGATGCTGATTCAAAACCTCCCAGAGCATCAGTGGTACCAGTGTGGCAGCCTTGAGCAAAGCTGAATGAGGCACCACCGAGTCACCAAGAACCTGACATTAACTTTGCTCTCTGGTTTATTCATCCTCAGAGACCAGAACATCTCTGAGGGATTTCACCCACACCACAGAGGATTATAGTTCAAAGTGTTGGTCCCTCACTCCCTGAGTTATTGAACATTGTATCCTAGCTCAGATTTTGTAATTCTCCCCAGGCACCCAGAGACACCCACTGACCCCAGTGAAGCACAGGTCTGCACTGGCACCTCTCCAGAAGTGTCTCCACTCTCGTCCTCCCCACCATGATACAGGAAAGAGGCTCCATCCCTCCATCTGTGAGACCTAGACAGGTGGGAAGAGCAGTGGGGTCCATGGGGAGCAGGCTGCTGTTGTGCAGCCTCCAGTACTGCCTTTGTATGAACACCTCATCATTCCAATGTCATTTGCATCTGGATATATATGCAAATACAGAGGGAAAAACCCCTCTGTGTGAGCCCTGCTGAAGAACTAGATTTGAGGAAAATCCTGCTTTTTGGTCCCTGAGCTGGCTGAGGCATCCCTGGTGCAGTGTGATCCATCTTCATTGCAGAGGCTGGCAGGGTGCTCCCTCCCCCGGGAGAGATGGGGGATTGCTCACTGGGGTTTGATGTTTCTCACATGGATGTTCTCCTTCTGGCTCATCAGCAGTGAGTCAGGAATCCCAGCTACTTGGTTCATTGCTTGCTAGATCATGCTGAAAGATTGCAAGGAAAAATTTGTGGCTGTTTGAGGTGAAAAAAGGAGTATACTATGGATTTTGTCATGGGGTATTTTTTCTCTGCTCCTCTCTCTTTTGGAGGTTTTGTACAGTCTCCATCACCCTGCGTTGCAGTTTTGCCTGATTTGGGTGGGGTGGACTCTGCAGTTCATCCCTGCCTTACTCTTGGGGCCAAATGTTTCAGTTTTTTCTTGTACTCCCTTTTCCAACTCTTGCAGATCACAGCTGCCCTTTCCCTGACATCAACTCTTGAGAGACTACTTTGGGTGTTCTGCTAAGAGCTGGTGTGTTCTGTGGTGCAGTTTAGGACTTTTTTCTCCCCGTTTCATCTTCCCCTTGGGCCCTGCTGCTCTCCCAGCTGCTGCTGTGGCTTTCCCTGCTCTTTAAGGACTTATTCTCTCATCTGAGCATTGCCCAGGTGCTTTGGCTTCTTGGCTGGAGGCTGCACATCTGTGTTGCATGATGCTTCTGGTTGCTGCTCATGCTCAGTAGGAGTGGGGATAGGGCAACCATGAATATGATGGCTGGGTTAGCTGCAAAAAATATGAAAAGTCTTTCTTAATTACACACTGGACAAAAGCCCTGCCCTGCCCTGCAGAGCTCTGGCTCACCATGCACTTCAATAATTGCTGTATCTGCTGTGTTCTGAAGTGATATCTTCACAGACAGAAGCTCCATTGATCTCAGGGCACTGTTTGCCTCGTAAGAAAAAGGAAACTGTAGTGGAAGCTGGCCCCATGAACTCATCTAATTTATGTAGTACTTACAAACCCACCATATCTTGGTGGAAAATTATGGAATATAAATAACAACAACCAATAGCCAGACATTTTCAGTCTCCTCTGGGAAACTGTGGAAGGTTGCTGTACTGCCAGATAGAAATTTATGATACTTTAGGCTTGCATTTGGACCAAAAAGATGAAATAGAGTTGGTGTTTTGGAACAGTTGGAGGAAATTGTGCAGGAATTATGTGCAGTCAAATCTGAGGCTGACTGAGGGGTTCTGGCTCTGAATTCTTTGAAAACCAAACTCTTCAAATAGAAAAATAAACCAGTACAACAATGCCTGTTTCAGTTGGGCAAGGAATTCTGTAGCTTTATGCTGGTGAAAATGTGACAGTCAGAAATCTGCTTTGCTCAGAGTTTGGTCTTTGGGCCATGAGTGAGTGTGTGATTCACAGTCCAAGGCACAAGCAGGTTTTTGTGATTTGTTTCCCCTCCAGTGTTGCTGCCTGGTAAAGTGTGAGAATCCTACAGTCAGTCCAAATATGTGAGTGATCTAGAAGTGCTCTAAAGGGAACTTTTTTTTAAAGACACGTATTTATAAAATGAATAATGACTGCTGAGCTTGAGATGCAAGGGCCTAAGAATTGGGAGGGGGGAATTGAAAATATCTGAAAAATCTATTGTCATGGAAAGTTGGTTATATAAAGCATTTTCTGGAACCTCCTGAATTGTCCTTAATAAGTAAGGAAGCCAAGAAATGTCTGGAGTTTTGGATCATAGTTCCTAGGGACTCCTAGAACTTGTCAGTAAAGTATAGTTGAAAACTTCATCAAATAACTTTATTTGTGTGATTTCCCATATTGCACCATCTTGTGCTAGATGATGTGCAGTAACTCACTGCTGCTTTTAGTCACTGAGCCTCAGCATCTCTGATAGAGCACAGGCACTTGAAATCCCAATGTGAAACAAGATATTTATTCAGAAATTAGTTGGTTTCTCTCAGATCTTCATCACTTGCTTACACAGCTACATATGAGCCTAGGTATTCAGTATGGGAATATTTAATAAAGAATATATAAATATTTACCTAAATGTGATTTGGACACCTCAGGCCTGTAGATTCAAGAATCACTTGGGCTTCTTTGGCAGGACACATCAACATAAATGTGAATAGTCATTAAATAATGGCAAGAAATGATAGTGATAAAACCTCCCTGCCTATTTTTCATCCCAGAAGGGTGAAAGAAAATGGCAAATTATTCAATGTTTTTAATGGTTGTCAGAAACTGGACAGAATCCAAAAACTCGCTCAGCAAATATTTATGAAATGGTATCTAAACCATTAACTGTTCTGCTTATCTGAGATGTAGTTGTGCAATCTGTTTCATACTCTTTATCCAAAGGTGGGGGAGGCAAAGGCATGTTTTTGAGGTAGAATTTTTGCCAGTCTGACTTTGAGACCCAAAACATTTTTAAGATTATTAAAAAAAAAAAGAAGTTAATTGGTCTAGATGATTCTTGACATTGGCTGCATTGAACTGAGCCCTGTGAGTGATTTGAAAGGGATGATTTAGGGATATGGGACATTTTCCTGGCTGTTAATGCCCCTTTTTATTTGATCTGATTGCTAATCAGAATAATCCTTAGAAGTTACCTCTACAGAGAAGCATTTGACCTGAACTGTGCTTTGCAGGAGAACCCTTTTTATTCCACTATGAATCCAATCTTCCCTTTTACCCTCTCTAGGCCAGCCACAGATTCCTTCCTTTCTCCTGCAGCTCAAGGAGGAGAGACAAAATGTGTTTTGCTAGCTCCAGCTGGTTGACTGGTTTCTCTTGTACCCCCTAAACAGAATTTAAGAGGAAGCTTGTTTGTTTTCCTAAACTATTTGTACATTCTGCATGCATAAAATATTCATTTAGCTGGGGAAAAAATCTTCTAAACACCAAATATTTGTGCATGTTTCTGTTATAAAAGTATGCCAATGATCTTGTCTTGAAAAGATTCAAGTAATAGCTGCCATTTGTGAGTGAACACTATGTACCATTTTCAGCTTTTTTTGCTCCCAAGAGGCTTGTGTTATCAGAGGCACTTAGCAAACCCAAGGAAGGGAGAGCAGTGGATGGTTCCTAGGATGTGCTCTCTGCCTGGCACACGAGGGGTGTCACCTGGACCTCATCTCTTTTGCTGCTGAAGAAAAGGTGCTGCCCAGCCTCAGTGATATTTATTATTTGATGTAGACAGAATTAAGGTCGGTGTTGGCTGTGTCCTCTTGCAGCATCCTCCAGTGAATGGGATAAATAAACTGAGAGTGATGTATAAGCCAAGTTCACTCCACTGATCTAATGGTTTAGTGATCTGGAGTCATTAATTAAAGCAAACCCTCCATCTTGGGGAGTTTTTCAACAGGTCATTCCCAAATGGTATTTTGAGATGACCAAGAAAGGATTGGCAATGGTCCATGGCTCAGGATCTGGCCACCTGTTTCTCCAGAGATGTGTCTCCAGAATTCATTGCACACTATTTTGGTGCCTCTGTTCATGTATTGGAAGCTGCAGGGATGAGCTTTCTGCCTTCTGCTTTCTTTTGCTTTGTTCTAGCAGAGGTGTCCTCAGCTGAGCCAACCTTCAATAGCATCTTGGCCAAGGATATGTCCCCATGGTCTGGGGGACAATTTCACTGTCAGTAAAGGACACTGTGAGACTGGTTGGAGTAATTAAAGCTGAGTGTGGTTATAAAAGAGGGATTTATCTTGATGAAGAAGAAAACTCAAATCCCTGCCATCCTTCAGCTCCTACTGGTCACATTTGCATTGCTCTGCTAAGCACTTGCTCTTGTGGTGCCCTTTCAAAATAGCTATTATCTCTTTTTTCTTTTTTTTCTTTTTTTTTCTTTTTTTTTTTTTTTTTTTTTTTGGTGGTGATACTTTTGATGGTTATGCTTTGTGCTCAGGCACTTTATTTTCCCAGCGAGGTCTTTATAATAAATTAAAAAGTCAGCCAAGTCATCCCTTGTTCCTGCTGCAGATGGGAAAACTTAAGCCCAGAGAAATAATGTGACTTTTGTGCAGCTACAAAGAGGAGCTGTGGTAAAGTGGGGAATAGGGCTGTTATGGAGCAGCAGAGACTCCAGCCTTGAAAATGCATTTGCTGCTCTGTGCTGCCTTCCCCAAGGTATTCGATACTGATGCAGACGCAGCCTCAGTCATCTGAAACTTCAGCTATTGAAAACGGGATCATTTTTTTCCCCTCTTCAGATGGCATTAAAAACGCCTGCGGTTATTTGAACCCTCCGGCTTCCCCTGTGCACCCTGAACGTCTCCCCGAGAGCGCCCAAACCGGTGCTTAATGACCTGTCCGAGCCCCCGGGGCGGGTTCCTGTGGCAGCTTCTGCAGCCGGGGAATGGAACCTGGCCGCGATGCCCGAAGCGCTTTTGGCACGGAGCCCGCGGGGAGCCGGAGATACAGAAACCCGCCCGCCTTCCTTCTCCTGCGGTCCCCGGCGCTGCTGCCATCCCCATCCCCGCGCCGTGCCGCGATGGGAGGCACGAACACACCCAGCCCTGGTCCCCATCTGTTGCAGCATCGGCTCCAGTAGCAGAGCCCGAGATGTTTCAATGCGCTTGCCTTTAGGGAAAAGCTTTCAATGCAGTTCTTCGATGGACGTTTCCAGCCAGACTGCAGGATTTTTCAGAGCTGTAAGTCAGAGCGAGGGCTCGATTGTCCCTGGGTTTCTCTGGATTTGATTATTTTTATTATTAAATTAATTTATCTAAGCAGGGGAAAACAGGGTTTGCATTCATTTAGGTGGATGCCCGAGTGCACTGCAGGAGTCTGCCGAGAGGCAGGAATTCTTCAGGCTGTGTAAGAAATGCATGGTTCTTAGGTATTTGGGGTTTTTTTAATTGTGTTTTGTCTCTTTTGTATGCATGACTGGCACGGGGTTGTTGTCCTGTTTTTAGAGCATTTAATTACAATAGATACTCCAAGGCTGAACAAAATGTTCTTTTATCTAGTTAAAGAATGTAGCTTGGGTTTGGGGTTGGTTTGGGTTTTTTTTTCCCTTGCGTAACTTTTCGTTAATGTTTTGGAAAGAGAGATTATCATTTGGGGGGTGTTCATTTATTTTCAGCCTAAAACCATCTGGTCTCTGCATCCTGCAATGCTTGGTTTCTCCTACTGCTCATCTCAGAGCCTCCTGAACTGCTGAGCAACTAATTGCCATGGCTAGTCACTGCAACACCAAATCACAGGTTTTCAGGAACTGCTGTTGTGCTTAATGATTTTAATTTGATATTTGATGAGGTTTGTCAGGATAAAGAGGTTTATTACCGGCTTCATGTGTTCCTGCTTGCGTTTTTTTTCCCTTTTTACTACCAGAATTAGTGCTGAACACATGCAATTTGCACTGCAATTAATGGATCTGTGAGATAATGAACGTCCAAAACGGATGAGGCAGCTCCATCCTGGGATCAGAGCCTGAAGGGTTTCAAGATCTTCTGTTAGTGGTGTGATGGTGAATAGCAAATGAAATTTAATCCAGTATAAGATGCAGGGTATTTTGCCAGCATCGTGTGTGTTGTGTTTGTTGTTCACTGTTACGGGCCACGGGAGAGATGAGGGTGTCACCCTCTGGGGAAGAGATTTCACCCTCAGCTGTGTCCCCTCTGCCGTGAGTGCAGGAGAGGCTGGAAAGCAAAGGCGGTGCTGACTTTGAGCAGCCCTGGGAGGTGTGAGGGAGCTGGAGCTGCTGCAGATGGGAGCCTGGGGGGCAGGATTATCTGATGGAAGAGGGAATGATGGGCAGCAGGATGAAACGGATCCTGCTGACAAGGGGCCAGCCCTCAATTCAAAGGGAGGCAGTGGGAAACCCAGCAAAAGAAGACTCGGTTGTACTTCAGTTTAGTACATTTTCATGAGTGGAATACAAATGTGTTTATTTTTTATATTATAAGCAAAAAAGCTCACCTATCCCCCCCCCCATCCACCCCATCAATCTGTGCAAGGATGTCTGACATTCATCAAGAAGAAACTAGGAGAATTAAATGCAATATTGTTGCAAATCTTTAAAAGCAAAACACAGAGTTGATGGAAATCACCTGTAAGCAGAGTTTGCTTCAGGCAGCCAAGAGCCATCGGGTTTCCATCAGGAGGAGAAAATCCTGCTGTCATTTCAGCCTGTTTGGCCACCCAAGTAGGGGCAGTGACAAGCTGATTTGAAGACAAGAGATATGTAGTCATCCTAAATTTAAAATAAATAGCAGTTTAAAAACTGTAAGAGCTTGTTACCATGTCTGCACATATGATTATATTTGTTTCCCATATGCATTGACCTATATGAGACCATGTTCTATATAAAAATAGTGATGCCCTGTGAGTTGAACTCTGTCACATCTACATCTGGGAGGACATAGTCACCAGGGCAGTTTGTTTCTGCTTCTCAGGGTAGGTGCCAGTGCCTTTGCTTTTAGAATTGATGTATATTTTGATAAAGTTACCCTTTCTATGCTGGTGTAAGGGACACTTTCCTAATAGGTGTTTGATGACTTCTAGTGCCTGATTGTGGTTCTAACTCCAATTTCCATTTCTAATGAACCTCAAAATAAGTGTTAATAAAACTTGGGTGTAAATATACTCTAATAGTTGTACAGCTGTTCAGTACATATAGATAGAAATTAATGTTCCTGATGAGAAAAAAATACCCAGTATTTTTAGGGCCATTTTACTGGCATGAAGTTAATTTTTGGTAGTAATGGAAAAATAAAATTGTTATTCTGAATCAAAATTCCCTGCTTGTGGATTTAATTTATCTTGAAGGAAAAAAACCCAAAAAAACTTTGCTGTATTTTACTTCATTTTTTTTCCCTTCTTGGGTGCTCATTAATTTCATGGGAGGTTTTCAGTGATGCTCCTTGGCAGAGTGGCTGTCCATGCCAGGCTGACCTGCAGGCAGGGGCTCTCCCAGAGCCTTGGTTTGGTAATTTCAGTGTGAGCTTTATTTTTTTGTTACAAATGGGTTTGGACTGTCTGCCACATGGCTTGGAGCAGCAGCCAGTTCTAAAATGTCCTCTCCCATGCCAGGCTCATACTCTGCCCATCTGTCACCGTGGCCGGGGTGTCCTGCTAAGTTGGGAATGTTTCCCACACTCTCCAAGCAGGATCAAATGTTTCTCAACACATTTTGATGCATAAACTGTCAGCCAAATCAAATGCAGATTTGCCTGTTTCAGCTCACCAGTGCCTGCTGGGTTTCAAAGCCATTGCAGAGGGCAGAAATGACTTTTGGTGTATGTGGATAATGAGCTTAAGTTTTCAGTTGGGTTTCCCTGAGCGTGTGTTTGCTTGTCCTCTCTCCACAGCATGTTCAGATTGGTCCATTGTAATTGTGGTGCTTAAATGGACTCATAAAGAATAATAAGATGGCTAAAATCAGAAGACTCCTGCTGAAAGACTCAGAATTCGATATGGTTTGTTTGTAAGGTTTTCTTCCTTGCACTGGAGGTAAACTAGGAACTATTTCTGGAAAAAAAAAAAAAAGTCATAGTCCTTGAAAGAAGCCTGAAGTTTACTTGGGGAAATATCTTCCTCAAATTTTAGTACTGCATGTACAATAATCAGGAAAAAAACTCTGGGTATGTGTCATTTCTTCCCTTCCCTTTCCATATGAGGATTATTTCCAAACTGGACCCACTGCAAAAATTTATTTTCAGTGGTGGTTATTTCTGGTGTGAGTGAGTAATCTCTTTGTTGTGTTCTTCTGTTTGTCTCATTGTTCACAAGATTTTCCAGATGGGCAAGTGTTTTTATCCATATTTCTTCCAGAGATGGTCACTGGTGTCTTCTAACACCTTCCAAGCAGAACTTTGATACTCTTTGAAGCACATCCCTTGAGACAGACTTTAACAAGTGACCAAGGCTTGGTGTGTGTGGGCCTGGAAGTGTGAGATTTACTATCCCTTGGACATTGCCAATTCTCTTAACAAACATGCTTTTTCCTCAGAAGTTGTATAGCTGGCCTGTTTTCTTAAAAATTTAATTCTNCACCTTTAAATAAAGAGTTCAGAGTGTGATGAATGAAGATATCCATTCTTTTGGGGAAAGAAAAAACTAGTTTAGCTTACAAAATAAAGCATAATGTATTTATTGGTCTCTTTTTACATGTGGTGCTAAAGGTATAAGAAAAGCTGTAGCAAAGTGACTGTTAGCTTCATAGAGGTGAAGTTGTTCTCTGTAGCTGCAGAGTGATGTAGGAAAATGTGTCAGGAAAGCACCAAGAGGGGAATCTTTCCTCATCACGGACACCATGTGCCATTCCCCCTTGACTTCCCATTCAGGTCTTCAGCACACAAAGCACAGAATCACCTTGTTCTTCCTTTCCTTTTCTAATTTCCTCTTTGCTTCTGCTTTTTTTCCTTTTTTTTTTTTTTTTTTTTTAAGTTGACTAGGAGATCAGAGCAGGCCCCTCACTTTCCTGGCTTTCCAGCTGTAAGCTTTCTTCTAATTGTTAAGATTATTCACGGTTATTGACTGACAAGAATGGAGAGAGGAGGCAACAGGCAGCTGTCTTCCTAAATGCAGTGAACTGGAAAAAATAGTTTGCAGTTCAAGTATTTATGGCAGAGATCTTTTGCCTGGTGTGAATGTCACCTTTTTTAGTCATATATATATGCAAGGGAGAACTCTGTAAGTCCTCCTCAGATAAGGCCATCAGTTGGGGGTTTTCAGTTCTGATTCTGTTTTGTTTTACTCTTCTTGAGGACGTGGCTTTTGAAGAGATTTGGCCAATAGAGAAGGGAAAAACATAAAAGATGCAAAACACAGTGACTTTTAAAGTAGCTGAAGTGTGGAGATGACTTAGTAAGCCTCAGTGTGATCCTTGCATTGCATCCCCTTCAGATTGTTTGCTCCTGTGCTGCAGCGGCTCAAGCGTTTTTATTACATTATGGCAAAATCATCTTTTGTTTCCCGCAGTTCTGCTATTTCACTGTGGCTGGAGTTGTGTTTTGTAGCAAATGCTGGCTTTTCTCTGCTAATGCATTGGGATCCTGTGTCTCATTTATGTAAGACAAACTCATAAATATTGGAAAGCACTTTCATTGGCACTGAGTATGTGCCATCCAAAGGGTAACATTTCCAGTCTCCTGCAGTCCTTCCTTAGAGTCTTGTGTCTTAGTTTCTTAATTCCCTCATCACTCACCTAACCACATTTTCCAGGAGTGATGTGTATTATCTTCTGCTTTTACCTTGTGTTTCTAAACGTTGGGTGCTTCTTGAATGAAATGTCTCGCCAGAGAAAGGTTGATTTGGCTGAGCACCCAAGAATAGCACTTAATAATGGGTTTGTATGTGCATTGTGGTGGTGTCACAGGGACTGTTGGGAATTTTGGTTTCCTCGCTGGCATGTTTTCCCTGCTGTTCTCTCACTCTCTCTCTCTCTTTTTTTAAGTGACATTTCGTTATTTGCACGTTTGCTAGGTTGTGCATCTGCTGTTGTAATAAACACGCTGCCAGTCACTGCTGTGTGGCTCGTGGTGTGGAGGAGCTGACAAACCAGGCTGTCGTGTGCTTGGGGATCCTAGTCAGGCTTTGTCAGAGTGCCTCTGTGATGCTCTGTGACTTACTGATGATGTGGGGAGCAGCACCCTCCACCACAGCATTCCCACACAGCCTTGAGCTCTCTGCACATCATAAACACGATGGGGCTCCAGGCAGGAGGGATTCCATCCCACCCCAGGCTGTCTGTGCTCAGCTCATCTGCAAAGGCTCAGTCACCAATGAGATACAGTGGGGTTTCCAGGCAGGAGAGCACAAGGCTTGAAAGAAAACTTCATTTTTTCTGTAAACAGCATAGGAATGTGTTCTAGTGATTTAAACCTGAGATTGAGAACAACACAAAAAACAACCCGTGCTCTCTTGAAAGTTTTTTTGGTGGATCTTGTCTGCAGCCCCAGAAACCAAAAAAAAAGTGAATTTGCTGTAGACTGGTGGAGATTAATGCCTGTCAGGATCAGTTAAGAATTTCAGAAATTAAGAAGGGTGTGCTGGATGCTGCCAGTATCCCATGATCAGGATAACTCAGGAAGAAGAGCTTGGAAGACAGCTGTTTTCAGGGAAATATCAAGGACTTATTGGTTTCATGGCTCTCTTTAATCCCTTCCCTTTGAAATTCATAGTTTTAGCACCTTTTTCTGCCCAAGTGGTGGCAATCCAAGCTGGAGGAGCTGTGGTAAGAACAGTGGTTTCAGTAGCTCCTTAGGACCATGTCCACTTGTTGCAGCTAAAAGAAATGCCTCTGAATTGCACATAGGCTGGTTTTCTTCTGCCAAGCTTTCATATGTGAATTTCTTTACATAGAACATTGAAAAATCACCTGATGGATGAGGATTTTCACATATTGAGATCTGGGTTAGACTTCAGTCAGCCATTACTCACTAACCTATTAGATAGTGCCACTTTGGGACTGAATGTTTCCCATTTGTTCCAGGCATGTCATTTAGGGAGACTTACCTTCTGTTATTTCTGATATCTGATGCTGCATCCACCTTGAAGTGCACACAGCTGGTCCTGCACAGTCACCCAATAACCACTGGACTGTGCTGCCTCTGGAATCTTCACACTGTGGACAAAATCATAGACTCATTAAGGTGGGAAAAGGCCTCTAAGATTAAAGAGTTTACTGAAAACCTGCCATCTCCACCATTTCCTCTTGTTGTCTTGCTTGTTTTGGGAGAAGGGACGAACCCCCACCTGGCTACAACCTCCTTTCAGGGAGTTGTGGAGAGTGATAAGGTCTCCCCTGAGCCTCTTTTTCTCCAGGCTAAACTTCTCCAGCTCCCTCAGCTGCTCCTTATAGGACTTATGTTCCAGACCCTTCACTATTCCCCTTGCCCTTTTCTGGACACTCCCCAGCCCCTCAATGTCTTTCTTGTAGTGAGGGGCCAGAACTGAGCACAGGATTCAAGGTACAGCCTCACCAATCAAGTCTTTTTTATCTTATTTCTACCCCCTCTAACTCTCCAGGTTTGCCTTTCTTTTTTTTTCTTTTTTTTCTTTTTTTCTTTTTTTTTTCTTTCTCATGCAAATAGCCTCAAAAGTAATAGCAAACAAATAAATTGGAATAGCCTTGTGCAGTACAAAGCTGGCTTGCACAAATCCAGGCAGCTTTGTACATCTGTTCCTGCCCACTCCCATTGAGTCATACTGAGCCTTAGTCACCAGCATCCTCAGTCTCACAGTACAACTTATATATTTCTCTCCAAAACACATGCTACAGTCTAGATAGCATGGGGGAGTGAGAAAAGCAAAGCAATGAGCAACCTACTCCTAAAGGAATAAAGGACTGTAGCAAGTCTTATTATACTTTACTATAACCAGTATATCAAAACAACAGTAACAAAAGGACAGATATTCCTGTGTATGTCAGTTTTGCATCTTTCCCTCTGCAATAAAGGAGTGATTTGTTATAAATCCCCAAAGGCTTCTAGATAGGATTGTTCTCGGAAAAAGACAATTTTCCATTCTAGCAGAGCTACCAAGCTATGCCCTCTATTCCACAGAGATCAAACTGTGGATTCTGCTCAAAGGCTGTTAGCATATGTAGCATATTTGCTATTCAGAGTTTTACATAGGCTTGTAATAGGTACAAATTCAAGGTTGATCTAAAAAAAACCTGCTGGTGTGCAGAATGCAATGAAAGAAACTGTTCACAGCTGATGTTAATAAAAATCCTGACCTTCTTTGTCCTTGCTAGGATACTTGTTGTGCTCATAGCTCAGTAATATCAGCAGAGGAGGAGACTTTGTTAAGGTGTGATGCTGAGGATGCTCTCAGCTTTTAGCAATCTTTTGTGAGATCAGAGCTCTTGTCAGTACTCAGCTTAATTCCTCTGTATGTTGTTTTCTTTGTTTATTTTATTAAAGGAGCTGTCACCCCATATTGAAAACTGCCTTAGTAAAGTGTCACCTTCTGCTTGAGTTATGTTGTAAAAAGAAACTGTAACGTCTGGCAGGCATTTCACATCCTTAAATTTGGTGCAATCCTAGCACATATATAGAACTTAGTGAGGCAGAAAAATAATGCCTCAAAGGTGACACCATCCGTAGTCAGGACTGTGTGATACTACCCACTCTAGGACTCTGAAACTGTTTATAGCTGAGGAACCCAGACTTTCAGCAGAGGTTGCTTATGGGGCTACCATGAAGCTCTTCTGACCTGAGTCACCCCTGAAATGTAGGCAAAGAGTTGACCGTGTTCATGGGGACTCACCACTGTGAGCACAGATTTCACATCCCCATGTTGTTCAGTCATTCATCATGTTTGACTAGACAGTTGCAAATGATGCCAGCAGGGAGCTGTTTGTGAAATATTTTGATACCCAGCCCTGAAATTTTGGACCACTGTCGAGCAGGGCCATAAAAAGGTCCTAATTCCACCCAAAATACATTGGAAATTGGTCTCTGGCCTGTCAGTCACAGCATGCCCCAGCCCTTGCTTGCTCTTTGGCTTCAGCCCTTGCAGAGAAGCTTTATCAGCCTGGCTGCCAAAGTAGCCTTGAAACTAAACAATAATACAACAAGAATCCTGTTTATTCTGTGTTGTTTACTGCATTCAAGGCTTTAGTGGTCTGTTATTTAAGTATGCAGGTCTGTTATTTAAGTATGCTTCTTCTTACACCAAGGTCTCCAACTGCAGCAACCTCAAAACCAGTGTCTGAGCAAGCCTTTTTGGCAGGAATTCTTCCCAGTAAGGAAAGAAACAGTGAAACTGTCTGGAAAAGGTGAAAAATGGTTTGGCTAACCAGATCTTGCTCCTGCTATTTGACTATGCTATACCAGCCAATATATTTGCTTTCTGCATCCTCAAATGTGGTTTCCTTTCCTATCCTCCAGAACAGTTCTGAGAAAAGCTTCTTTGTTTTCCCAGGATACCAGAGAACAAAAATTTTATTCTTACTTCTTTTCACATAATCCCAAACATTCTGATATAAGAGATGTCAGAGGAAAAGGGGCTGGAATTAAGAAGCATCACCCTCTAAATGTAGGGGTAACCCAGACCAGAATCATGCTAGAGTTAGTCTCACCTTTGGAGGAGAAATTCACGTGAAGAATCTTCCAGATATCTGTTGTTTGCCCAGAGAAAATAGGGAAAGAAGTGGTAGAGAAGAAAAGTGCAAATGCAGACAGAATAATCCTGACTTGCACAGGAAAATCACCTGTTGAGTAGGTGTTGTGGGAGATTTCCCTCCCCAGGAGGGAGCCTGACTGCTGACAGGAGCACTGAGGCACAGTTCTGCTGTGTCACAGCTCTGCTGTCCTCCAGGAAAAGCTTTGTTGTCCCTGGGGCTGTGTTCTTCAGTGAATATAACAGGAGCTGCCATGACAGCCTCTTGTAAATAAAAGTGGATTGAAAACAAAATAAATCTGAGGTGACTCTGTGGCTTTAAAGTAAATCTAAAGTGCTCAAGAGGTAATTTTTTCTAACAGGATGGCAGGAGTCATGTCTGGCTGTCAGATGGAGCAGAGTGATGGAAGGAGCACAAGCATGACAGGAGAGCCAACAAAATTTCCAAATCAGGCTTTTCATACTCTTAATTCCATGTTAGCAGCACTAGGACCTGCTCTTTCTCTATACAGGGGTGATCACAGACTGTGGTCTCTGCAGAAGTTGTCTGTCCAAGGATACCGTGCAGGACTGATGGACACAGGGCACGATGCCATTCTGCAGCCAGGGCTCTGCAGTCTGAAGGACTCTTCCTCCTACCAGGACATCACTGTGTGCCTCTGACAGAGTTTTAAATGTCTCTGCAGAGCCATGTGGTTGTCCAGGGAGCTGTTTCCAAGTGGAGTAAAGCAGAGCTGGAGAGCAGGAAAGCTGTCTAAGAACAGCTTCAGTCCCCAGTCACTGGCAGAGCAAGACTTCTGTGTGTATTTGTTGGCATCAGATCAGAGCAGTCACATCTGTGACAAGGGCAAGGGCTGCACCATTGGTCTGTCAAGAGTTCTGTGGTATTTTGCAACACTTTTGGAGCAGTTTGGTTTTTTGGGGTGTTTTTTAAGAGTTACTGTATCATCAACTGCATCATGACACGTTTCTGGATGAAGAGGACCACAAGACAGAAATTGTTATCTGTCTGTGTTCTGCAGAAATATTCTTGAAGGGGAAATAACTACCTAATATTTTCTTGCTTAACCAACAGATTGGAATAGAAAGAGCAGCATTAGTAGCCTGGTATTTGATATATGGGGTTTTTTTCCTTCTGTGAATGGATGCCTTCATGTATAGAATCCCATGAACGATTAAAAAATTGTTAGGTAGCAGTTAAAATTATAGACTTTTTCACAGGACTAAAAGTACAATTCTAACCCACTCTGAAATGTTCAGCAGTGCTGTATTAACAAAAAAAGGTCTCATGCTGCCCAGAAAGCTGCAGCTCCAGTTATTTTGACTTACAGGTCAAGACAGGTCTTTACTGGGTGTAAAGACAGACAAAATCACAATACCTCCATGGTATCTGAGAGTTACAAATCAGAATAGAATTGTCATCTGGGGTTCATGATACTGTTAGACTTCAGACTTTACTATATATGTGGCTTTAAATTTGGAATTGTAAGTGAGAACTGAAATTTAGCTCCTAGAAAAATAGTTGTATCTACTTATCCTCTCCTGGTTTTGAAGGTTTCTGCTCAAATAAAACATTTTGGTTTCATTGCTGGCAGTTCTAGATTTTCTGAACAGCTTTTTCAACCCTGATTAGTAGATGTGTGTCCCCTTCAACCCAGTTTCTGCCATCCAGTCTCCAGCCTTCCTAAACAGCTCCTTTCCTCCCTGGAAGTGACACCAGGGAATAATATAGAGGTACTAATATGTGGAGCTCAAAAGAAGTTATTTTCTTGATTTATTCCATGGAAAATTACTTAGCACACATCAGATTCCAGCTTCTGCACTGCTGAAGATGGGTAGAGGAAAATGTTGGTAAATCCTTTGGCTAAATTAAACACAGGGGGATATGTTTTTGTATGACTTTCATTAGGCTCTTAGAGCTCTTCACAGAGATTCTTCAATTAAGTCCTGCAGTAGCATATGAAAATAATAATAATAATAATAATAATAATAATAATAATAATAATAATAATAATAATAATAATAATAATAATCATCTATATATTGATGGTGTTTGTAAATGCCATTTAGGGCTAAATAATTTTTATATGGAGTAAGTAATTTGAATCTTAATTTTAATCTTTTCCTTTGGTTTTGAGATGTTTCCTTATGATTTTATTTACAGACAAAGGTGATGTGAAACACAGATGTTGAGACAAGAGGGAGATGTTACACAGTTGAGCTTTGTAGATAGTTCCCATTGAATGTGCATAGCTAGGGCTCAGAGCAGATGAATTTGTCAGGAATATGCTTGTTTGGGGCCTAATGATTTGGGGCCAGCTTGGCCAAGCCTGGTTGCTGCTTTTTTTTTTTCCCTTTTCAACTTGGCATGAATTACTCCCATGTGTTTTAGTTCCAGTAATTCAATATTTTGTTCCTTATTTTTGTTGCTCGTTATGTAACCAGAATATTTTCAAACACTTGTAAGAATTATGCCTGAGTTGTACACAATTTCTGAGCATATTTTGACTTTAGTGTGATTACACAAAGCGATGTGATTAGACCTGTGGCTGCTCTGAATTCTGAAGACAAACAAGCCCTGCAGACTTCATGGATGGTGCTGATTTTTAATTAAGCTCTGTTTGATCACAAATTAAGTTTACGTGAGGTTGCTATTTATTTATATTTTGAACTCTCTTAAATGGATGCAGATGTGGTGGTTGAGAAGCACTGAATCATTGCATGGAAAGGGTGATGCCTTCCATCTGGGAGGTTCTGTGTTGGGGAGGCATTCCTGACATTCAGAACACCATTTAGGACCCAAGATTCAATTCTTCAGCACAAAGCTTTAGGCAACCTCATGCTTCTGGTCATGGAATTGCTCATTATGTACTTTTCTGATCAAACAGATGCTAAACTTGACACTAACATAATTTCCTTATGCATGTAGAAGGGAGCTCTAAAAACCCTGTGGCTGGAACATGAAGTATCATAAACAGAACAGACGGCAGGAGGTGGAATGTAATTGCAGTTTGTTTTTGTTAGTTAAAAATGAGCATGTGTGCTTTTCTTATGGCTTTATTGTCTTCAGTCCTGCAGGATTGGGTGCTCCTCTCCCATTTGTGCAAGTGAATTGGTTATTTCCTCCCTGAGCACCGTGTCAGCTTTCTCTGTCTTTTTTTTAGCAGTTGCATATTTCTCAGAATGTTGATATACATTCATTCATGTTGTGTTTATTGCCATAACTACTCTTTAAGATCATACATCCCACTAAAGCCAAGATAGGTATTTTCTGAGCGAGTGGATGTGTTTAAACTGTAATTTCCTACCACTTTTTCTGTGGGATTTTGGTACCTCCCCTTGAAAGTTTTAACACAGGACTTTTGGCTTTGGCTGTGCAGGTGGTTTTTGATGGTGATGTTGTGCAAGTGCTGCTGAGGGCTCCCTGTTCACTTCTAACTGATATCTGACATTGTTTGACAGCCAGGGAGAACCATCAGAGTCCATGTTACTGCTTGCCAGCAATTGCTATGGGTGAAGCAGTGGGCAGTCCAGAAATAGACCTGTGGGCTTCAGTCATGAGATGCTCTGATGGAAGGAAGAAGGCATTAATAAAAGGCATCAATTTTTCTTCTCTTCTCTGTCGTTGCAGGATCTCAGCTCATTTGCCATGCCATTCTTGGACGGTGATGTGGAGAGCACAGACAAAAATGCTTCTCGCAAGGTAGGACAGATCCAAAGCTTCCCCTTCTTTGCAGTGCTTGAATCCCTTGTGGTACACACAGTTTGTTAGGCTTAAAAAAGCCTGGGGTTTTCATCTTCCCTGCCATGTCATTAACCATTGAGAGTGGTGCACTAAGGCAAATTCAGTGCCTTTTGCAGTCCTTACTGTGACAGTGCCTGTGCAGTATAACCTGTAAAGGGTGCAAGCTGCTGGTGGTATTGCAAATACTGCAGGTGTTGTGTGTAACACAGCTGTAAATCAGTGAGGTGATGTTGCAAAGCTGCTCAGGAATATCTTTACCTTACAAGATCTGAGAAATAGTTGCTGCAGAAATATACACTGCCCAAAGAGCAATCTGTGGCTGTTAGTAGGTTTTCCTGGAATTGCCTCCTGATGGCTGCTCTCTCTCTATGAAGGGTTTAACTGTTCACTGTCCTTGATCTCTCTGTCCTTGGCACTGGAAAGATGAACTGCCTTCATTTGCTGAAGCCATAGTGGTCGAGCCTTCCTGTGAACGAAGTAGAAAGGTTCCTCCTCAGTGTGGGATTAACTCAAGGTTATCCTTGTGGAGGCATTGATTTGTTTTTCTGATGCTATTAAATTAAGCCAACGTAGTCACAGAGTTGGCTTGCTTTAGAAAGGATCAGGGCAGCACATTCAATGGGTGACATTGGGGATGGTTATACAGCACCTACACAGTCTTCAAAGCAATAAAAATGGTGGGTGGGATCTGTCATCTTCAGGTCCTGGCCTCCTCATTTTCACAAAGCACTGAAGTACAAGCTGATCTGCTGAATGGAAGCCTCCTGCCAGCCACATTCTGGGCTAGGCAAAGAGGGATTCCCCTCCAACCCACAGAAAACCCCAAAGGCTGATCTTCAGCTACTCTGCAGACCAGTTTCACCAGTCACAGTATTTACAAAGCTGTGGACCTCCATGACCATTAAACCTGCTACAAGCCATATGGCAGAGAGCCTGCAGGTTTAGTTTAAGGCAGGCAAAGTAATAAATACTCCTAAATGAAGCTGATCTGCATCTAGAACAATAACAACTTAGCTCTGTTGACAGCATGAGTTTCTATTCCTTTGCACCTCACAGCTAAGGACAGATGTTTTGAGAATTTCTGCAATCCATCAGCAACTGAATACATTTATAACATTGGTCTTGTTATTTCATCAGGAGTTGGTGATGCTGGGGAACTCTTGTAGATGCCAGGGAAACTAAAATATACAGTGCTACCATAAGGTGCCTGTTTGAAGGGTTTGAATAAAGTGAACAAGGTGATGTTTTTGGAAGGGATAGCCATGCTGGAAGAAGGCAGGAGTTTCTGGCTAAAACTTGATTTTTCCACTTATCACCTTCTTTCCACAAGGAAAGGTGAGAAAGATGCATGAATCTCAGTCATGAGGAAATAATGTGCCAAGACTAATTGCCCTGATGTGCAGAATTACATGATATCATTGAATGACTTCCACTCTACCATTCCTGAGTCCTTTCATTTTCTTCTAACTGGTCTCAGGACTTTTTTTCACTAAAGCACAGGATCATTTAGGTTGGAAAAGACCTCTGAAATTATTGTGTCCAACCTTAGATCACCACCTGGCCTTTGATGAGTTCATGTCTTGGGAAGGACATTTCAGTAGTTGCCTCTTTTTCTGGAGCATTGCTAAATGCTGGGGCACGTTCTGCTTATGGAAATGCAACTGACTTTGGAATAACCACGGAGCTGGGGCTTAATATGTGAAGTTGTATTTTTAATTGGCTTTTTTGACTGAGTGTGTAAGACCTAGTGTGTTTTTCTACTTTTATACTTAGAGCTCTGTTCAACACACGCAACAAAGTGGTAAGAAGGGAGCTGGCAGTGCCCCACTTCTGATGAAAACCAGATCATCTTTTAAAATCCATTGCCACACACATATAATCCAATATGTCATTTTCTTCAATGAGAATATGGGATTTTTGCTGGTAGTGAATGATGAGTAGCATCACACTGCAGAATTTATTTAATTCTAACTAAAACTTTGTCAGTCCCTACTGCTGATACATAAAAAAGTGCCCAAGTTACTCCTCAAGGAGGAAGGTTCTTCTTAGTTCAAGTTTGAAATCACTGTATGGTGTGTAACTTTTGTCTATTAAAAGTCACTATTTCATCAGTAGTTTGGCTTTTTCCATCCACTCATCATGCTGGAGACAGGCAATCCATCAGGGCTGGATTTCTCTTCCTGCACTTAAGTCTTCTGTCACCTGGGATATAGATCAAGAGTAGTTCACAACCCATCTTCCCAATCTGCCATTAATTTAATTCTGTTCTTTTTGAAAGGCTTTTAGAAGCTGAATTAACATTTTTCACAGGAACTCTCAGCAGTTTACCATGCAAGTGTCTCTCAGTCATTATCCTGTGACAACAATCCTCATTACACCGCTAGGAAATTCAAGTCTAGAATTATTTGTTCAGGTTCATGTAGGAATTTTTTGGCAGCAGTGGTAAAGTGACACACATTTCCTGAAGTTCAGCCTTAATCACTTCTCATTAATATGTCTACTATTATAAATGATGTATTCTTCTTTCCTTTATGACTAATGACAGGAAGAGGGTAGGGATAGTTTTCACCCTCCTCTTTTGAAGATGGAGAATATAATACTGTGAAAGATTTTCTGTAGAAATATTTGGCAGGGTGTGATGGAGAATGGTGCCTGGGACAGATATTTTTGCCCTTCATTATTGCCAGACAAAATGCCTTAACACTTGTGTGGGTGGTTTTGTCTAAAGCAACTGGTATTGCTGACTGCCCCATGCTCAAAGGTGGAGTCTCCAGAAATGGCTTCAATCCTTCCTGCACAGAGACCTTAGAGGAGCATTAAAGACAGAAAAATAGACAAGAATAAAGTCTATAGTCTGGGAGCTGAAAAGCAATCAGATTTACTGCATTTCCTCAGCCTGGGAAAACACAATGGAAGAGGGGCAGTTTAGAGACCTGGAAAATCATGAGTGATTGGGAGCATCATTCAGAAAATAATTCTGGTACAGTGTGGCAGGGCAGCAGTCAGGGCTGAGTGCCCCTCTGCACCCAAATGGCTCTATCAATTTTAGAGGTCTTAACACTTTGAATGTTTATAGATCTTTCATCTCAAATGTAGGTTAAAGGATAAGGTGTGGAAATTGCAGGAATTGCAGGACAGCCATTACCTTCAGCTTAAAGCCCAGGGTTGTGAATGACCAAAAAGAAAAAAAATTACACAGGAAACTTGTTTATGAGGAGTCAGCTAGCAAATTATAGATGGAGGAGGGAGGAGGTGGGTGAAAAGATGTTTGAAGAATAATATTGATACATTTCTTTATGGAAATTACAGAATTGTCACAAAAATATAGACAAAAGCTTGGGAAAGAAGCATGCATTTAAAATTCTTTTCTCTGTGTGGGGAGAAAGCTGGTGAGATTTTTATCTTAGATTACAAAGGTGGCTCTATCCTATTAATAGCTTAAATGTCTTTAAAGCATAACCTGTTAAAGTAAGATATTTTAAAATTAAATCCAAACAACTCTGATGAAACACTCTTGAATGAAGTGGCAGAGCTTCCTCTGCCAAGTGTTGATTGTGAATAAATCATGGAGCAGAGATGAAGTTTCAAAAGACTGCAAAAAAGGCAATTACTGTGTTAATATTTATGATGTTTGCAATTAGGATAATGTACAGGTTTGTCAAACATTAGTCCTGAGCAAAACAATGAAATAGCTAATGTTGGCTAGTTAATGATGCTGTTATAATAGACTCATTTGGATTGAAATTAATCGTAAATGGTTCTTATTGAGCAAAGGTGGGGGTTTAAATGAATTATAAATTTGGTTGAGAAATGTCATAGTGTTGGTGTCAGGTATATAGAAAAGTAAAACAAGTCATTTTGATTTAAGAAACTGGAATGTGACCGAATAAACATGGAACCTAGTAAATGAATAAAAACCTGGCTGCTAAAATAAACGGAGACTCACCAGTGGAAAATTTTGGTTCTAGGCAGACAAAACATTCTATTGCTGTACTATATCATAACTTATCAGTGGTTTGAAAGATAGATTCATTACTGGTAGTTTGTGGTTCATACAAAAATGAGAGGGGAGAGAGTGGCAAATTGAAAGTGGTAAATTCTGAGCAAGAGACTCTGATGCAGAGTGACATGACTCACTTAAAACACAATTTGCAAACGAACAGCCCATCTCCATTTAGCCAACCTGGGATGAGTTACACCTAGGAGGATCTAAGCAGAATTTTTGGGAAGTCTTTCACAAAGCCTGGGTTAGATTTTGAGAATAGCTGCAGGCAATCAGCTGTTTGTGGATTCTGGATGTGACTCAGTGGTTAAAGGATTAGTCTGGGTTCAATGAACAAATGTACAATGTACAAATGAAAGAACAGAGAGAAAGTAAAGGTTTTGTTCCGACTGTGTTTGGCATTAACTCACTGTTCTGCTATCAGCAATGCAGGGAAGTGTTGGTGAAATACAATCAGACTATTGGGGGAGTGACTCCAATATTGAAGGATTCCAAGGAGTGTTTTGTCTTGCTGCTGTTTTTGTTTTGTCCAGTTGCTCTTGAGAATGGCACAAGCAACCCCTGGATAAGGGAGGAGAAGAAAAATATCCCACATTTTCATCCCCCTCCTTCCTCATTCATGGGCAAATAAACCTCCTTTGGATTTACTTTTTTCACAGTTGTTTAATTGTCCATTTTTTATGAGCAATGAAGATGAGGAGCAAGTCCTGGATAGTGCCACAGCCTTGGCACGGGGCACCTGCAGTGGATGCAGGGAGCCTCAGGGCAAGGGCAAGTCTGACATCAACTGCACTGTGATGTGCACGGCTCCTCCCCATCCACTGCTTTAAAAAAAATGTACTTAGGGGTTAGGAATTGGACAGGGAGCCAGCCCTGCTCTTCCCTTTCCTAATGCCTGCTTTCTGTCTTTGAGCAGCCCTGCTCACTGCTGGAAACCTTCCCCTGACCGTGTGTGCAGCAGTGCAGAGCTCTCAGAGCCCGCCAGAGCAGCCAGCCTCATCCCATTGTGTTTTAATCTGGGAAAGTGTCGTTGTACTTCAGTTTTGGGAAGTGACATCTCTGACCCTGTAAAATACGATGCCATCTCAATTGGTGCAGCTCATGCAGAACGAAGGGGACCAGTGGTGGTGAATGTGAACACTGGGAGAGCAAGTCCTTCATTACCTTTCAGTCTAATGAAGTCAGCTCTTGTGTCTCTGTGAGCTCTTTTGTTCCAGCAGGACGAGAGAATCATCCAATTAACTTTATCAAAGGGCTTTTTTGTTGGGATTCAGTGGAAGGGCAGGAAACAAGTGCAGACATCTATCTGGTGTATTGTCTCTAATTGTGTTTACTGTCCCTGTCAAGGATGGTGGGAGGTAATTCCTTTTCTGTTGCTTGCCTTTCAAAAAATTTTTAAGTGAAGTGGCAAAATAAAGGTCAAATAACTCACTGTTGTAAAAGCAAACAGAACTCCATAGTACTCTATAAATGTCCTCACTGTTCAGGGTTGGAGAAAAAGGGAACAGAGCTCAGGAGCATTTTATAACTTTCACCTAAATTCAGAAGCATTTTGAAAGGCTATTTAGATTGAGCCCGTTTGTGTTTGACAGAATATTTTTTCAGCCTGTTCTGAGAAATGAAACTAAATTCACCACAAAGTGAACCAGAGCCAGAGATTTTTCAGAGAGAGAGCATCCTCTGGGGAAGGCTGTGTGCTCAGTCAAGGATCTGTTGCTGGAGCACCCTTGGCAGGAGAGCAGAAGGGATGGATGTGAAGAGGAACTGTGGCAGGGGCACAGGCAGTGCCTGGATTTCAGCACAGTCTCTGCCTGTCCATGGTCAGGGTCTTCTCAGCAGAGCTCATTCATTTTTCTGGGCGTGTAGCTTTGGCAAGACACTTCTCTCCCCTGCAGTTCAGTGCTCCTTAAATTCTAGGTTGGGACCAGAAATTTCTTCTTAGAGAGCCCTTTATCTGGCGAAAAAAGAGGGATCAGATTTCCACTATAAAGCAAAGGAACAAAACTAACAATGTTGGGAAAATTTCTGCCTGTGGCAGAGCTGAGATGGGCTGTGAGGATGACGAGAGACCACTTTGTGGGGAAATATGAATAGTTTGCTATCTTAGCCCATTGCACTGGGGATTATCATATGGTAGTGATTAAATGTGATGCACTTCAACATCTCTTGTTAAATAAGATGAAGAATTGCAAGCCAGGTAAGAAAACAGATGAAGGAAAAGATTGGTATTGAAAGAATGAGTGGTGGATGGAGGGACAGAGCCAGTGGGGTTTCCCCAGCGACACTCCTGGATCTTTGCCAGTAAAGCTGAGACAAAGAATAGAAGCACAGTAACCAAGTTTGTTAAAGATGCAGAGTAAGGTGGTTTTTTTGTCACAGGGAGGGGTCTTGTACAGGAAGACCTGGATGACCTTCAGGGTGGATAATTCTTAACAGTACAAGATGCAAAGTTGTTCACTTGATGGTTAACCAGAACAACAACAAGTAAAAGAGTTCATGGAGTGTTCCTTTGGTCTAAAGATGAAGGATTTGGGCACAATCCTGTTGCAGAGCCAAACTCTAGGCTAGGAGAAATGAAGAAGAGATTAGGAAGGGAGAAAGGTTCCATCATCCAGGTGAAATGACAGGGGCAGCTTTCATAATCTTCATAATCTTATTCCTCATAGTGAAATCTTCCAGAGCTGCTTGACTTGGGGCAAGTGCCTCCACTGTCATTTTCTGGTTCACTCAAAAAGTGGAATGCTAAGTCTGCTGGATGCAAAAGACTGTGAGACACATCTCATTTTGTTGCTTTGTTTCCAACAGTGGACAGTTCTGGGTGTATTTCAAAACATACCTATGATCACTTAGTCTGTACGACAGTGCAAAATCTCTCCCTGGTGCCCAGCTGGGGATCCTTTTGTGCTGTGAAACATGAAAACTGATAATTTAGAGCATTTTAGGAGATTCTTTTCTCAGTGCTGTGTGAAATAACCAGTTTAGCCTTGAACAAGGGCAGTTGGTCACTAGAACCAGCACATCTGATGTAGAGCAGGGCTCTGCTCTGTTGCTTCACCTGCCTGGGGAGCAGCACAGTGCTGTGGGCTGAGGGTAGGGTTACACTGGCACTATCAGCCACTGCTAATTTAGCCCTATTCCTCTGTTCTCTGCAGGCATAAGGTCAGGGGCTGACATTTCTCTCCAGCATAACCAGTTTTAAGGTTTAAGGAGTCCAGGGTTGGTCAGAGAGCTCAAAGATCCCATTTATGCTTTGCACAAAGCCAGTACAGGACATGTTTTGTTGTTAGTTGGTTGATTTGGGTGGGGGTTTTTTTGTTTTGTTTTTGTTTTGGTTTTTTTTGTTTTGTTTTTTAATTAAGTGAACAGTCTTAATACTTAGAAGAATTTTTCAATTCTTTTTTTATTAGATCTTATTTGTGCATGGATTAATATTGTACTTCCATTGTGTGTTTGGCTTCTTTATCTCCAAGTGGCCAGTTGTGTGTTTGGGATAAAATGAGCCATATTCCATGTGCATTTATATTGGTTTTTAGGTGTTTTTCATATTTCTGCCCATTCTCTTTTTACAGCTCCTCCTGGACCAGCACAAATTGATTCACAGTGCTTACTAATGTGAGAAACCAGGGTGTAATACTTTTAGTTTGCTACTACAGCTCAGCTGGGGGAGTAGTTATCTTGCCAAAGAACATGTGGGAGTTTTCAGCCCACCTGCCTATCACAGCTTCAGGGAATGAGTGCAAAAAGCATGAAGAACAGGCTGATGAATGATCTAGCTGTGTAACCTGCCTCTAGCATCACTGACAGAGTTGTCACACCAAGTCTGCATGGGCTGATGGGGGTTTGTTCCACAGCAAAGATTCTTCTGCATTTCCAGCTGAAGCATGAAAATGAACATTGCCTCATGACTTTTGGATATGCTCTGATAACTGTTGCTGCTGATTTTACTTGCAGAGGCACCTAATCATCTTTTAAAACTTGCAATCCATTAGCCACAAATGATATTCTAAGCAAGCAATCCTGTTGTAATTCCCCAAGCAAAATCACAAGTATTTACCCACTGTGATGGTGGGTGTAACCTGTGTGTAATTAACAAGCTGGGGAAGAATTCAGTGTGGTAATTTCCTTTAATTTGGTAGCATGCACATGTGTATTTAGCAGTGTGCTCCTGGTGCTCTGACAATTAATTAATTCATCTGCCTGGCACGATGGAGAGAAGGCAACTGGTTGTGATTGCAATAAATAAAAACACCCTGCTGCTTCTGCTCAGAATTTGAGAACAATTTGCTTTTGTGTCTGGCTTGCATGTAGAAGGGAATACTGACCTTTTTGACAAATTGTTGTTTGACATTTTACATCTCTAAAATTGCTTTAGTGTCTAAGGACAACACAGTGGTTTTGAAGTGTCTCCTATCAGTGTGTCATTTTAACCAAACAAGCATGCAAAAAAAGATAGCAGGAAGCATTAAGGGTAGTGCCAGAATGAGGTCCTTGGCTTTACAACTATCATGGCTTGTCACTTTAGGAAAAAATATAATGAGCTAACCATCCTGGAAACACACCTAAACTACAGTAGCAGTGGCAGATTTGTATTTGGATTAAAATAAGTTAGAAAATGTTCTTACTCTTCACTTTCAGGCAGTAGATTTAGCAGCACACCTGTTTAAACTGCCATGCAGAAGGAGGTGCCATTGTGCTGCTTGGTTGTTCCTTGAACTGTGTAGTTGTGAGGAGAACAAGGTGTAAGTAGTCTCAGATGATTTACAGATGATATTTTAGTAAAGTTAATGAGCTTTTATGAGAAAGCTATCACTTTGGGACTGCTTTACCCATGACAAAAGGGCAATTTGTTTATGAATTTCCTATAATGTGGTTATTATTCCAGGTCTCAGTTGAGGGACTGTGCCCTGTTATTCCTGATAAATACTCACTGGGAGACAGTCTAAGTGCTGGAGGACTTAGAGTGGGAATAAAGGAGATACAGTCCTCATGGCAGAATAGATCTGTAATTTGGAATGAGTTTTCAAGATTGCACGTAGAATCCGTGACAGAGTTAGGAGGCAAACCTGAGCCTCAGGCAACTGCATTAAGCATGAAACACTGCTTTTTTCTTCTCTTGTGGAGACTGTCCAGAGTCTGTTGTTGGCTTTTGGTAGTTGCTATTGCTTCAGTTAGAATTGATTTATCTTTTCAAAAACTTCCCCTTGAGGGCAACTTCTCCCCTAATTCATCTGTAAAAGGACAGGTATATATGTTTGAGACATTTTTGCCCACACTTCAAAAACAGGAATGCAGGTATAAAAAAAGTTGTTCTGTCTCTTGTCAGACATCTCTGTGCTGTGCAGAGGAACACAGAGCAGAATTCATCATCTAACCAGGGCTGTGCTGGCACATGTCTGTGCCCCTCTTAGTGACCCACACTACTTGTGTCCATCTCCCAGACAAGGTGCCACTTGCTTTTTGGGTCAGAAACCTTCCCCAAAGGGAGATTGTAATCTCTGCAGGCTGTTCTGCAGTTCCACACATCAGGATCTGCTCCAGCTCTGTTCCATCCCAAGTGGAAAGAGGAGCTGGTCTAAAGTGTGTGTGCAGGACACAAAAAGGACTACAAGGAGGGGGACCCTGAGTTATGGGGGGAGCAGCTATTTGACTATTATGCTGCTTGTACATATTTCTACAAGTGAATAAACATTATTTTGAAAAGGCAGTTATTTGCATGGGTTTTAAACTTTGCTGACCATTTTTGGTTGGGTTCATACACACAAGCCCTTCACTGACCCAAAGGAGAGCATATGAGTGCCTATGAGGTTTCCTTTCATCTAAATCATCCTAATGAAAGATGCTATTTTTCCCTAAAATGACTCTCATGGCAGCAGTGCCCTTACCAAACTGGACTGACACACATCAGGAGGCTTCTTCACAGGCAGGAGCTGCTGCCTGTTCCATCCCTCCTGGTTTGTGTGAGTAATTGCACTGAGAGGAGCAGGCATGCAAGAGGCTGTGGGCATATCCACCTTGGCCTTGGCTTAAGCATTCCCTGGTGACCTGAAACCCACTGCTGCCTTCTGCCAGGAACAGAGCCCATCATTCATGAGAAATGCCCCCAGCTAAAACAGCAGCCTTATACCCACAGAACTACTTTGTGCTTCCAGAAGGAAATAAACTCTCCATATAGCCCAGGCACGTGCAAATCCCACAGAGATTTTGGGTCAGCTTCTGTTAATTGTATGGGGAGGAGAATTTAATCTTAGCTCCTTTTTTTTTCTGTTTGTTTTTCTGGGTTCTTTTCTCCCCTTCATTGGCGAGCCCTCACAGTGCAGAGCTGTGCTGTGCACAGATATTTGCACTGCTGGAAAGGCAGCACAGGTCCCAAAAGGAATACAGCTGTTAGAAAGGTCATATCCCAGCTCAGGTAATTAGCAGGAGCGTCATCACTCTTAAAATGGTTCCTCTATTTTTGGGATAGGAGTTGCAATCCCACAGTTGTGGCTGTGGCTGGCGTCATGGAGGCCTGTCAGGCACCTGGGGACTTGTGTGCTGTGCTGAGTCACATCATGGGATGGAGATTTAACTACTGTGGGTGGGTGCTTCAATTCATGGGGAAGACTTTGGGGCACCGTGTTTCCTTAACCACGAACATTCGTTGCCTTAAATAAATTCATTTCCCATCATTTTTCATTTGTCCAGGCAAGGAAGATGCATGACAAATAAAAACAGTAGACAAATTCCTGCATTATATGTGTGATAATAAAATGTGTGCACACCTTGACATGTTTTTGTGAAATTCAGGGTGTCTTTAGGAGCAAGGGGCAGCATGAGGCCAGAGAGGTGGCACACACACACCTGTGTATCAGTGCAAGGAGGTGCTGGGGAAGGTGAGCTCTGGCTAATCCACCATCCCAACAAACAGGAGTTGGCTCTGTTGAGACAAGTTCAGAGATCCTGGAGGCCTGAACTGAACCGAATTAATGGAGATTTTTCTTTTTTTCTTCCTTCTTCTCTCCTCCTCAGGTGGATGAAAGCTACTCAGCCGGCAGTCCTTCAAAAGGCCTTTTCTCAAAAGGGCTCCAGAACCGACCTTCCAGCCCCGTTTCTGCCCCTGTGAGATCCAAACACAGTCCTGGCTCACCCAAAACAGTGTTCCCCTTCCCCTACCAGGAGTCTCCCCCACGCTCCCCACGCCGAATGAGCTTCAGTGGGATCTTCAGGTCGTCGTCCAAAGAGTCTTCCCCCAATTCTAACCCGTCTACCTCTCCTGGGGGCATCAAGTTTTTCTCCAGATCAAGAAAAAGTAAGAAATTGCTCATGTTATTTCAGGAAGATACACGGTACCTCTGGGCTTGGCCCATTCTTTACCTGCGGTAGTGAAGTAAGTGCAGATGAGGCATGTGCTAATTGTTCCTTCTCTCTTTCACTGACCATGTGTTGTGGGTTTCTGACGTGCTGGCCATTAGGTGTGACTTCTGCAGGGCCATGGGCACCTCAGGGGCACCTACACAGGCCTGAGGGTGGAAATCACACTCCCATGCTTTGTTTAGAAATCCTTTGTCCATGTTAGTGGGAGTTTTCACCGAGGCTGGTTGGATGTCAGTGCCAGGACTTGAGAACAGCTGGAGATGTTCCTGGGGTGTGTGGCAGAGGTGGGCACTCACATGATGTCACTCAGGAGTTATAGGTTCTGTAGACCCCATAGGGAGTTTCAGCTGTGCTTTTTAATTGGTATTTATTTGCCCTTTTGTAGGAAGTGCAAGTGACCTTTGCTGGATGGAAATAAATTATATTTGTTTCCAGTCAAATGACCCATTAAGGGGATATTTGAGCTCCTCTGCAAGAATATGAAAGGTAGAGCAAACCTCCTTGGCTCAGGGCACTTACTCTATGCAGCTTTATACTGGGGAAAGATTTTAGCTCTTCAGCAGCCTGTGTGTTATTGACACACTGCTAGAACTCAGAAATGAGCAGGGTTGAGAACAGCTTCAATTTTAAAACTTTCTTACTGACCGAAGTTTCCCAGTGCTGGTCAACAAACCAAACCTGGTCTGCATGAGGGTTTAGGGGCTGTGGGAAAGGTGCAGAGTTACAGGGGAAAGAGAGAAGTAGTATCTTGCTGGGTTGTCAGACCACAGTGAGTTTTCAGTCTGTAAACAGAAGAAATAATGACAAATTGTTGGCAAATCTTCTGTGAAAATGTAGGTACAGAATTGGTTGTATACCTGTGTTGGGCTGTGTGTTTCCTGCAATGTATTGGTAGTTTTCAGTTATTTTAAATAGTAGAGAGGGACTTTCTCATTTTTCTTTATGAGAATTTCTCTTAAAGTAATTGACTTGAATCAGAACAAGTCATTTCATAATGACTTGTGCACAAGAACACAACAATACAAACCCATACAGGGTTTTTCTCTTTGTTTATCAGAAGTGCTGCTGAAGGTTCATTGAAATGGTATCTTTTCCACTCCTTGTCTCTCTCTAAAACACCATCAGGAGGTTAAAAGCAGGAGTCAGTGTTTCTGAAGGACTCAGAGAAGCCTCTGAACATCTATTCAAGGGTATTTGTTCATCCCTGCTTGAAGTTTGATTTTCACTCTCGTCTCTTGTTAAAACTTCACAATAATTAAAATCCTTTTAAGCTCTTCTTGCTAGTCCACGTAGGTTTAAATGTGGCCTTTAAATATTGGCAGTATTCTGCTGATGGAGTAGGCAGAGAAGGGCTCTCTGCTGCATGAATAGCAGCAATTTAGACTGCAGAGCAAAGCCATCCTGGGACTTTGTAATCAACTTATCTAAGCAGCCAGCACTATTTAAGTCCTAGCAAGGTACAACAGAATATTAAATAAAGGAATCTTCCAGGAGTCAGCAAAATCCTTTTGATAAGGTCACATTTCTGCCTCAGGAGCAGGCTTGGAATGGAGCCCTGCTATATTTGAGCTAACAGAAAATATCCATGACCCTGCTGCTCTGGGAGCCTTGCAGGATTGCACTGGGCTTGTGGGCTTGTGGGCTTGTGGTCTTTTGTTCTTAAGGCAAGAGAGACAGCCTCTTGGAAAGGGTGTGCTGATTTTAATTGGCATGTAAATTGATAACTCTTCTCTTTCCACAGCTTTTTGCAAAACAGAATATATCTTATCCTGCTTTAACAGCATTTAGCTCTCTTACAGTGAGTCTAATGCAGGCACCTACCCTTCACTACCACATTAATTTTATTCAGAATGTGCTAAACAGGGGACAACAATCAATTACACTCTTGGAGTTTACTATATTTAATTACCTTTGATAGGATTTTATTTTAAAAAAACCTTTCAGGACTTCTGGAAAAGTATGGGTTAGCATTTCTGCTATATTATTATATTTTTACATGCAATACTTCTGCATTCTGCTACTTTGCAAATACAGTAACCCCATGTACTACAGAACAGTAAGTTAACTGGTTATGTGCTACTCAAAACAAGGTCTCTGTGGCTTGAACTGCATTTCCTGAGAGACAAGGAACACTCCTTGTTCTCAGACACTCCTCAGACCAGATACCTCAGACTTTTGCAGAGATGCTGTGCTGAAGAGCTCTGAGAAAAGCTAAGCCAGCACGTGGCTCTACATTACTAAAGGTGCTTGAATGCTTCACTGTTCAGAATTGTCACAGCCTATGTGATTAAAATCCCATTTTCTCAAACAGCTTGGGATACCTGTGTTAAAAGTGAATGGGACTCAGGTTGTTTTATCAGTTCTCAAACTGTGAGTGCATTGAGATCAGCTGGACTGGCCATGTTTGCCTGCCTTTACATCCCTGCTGGTGCTGGATTAATTGCATTAAAATAAAAAGTAACTCTGTGCTGGACTGCACTCTGAGGATCACCAGCAGGTCAAGGGAAGTCATCCTCCCCCACTGCTTGGCACCAGTGAGACACATCAGCAGTGCTGGCTCCAGTTGTGGGCTCCCAGAACAAGAAAGGTGGGGACACACTGGTCCAGAAAAGGGCCATTGCACAGGGGCTGCAGCACATGGTGTAGGGGGAGGAAGGAAAAGGAGGAGAAGATCTTTGTGCTCTCTTCAGTTTCCTAATGGGGTTATGGCAACAGTGCCAGGCCCTTCAGGGATGCCCAGAAAAAGTGCAGGAGTCAGCAAGGGAAATGCCAGGAATGTGTAGGAAAAATGTTCTTAGAGGGGCTGGTGTGGCAGCAGGCGTCCAGAGAGGCTGTGAAATGGCTGCCCAGGCAGATTTTAATAAATTGACTGGACTGGACTCTGAGCACCCCAGTTTGAAGTTGCTTTGAGCAGGGATCAGACCAGAGATCTGCAGATGTCCCTCCCAGCTGTGGCTCTTCTGGAAAACTCTGTACTGAAGTCTTCCCTGTGGGTTTATAGCTAATCTGTGTTTTATCCAGGCAATCAGCAATTTTAAAAAAAAACAACAAGAGCATCAGATAAAAGTTCACATGGACCTAGGGTTTGTTTTTGTCCCCCACTTTATCTGAAAGGAGTCTGTGCTGCACTCCTTTCCTGTCATCATGAGCAGTATGTGGGGGAAAGTAGGTGCAGTCTTTGTTTTAAATAACATACTCCGTCTTCCCTCCACTTCCTCCTCCCACACGTTGTTCAAAACATAGACTAACCTGTTACTCTGCATATTCCTTGTTTTTCTTGGAAGGAGCTTCTTCCTAGCTTGTTTTCATTTTAAAGACTATGTGTGGTATTCGCAGCGCTTGCTTTCCCATGTAGCTGCTCTTTTCCCAGCTAAGTTATTTTGCCTTTTGAATATACACAGTTTAGGAAGGGCTAGGGTAGGACAGTGTTAAAATAGAAAGTGATTTGCAGATGTGAAACTTAAAATATTTTCCACTTCAGGCTGGGAGTTTAAATGTTTTGCTCATCTTCTATATTTTGTCATTGGTTTCAGCAATATCCAAGAGCTCATCTTTGTGCCTCTTCCCTTTGCTTACCCCAGCTCAGTATCTGGTCATAACCCCACAGCTCTGATCTGACAAAAGATTTGCCTTGAAAGAAAAAATACCTTCCCACAACATGTGCTTGGCTGCCAGCCACTTCAGGTAGTTCATAAGTACAAAACTGAAGCAGCAAACTGCTGGCTGGGGCTTAACATTCAGCATCTCACCTTTGCAAAAAACCCACCTCAGGCCCCTCTGGGAGAGGCTCTGCAGTGACCTTTTAGGTTGAGGTGTGTGCTTGGTGCAGCCCCTTCATTTTGAGAAGTTCACTGCAGAAAAATCCAAGAGAGCTCTTTGCATGCTGGGTTTCTGTACAAGAGCTCTGAAATTTAATTATCAAATTAATTTGATTTTTCACTTCTTTTTTATCTGAGAATTTCTTTGTAACAACAGCATTAGACCAACAGCTGAAAACTGAATATGGTTTGGGAGTGAATTAAGCCTGGCTTTGAGGTGGTGCAGAGGATTTTTTAGTGCTGTTCCCTGTACTGTGATGCTTGGAAAATGCATCCCCTCAGTGCTGCCCACCTTACACCTCCCAGAGCCAGGGGCTTTCTGCAAGTGGAGATTGGCTCCAGCACCTGGATCCAGAGCTGGCTTCAGCCTGCAACAATCCAACACTGGGTGTGTGTATCAAAGTACAGGAAAGGTGACTGTGATTTATTGGGATGCATTGGAAAACGTTGGGCCTGGGCATGACATCACAGCATAGAATAAAGGGTGGATACAATCCTGGTTTTGGCTGGGATAGAGTTAATTTTCCTTCTAGTGGCTGGTACAGTGCTGTGGTTTGGATTCAGTGTGAGAATAACATTGGTAACTGCACTGGATATGTGTGGTCAGGGACTACAGGAATGGTTTCTGGGAAAAGCTGCTGGAAGCTTCCCCCATGTCCAACAGAGCCAATGCCAGATGGCTCCAAGAAGGACCCACTGCTGAATGAGTCTGAGCCCATCAGCAACAGTGGTAGCATCTCTGGAATAACAAATCTAAGATCAGGAAAATATCCTGCACAATTGAGGATGCACAGCTCAGTACCACCAGCAGCAGCATGGGCACAGGAGCAGCCATGGAACAATAAAATAATTACATTTTAATTGGATATGAGTGCATGAGTATGACCTGTAGCTTGCAGTAGGCTTCTACAGGGCTGACACTGATTTCACAGATTTTCCTCAGGGGCAGCAGGAGGAAAGGTTGAGTGAAGAGGTGCAAGTTGAAGTTTGAGGTGCTATGAAAAGTGATTTCAAAATTTGCATTGTGGAACTGCTTCCCAGTTTGTTTGAGGCTGGCTCAAAACTGCATGACCTGCTCTCATGAGGCACAAGTTGGGACCTGCTGCTCCAAGACGTCGTTGAGCCCTGGCTGCAGTGGGAAGGCACTTCCCATGTGTGTCACTTTTGTGAAGGGTGTAATGCCAAGAGAAAGCAGTGACACATCTCAGGAAAGCAAACTGAGGTGATCCAAAGTAAACACAGGAGGATGACCTGCACTGGGAATAAACACAATGCAGATGACACTTTTCTTGCATGAACTCTCCCTGCACAGCCAAAACATGTACAAATAAATGAGAACAACTTTAGTTCACCGAGTGGAAATCAGGGAGCTACCCTTGCAGATAGGCTAAAATCAAATACCCTCAATATTTTATTAGAAGTGGGTGGTTGTATGAAATTTAAGTCATTAAAATGTGGCTTTTCTGATGGGTCTGAGTGCCTCATTTGAAGGACATCAGACTATTTTCAGTGCTGCTTCCCCTTCTGAAACTATTGGTTCAAGTAACAGCAATACTCATCACACATTAATGATGCTGTCAGTTTTACCAGCAAAAGAAATCAATTAAAAGGTTTCCATTGACCTAAAGCTTTGGGTTATGGTGCATGGGATCAAAAGATAAATTTAGCTCAGAATTAAAAGTTGCTTATGGAACATGGAATTGAAAATTACACAGCTTTGAAACACCTTGATGCTGGTGGTCACATTTGAATTACGGTGAATTTTCAGTGTACTTGAGAAAGAAAATGTTTTTCAATATAAAGTTTTAGTGTTCTGCTTTCTCTTAATACTTTTTCTCCTTCTGACATTCAATACTATTAACTGTGGTGCCTAAAGTAAACCATAAGGACTCCTGGTGCTCCCATAATAATGGTCCAGATGGTATTTTTTTCAAAAGACTGTGAGAAGCAAGGCAAAATGATTGTCATCTACCTTATTCATTTTAGTAATTTATTTTCTTGTAGAACATCTCGTGGTTAGATGATGCCCTCTGTGAGAAAAGCCTATGACTGTACTAATTTTTACCCATAGATGGAGCAAGTAGCTCTCATTTGCAATAACCCAGGGAAGAAATTGGGAAAACCCTGCCACACTGCTGCCAGATTGAAGGCCTTTGGATTGTGGCTGATCTCTGCTAAAATTTTTCTCCAAGCATTAGACTGAAGTTCATTCCCTCCCAAGATTTTACTCCATGTTTGTGGTGTTTAGGTGACAGCTTGCAGAGAAGTGAGTTTAGCCCAGGACAGGCTGTTGTAGGGGGTTGGCTGCTGGGCACAGACATTTCACCTTCCCTTTCCTCAAGCCATTTCCCACCATTACTCTTCAGGAATGCTTTCCTGCAGAATGGCACCATGCAATGGGGTGTCCTTCCTCATGCCAGCTGCTGCAAGATACATTTGGATTTTTCTTTGCTAAATCAGTACATTCCTCCCATGGTCTTGGAGCCTTCAGACCACAGCTACAGACACCCATCAGTTCCAGCCTTCCAGGACTCTGGACAGCTGAGGCCACTCCATTTCCAGCTCTTCCCCGTGTTGAATGGGCAGGCAGGTGGGATGCAGAGGGAAAGGGCAGGAATAGCTTTGATTTGTGGCTGTAACTGCTGTGCAGGACAAGGAGAGCAATCTGGGGAAGGACAGAGCTGCTTGGTCCAGGTCCACCTTGGGAGGATGATATAGACTCTTCCACAGCCATCCCATAAAACCTGGAAAAGGAGAAAAGCTGTTTATCTTGCTTTATTCTCCAGTACTGGTGTGCAAGGACATCTCATCATCCTTTTTGAAGCTTGCTGTGCCCTCAGAGGCAGACAAGGGGACCAACACTCTTCATTTTGGTCTCATCTACACTAGGAAAAATGACTTTTTGCAGACAAAATGTGTCAGCACTGCTGCAGCTAAGCTGGTGCTGTACACATGGCCAAAGACCAGCCACGTTCAGCATCATTTCTCCTGCCAGTTACTGATGTCTGCTGTCAGCAGCAGATGATTTGTCTGGTTAAAGTGTGCCTATGGTGATTGTTCTTCATTTATTTGGAGATATCTTTCAATGTGCTTCCCTTTTCACCTTAGTTTCTCATGGGCAGTGTTGTCTGCATAGGAGGAGTACATCCAGTATGCTTTTGTATCTCTCCCCTCTCTATATAGGCAAGAAGGATTTTTGGACTGTCTTCAAATCTCTAATGATTTATATTCAATCATTAAAAAAAAAAAAATATAGGGAAAAAAAAGAAAAAGGAATTTTTTCAGTCTCTGACCTTCATCTGTAGGGTATGGGACAGACCTGTGACCAGATTCATTCCCATTTTCTATCTCTGTCCTGGGGTTTCAGCTGTGGAACATCCTGCAAATAACCAAACTTTTTAATAACAACCAAATTATTATTTCTTGTGATGTATGGACAAGGCATTAGTTTTGTATTTGCTCTTTTAGAGACTGCTGCTGGCAGGAAGGGGAAAGAGAAACTGCAGTTTGAACATCTCCAAGGGCTGATGAACTTACTGTTCTTCTTTGTGTCTTTTGATAAAAGTTGTCTGAAGGGCATTGCTGATGTGCAGGTGACTTTTCCACACAGGCAGCAATGTAAGCAACAGTAAAGCTAAAGAGTAGTAAATAGTAAAGCTTTGCTGTCTTAAGCTGTCTAATCAGAGGAAATAATTTGGAAATAAATTGTGGGGGAAAACTTTGTGGTCATGGGCTATTTATATTTAACTGTATTTTACAAATCTGAGAATATATGCAGGAGCAGACCTTCAATTATATTTATATTTATATTATATTTTCCATTTTGATCAATCATTTCAGAATTTGGTCCCTAAGCAAGTATTTTTTATAGGTGCTAGAGAAATCCTATTTATTTTAGTAGGTTTGTTCACACATTTAGAAGTACATTGCTTTTCCTGATTCTAAGTGAATGCTTGTCATAATTCCACTGAAAAAGCATTGTGCATCCAAGATTTTTTGCTATGTGGTTGGAGTCTGGAGGAGTAATAATGACTTAAGGTATCAGATCCAAGTTTTACAGATATCATGGGTTTTCAGCTTCTTAGATAAAGTGCTTGGAAAACCACTTTATACCTCAAAAATGGACTGAATAAACATGATAAATATTGACTCAATCAATTTTATGATTTGGAAAAATAAGTAATGGAAGATCTCAAGGCAGAAAAATAATTGGATTGAGGAATATATTGTGTGTAGTAGAGTGGGTAAAATACAGAAATCCCAGGCTCAGGCCAGCTCTTATGGCCCTTCTTGGGTCAGTGTGAGTTATGACTGAGCTTGGTCTGATTTTAAAAATAAAATAAGCCCCATAAAAATGATGGTAAATCACTGTGCATTGTGAGAGTCAATAGGGCAAGGAGCTGCTCACTATCATGTCTCAGTTTATGGGCTTTGTGGAAATGAGCCTTTGCTTTTTTCAGCCTTTGGGGCTGTGAAAACATCTTGAAGGAGAACCCTGCTGATAACCAGTGATTTGACTGAGAGAGTTTTACAGACTTCACACAGACTCTGCTACTTGTCTGCAAGGTTTTCTAGGTCTGTTTCCTGCTTTCACATGTCCATTTTCCCATTGACCATGAAGGTAACATTCCCATTTGTATGGGAAGTAACCATGGGCAGGCACTGCAGTGTCACAGCTGAGCTGGTACAAACCATCACATGAGCTCCCAGCTTTAGCAACTCCTCACTTCCAGCAGTCACTGGCAGAGTCATGAACTGGGCAGGGAGAACCTGGATCATCTATTTGGATTCACTCAGGGGCTGGAACACCTTCAAGTTGAGTAGTGGTCATCTGACAGTAGAGCTGTCATTAGCCCATTTGATCTGTACAGCAAATTTAGAAGCAGGTTGGTTGTTAGTGGGAGAAGGAAATGTGGAAAAGCAGAGAAAAATGTATAAAGCTCTGCATGGTGCCAGGTTTAGGATTTTTTTCCCCATTGTCATAGTAAGCCAGATAAATATCAGTCTGACTTAGGAGATCTAGGAAGAATTGTCTTTTGTCCTTGCAGTTTGACAGAGGTGAAACTGCTGTGGAAATGGTGTCATTCCAACCTGTATCACTGATCTAATTCCTGTTCTCCTGAATCTGTGTAGTGCAGCTGAATCTTTCCATGCTGCTTTCTCTTTTACCAAAGTGAGCTCATGTTTCCTTTGTCAATGCCAAGGAAAACAGAGATGCCACTTTTTAAAATTAATTAGTTTAGGATTTTCTAGCCCAGTGAGTTAATTGATCTGAGGTTTATTGTGAGTAGAATAATAAACACATCAGCTGGAGAAGGCTAGAAATCATGGCCTTAGTTTGAAATGACAGGCAAAGTCTTTTCTACTCATGTCAGAAAACAGGTCTTGGGTCTAATTTTTGGACAGTGATCTATGAACGATTCCCATCCATCTGAACCTTTCAATAAATCTGTTTGAAATCCATCAGAACTTCTGACAAGCTTCCCTGGCATAGTGTGGGATATACTGAATAAAGGACAACACTGTGCAGAGGACCCAATTCAGGTTTATAAAAGCATTTTGTTACTCACAGGCACTCACATGTTAGCCAGAGGTCCATGCTCCCCAAATTTTGCACCATTTTGTGATTTGCCCTCTCTGTGCTGTGCCAGTGTTGTATGAAATGGTTTGTGCTGCTAAGTGGGTGTGTGTGGATGCTCCCCAAAAAAAAATGCAGAGGATGGGGCAGGGAGATGAGGATTTGTGGGGGTACAGTATGAGGCTGGAGTAAGCAAAAATGTTGTAGTGAATGTGATTTTGAGAGTAATGCCCTGAATAGAAAACTTTCTGAAGGGAAGATTTTAGTCAATAGAGTAATCTCTGATTATCCATTTCTGGCAATAATCTGTAACTGGCGTTCTCACACAGTGCTTCCCCTTTGGTCTACTTGGGTATTAGAATTTGTTATCCAGCTGAACAGCTAAACCAGTGCATCTACAGAGCATTGCTGAAAGATCCAAATGTCAGAAATTTACTGATTTATGACAGTTCTAAAACCAGCAGTGGTGATGGCTAAATGACAAACCCAAAGCCAGCAAAGAGAGCTGACAAAGGTCCCTGTGCCTGGGATCTCTAAGATGGATCAGCAGACTCAACCACCTTCCCACCAGGGAAGGCTGGTTCTAGAAAGGGCACCAAGTGTTAATGAAATCCAAGTTTCCTTATTTTAATTTTAAAACAGAAGCAAAAACCAAAAACAAAACAAAAACCCCCAAACAAGCAAACAAAAACCAAACAAAACCACAAACAAAACAAAAAGATTGTGGATTGGTTATTTTTGATTTGTTGTTGTTTGGGATATTGTTTCTATATAAACTCTCTGTCATGCCCTTTTCTTTGCAGTTCACACAGTATTTGAACATTCTTCTGCATCTAAAAAAAAATCTTGTCTTAGATGATGAAAATATTAATGTGTGTTGTTGGTACGTGAAACAAGTACTCAGAGCTTTTGATGATCAACCATCAAAGCACTTCAGTCCTTTAGTTAAATTATTCTGAAGCTTGCCTTGGCTTTCCTGTAAGCACACTTTATTGGTTGGCAACTGTGGTGGGTTTCTTTGTAGTTTGTTTCTTGCAGCATCTCCTGCTGTTTACAGCTGTCTGAGCCCCAGAAGTGAGTGAGTGCAGGTTGGGAGCCCTGTGTGGGCATGTGGCACGGGACTGTGGTGACAAGAGCGTGGGAGCAGCTGTGCCAGACAGTACCACACTGTGCCAGCCCAGACCCTGGCAGCTCCTCCAGCACTGTGAAACAGAGGTGCCCTCCTGTGGGCATCCCACTGCTTCTCCTCCTTTTTTGCCTGCCTGGAAATGCTTTGGGTTAGGTTTTGAGCTAAGAACCTTTGACTATACTTGCTGTTTTGTTTTGTTGCTTTTTTTTTCCCCACTTCTAAACCAATTAAAACATCAGAGACTAAAAGCATCTCTCCCTCCAAAGTGTAATTTCAGCAGCTTCTCCTCCCCTCATCCCAGGAGAGTTTGACATTGCCCTCAGGTCAGGATATGACACTCCATATCAAGATAGACATTTAATTGTGTTGATAAATGCATGGACCATTATGCAGTTAATTTTTGGCTGGGTAACACGTGGAGGTAAGCCATTAATCAAATTTTCTTCAACAAACACCGTTCTTTGGGAGTACAGAGCATTTCATTTCAGGGTCACTGTGAATGTATCTGCTTCATTGCCTGCCTGAGCTGGGCAGAAGGTCTGGTGTCAGATTTGTTTGTTTAACCTCAGTATAAGGTTTCCATAGCTCTTCATGTTCACAGTCTTTCCATGAAGCTGTTTAGTGGTGAGAGAACTGCACTTGGCCATAGCTCCAACAGGATGACACTGTTTGCAGTAAAGCCTTTGCTTCAATTCCTCTTTTGCACTGACATGTCCCAGAGCACTGAGCATCCAGAGGCCAAAACTGGCTTTAATCCATGCAAAATAGAGGTGCACATCTAAACTCCACAAAGGTCAAGACTTTCCTGGGGGGAAGGTGAAAGAATTTCACCTGAGCTAATGCAGGAGCAAGAGTAGCTACAGGTGTCAAATAGTGCCTGAGTGATTTATTCTGTTTAGCAGCTATATTAGTGCTGCCTCCTTTGTGTGTGGTAGAGAAAGGGTGAGTTTGGCCATGTTCAATGCACCTTGAAGGATTTCTGAAAGACAAGAAACACCAGTGGCAGCTGAAACAAGTAGCCAGCTAACAGAAGTGGGCTTTTGGCAAAGGAGTCCTCAGCAAGGCAGCACCAGCCTAAACTTGTTCAGGGGAGTGATGAAATGAATGAGGGGTTAGCTGAGTTTTTTCATCTTTTAGAAGAAAGTATTGCCTCTTGGAGGAAATCTGGTTAAAATGTGTTTCTACCTCTGTGAAGATCAAATTTTGCTCTGTTATGTGCATTTAAATACATTGAATTTACTATGTTTGACTTCTTCATAGTGACACAGGGGAAGATTTGGTCATTGGGCTGTGAACCCAGTGGAATAAATTCCAGACTTGGCTGCCTGAAATTAATAGTAAATCCTTGCTGAGCCATCTAAGTCAGTCAATCTGAAGAAAAAAGCAAAGACCTCCTTAAAACAAAAAAACAAACCAAACCAAACCAAACAAAAAACCGAAACAAAAACAAAAACCCAAAGAAAGAAAAAAAAAAAAACAAAACCACCAAACCAAACCAAAAAACCAGAAATACTTTGGCTACTTACAGCAATATTTACTCATCCCCCCAGTGAAGGTGATGAACAATAAGCAGTAGTTTCCTACATGGAAATCTAAGTGTTGGGTTTTATCCTTAAAAGCCAGAGGAAAATCCTTACTTCTAATGCAATCAAAGGGATAAATAGTAAGTAATGAGGAGTTTTGCTGATCTGACATCTTGTATGTTTGCTGGTGTTCACAGAAATCTTTCAAACAAATGGTGGGGATTAGTGGAAACCCATTTGTACAGCTGTCTAGATTTTGTTGGATCAGAAGCCCAGTCTGCAGGAAAATAGGTGGATTATCAGCAAATTCTTACTAGTGACAAGGGAAGACAGGTAGGGAGAGACGTCCTAAATTTACAGAAATGGTCAAAGCCATGGCTGTGGAGTGACAGATTTGGGCTTTGTTGCAGATGCTAAGAACATCTTTTCCTTTTCCCTGTTTGTTGTAGAAACAAAGACCAAAAAGAAGCTGAGATTTAGCATTTTTCTCAATTTCACTGATGTATATAATAAATAGCCATGCCTTTGGGATTCCTTTGTGATGGGCCACATTCCCTTGAAGCTTGTTTAAGCAAAGAGGACTTCTGCTCTGGTATTATCCAGGCCATTGGAGTGAAGAATGTGTAAAAAATACTAGAATATGAAAATGCAAATAAGAAGATTAGCATGTCATATTTCTGTGTGTTATATGGAACATCTCCATGTAGCAATAGTCACACATATCCATGCTGCCAGATAAATCCTGAAAGATAAGGCTCTCCTGATTTTTGGGGGGTGTGGGGGGTGTGTGGAGCTTCTGTGCTAGGGAGGTGTCATCAGAGGGGTTCTGCCCCATGCTGATGTGTTGCTTTTTCATTTAACCACAGAGTTCAGGGGTGATGAAGAGAGTTGAAATCTCAAATACTTTTTTAAGGGAGAAAGCCTCACACTCAGGGATATGAGGGATCATCCCCAGCCTCAGAGACTGGTGCTGGAGGAGCACGTGGCTTTTCCAGAGGGTGACATTTGGGGTAAAGCTCCTCATGATGTGTGGCTGTGCCAGCAGCTGGAGAAGCTGTGGGTGGCTGCAGTCCCCTCAGTGACCCAGGAGAAGTTGTGCAGCACCCAGGAAGCCACAAGTTAGAGAAGAGGGGATTGAAAAGCCTTTGGAAACTGGCCCTAGGTCAGCTCTTGTTCCAACCACAGTTTCTTGGCATGGGTTTTGTTACTAAAGACATGTCACTGCAATTAAATGGCATTAAAGTCAACCCAGCTGCTGCTGTGGGCTGGCCAGAAGTCATGCTGCTGTTAAAGTCACCCATCATTTTGGGATGAGCTTTGAGGCAGAGTGTTTGGAGCTTTGTTTGGGGCAGCTGGAAGCCACAGTGGCTGTCACAGGAAGTCCCTACAGCCCCTCTGGAAAGGCGGGATATGGAGATAGTGAACGTTGTCAGAGGAGGAGCTTACAAAGCAGAATGTGTAAAAAATCTGTGCTGCAGGACAGGAAACTTATATCCAGGGCATGCAGCTGCTTCCCTGGAGAGCCCAGCTACAACATCAGGAAGGGGGAATGCCAACAGACCTACAGCAATGGTACCAACGGGGCTTTAGCAATTCTTGTCTCTGGTTTAGCCGAGAGAGACGAGAGAGGATCCAGCTACCCTGGGCTGGGCTGGGAGTCTCATCTGTGCTTGGAAAAGAGAATTGGAGGCCATGATTATAAGGACTCACCCCATCATTTTCACTCCTTTATTGCATTTTGTATTTAAGAAGAGGTGTGCAGTGGGAGCAGGCTTTTCTTGTGCACGAGTGTGTGTTCAGTGGGCACGTCCTGGCACTGCCTCCAGGCACCGACTTTTGCATCTTCAAAGGCATCCAAGTGCTCTGATGGTTCCAGCAACACCAGACCTGGGGAAGGCAACAGCAAAAGGCATCACCACAAAACGAGCCTGTTGAGTCATCTCCACCTTGCTTTCCTCTGCCTATCATTTTGTCCATTCCAGTTTTAAAGCTGAGAAGAAGAGACGTATTTTTCAGGGCTTGTTTCTGCTTCTAGGTTTTCATCTGGTTTTTGTCAACCTCAGGGTTTTCTGAGTAAATTGTTTGCCAGTGCTTAAATTTTAGGATTTGGGGTGCTACAACAGGAAAGTGTTTTCTCCGCCCTACAGAGCTGCTGAAGTTGACAGTGACCAAAATTTCATGTCTGCTACCACTGTAATGAGAGGGAAAACAGAATTACATTGACTAGATGAACCTCACATGTTCACAATGCTTTGTGCTTGGCATCAGCTGGGAAGAGTTATGAGATTGTGGTACCTGTTCTTGTTGCATTCAAGCTTTATTTCCCCTTTTGTGATGATGCAGTCATGATGTTTAGTGTTAAAATATATGGATTTTTTTGATGAAAAACTGGAGGAGGAAGGAGAGTACGGCTTTTGCTTCAGCATGGCAAAACTGTCATTTCCCAGCGCAAAAGGGCTCTGCAGGACTGGGGACCTGATGTTTGGGGTGGCACTGTTGAAAAACCTGCTTGCTTATTCAAATCCTGTGACATTATTAGATAAATAAAACCAGTGACAATAAAGTATCTGAACAGCACATAATTTCCTTTGGAAAATAACCCTGCAGGGTGGTGAAATCTGCTGCTGTGGGGCACCGGGATAACTGCACATCATTCCTCACTTGGGAACCATGTCAGGGACCAGACTGGAAAAATTGTCTGCAGTGGATGTTTTTTACTTGTCTGTCATCTAGCTGCCAGGAAGAGGAGTTTAGTGCTGTATTTTGTATATGCACTTTGGTCCTATTTCTGTCTCTGCATGAAGCTCTCTTAAGTCCTTCCAAATTCTTTACCATAAAGGATAATAAAACACTGCAATACTTCGTTAAATGGCATCCAGAACTCTTTTCTTCAAACACTAAAGCACAAATCAGATTGGGAGCAGAACAGCAATAAAGGGAAAGACTGGGGAAAATTCACTTGCCTTTGGAGTAGCTGGATTTTTGCCATCAGTGAAAACCTGGAATCCATCCACTGTAACAAAAAATTAGCAGGTACTTAATAATGCTCTTTTTTCCCAAGACTCCATGGATACCCACCAGTAGTGATTTACTGTAAGTACTCCATGAAAAGCAATGTTAAATCCTGCTGCCTTCTGCTTTGGAGGTCACAGAGAGCCAGCTGAGCAAATCTCAGCAGTGGCAAATGCAAGGCATGAAATACTGTCACTGGCAAAGAAGGAGCCAAGTCTTAATCACATCAACAGATTCTCATATACTTTTGCCATGCTATTTTATAAAGTGTTTATATAACTGAAAGGATTAATCTGGAGGGAAAAAAAAAAAAAGGTTAGAAAAAATATTTTTTACGACTTCTTATTTATGGCTTTACTACAGTTGAGGAATTAGTTTGCATTTTACAAAGCCGAAAAGTGGGAGAGGAGAGAGAAGGAGGGATCTGAATAAGGAGAGATATTTGCACGGATCTCAAAATGTTAAAGAAAACCTAAAATCCCAAGGAGTTACTTCTGTCAAATGCAGACACGCAGGCAAATCCGAGGCTGGAGCAGGACTCAGTATCCAGGCAACGTCAACATTTTTTGTTAAGCTACTGCCAGGGCCACTGACAGCTTTTGCCACTTTATGGTCACATTAAAAAAAGCTAATGCCTGACATCACTGACATTCTTAGAAATTACTTTCCTGTCCATCCAGCAGATGAGAGGCTCAGCAGCACGCAGCACATGCACATCTTGCAAAAATTCTGAGGGAAAATCCTGTGATGGATTCATGGCTGGGAACTTGTGTTTCTCTCTAAACCTGGCACTTTGTTTCCCCAAAGTTTCTTATCCTCTGCCTTGGACACAGATACTTGCTGTGCACTGGGGAAGGAATCTTGTTCAGTTAAGCCATTTACAAGCAACTTCTGCCACTTCACTGAAGGCTGCAGGATTAGAGGAGCCCTTTGCTGTGCTAAGGAAGCCTCCAGCTCTTCTTTCTTTATTCTTTTTACATGGTGCAAAAGCCAAGGACATAAATGAGGTTAAGAACTTCAATAATATGCTAATAATGCTAATATAGCAGGGAAAGAAGCCCTTGATTTGCAGCCTTAAAGGGCTAAGGTGGGACTAGTGGGCACAGAGTAGTACAGCCTGGTGGGCTCAGTGCTATAAAGCAAGGTCACTGGTTTGCCATATCCTTAGAGCAATGCAAGTGGCAAGTGGTTTTGTGCTGGTATTGTTAACACAGTGGAACTCTTCTTGGAGCTGAGCAGTTAAAACTCTTGAAGAGCCAGCTTCATTCTTCACCGTGGGCCAACTCAGGGAGCACCACTCCCCAGTGCCTGCATGTTTTGTGCTCTTGCAGCAGAAAGCAAAACCATCTGTCACCTCAGGAAGTGCCTGGTGACAGCAGCCAAGGAAAGGTCGTGAAGACACACAGAGCTTCCCAGTCATGAAGGGGGGTACCACAAAAACCCAGTAAGAACTTGCTGCTGACATGAAGATGTTTAGCTCACTGCTGGCTAAGTAGCTAAGCACATTAGGAGGAGATGCACAGGGAGCTGCTAAGCTGCAGAAAGTCCTTTGGGCTCTGCTGGTGCCCCACACGTTCCCTCCCACGCCGGATTTGTGCAGACTGTGATGTGGCAGCTTTGTGCAGGCAGGGAGGGTAAAGACTGGCACAGGAGCATCCCCTTCTGCTTCCAGTTTCCCCAGAGCTTTGTTCATGACCCTGAGTGGATCTTCTCCATGTTTTGATGAAGTTTCATTAATTAATGTAGTTGAAGAGTGTGAATTTTGTAGCAGGTGACTGCAAATAGGGAGGACTGAAGGGTGCAGGGGGAATTTGAAGGACTGATTTAGGCTGGTGGTGTTGAGGGCTCTGATTCAAAGATCAGCAGGACCTTCCTAGTCAGTGCTGTGCTTGGCACAGGAGCTCATGTCACATCTTTTAACACGTGCAGGAAAAAAACCCACTACAATTAATTTAAAGACATCTTGAGAAGCTCAGTTTTGCTGCAGTGAGCCTGGGTTTTGCCACTGAGGTCAGTGGAAGTTTGGTCTCTTGGGTTGAGGGTTGGTGCTTTCCACCCTGCACTTACCCCTCTCTGAGCAATTACTGAAGCCGTAGGAATTTTGCTGTTTGCCTTTGAACACATAGGCCTGTAAAGGATATAGGCAGCAAATAAACAGGGAGGAAAGCCAGAAACCTGTGGTAACCATAAAAATCTACTTCATCTACTTTGAGTCTCTATTTTCTTCAAGATTTTTAATTAACTTTCTGATTAATAGGAGTAGAAAAGGGATTAGTCTAAGCATGAGACTTTTGCAGTGCAGTAACATCTGAAAACAGATTTTCATCTGAAGCTCTCACAGAGATGATGTGAGGCTTCCCTGGTTATGCAGTTGCCTGATAGAAGAGTTTAGAATAAAGCCAGTCTATTAATGCCATACTTAGTCCCATTTCAGTGTTTCTTCCTCCCCTCCTCTGCCCTGAAAATATTTTATTATGACTGGAAACAACCTGCCTGGTTTAAAGGAATATGTGGCTTAGAGCAGTAATTTCTGTTTGTGTCTGTTAGCGCAGAGGTTTTAAATTTTTTTGCTCCAGTGACGTGCTTGCAAATAAGCTGAGTGTCAGATTTGCCAGGTTTTATTGCCAGCTGCCAGGTGATGATGGAGTGGGTTTTTTCCACAAATATGTAATAATAACAAAAGTGTTCAGTCTGGAACAGGGGTAGGTTTTTACAGGCTGTTTTAGGCAACCTTAACTCTGAGAGCCAGAATTGCACCAGGTGGGAGAAAGCTCCTAGGCCTGTGTTAGAAATGTGCCCCTGAGAACAGAGACACCTGAGGGAGGGACTAAGGATGCAGGAGGCTTTTGGGGCAGACCAGGAAATTCAAGAATCCGTGCTGCTGAATATATCCAGAGCTCTGTGACCATAACACTGAGTTTCTGTTTGTTTCGTGATGTGGAATTTAAGGATTAGTGACGTGAGAACTGCTGGGTAGAGTGCTTTCTACTTCAAGCACTGAAGCCACTGCATGAACCTTGACAAGATCTGGGGACCTTATGGCTCTCTACAACAAATTCTGGTCATCTGGGGTACTATTTTAGATCATTTTCAAATTGCTTGACAAGGCACACATAGTACTGTGTTTAACCCAACGTATTGCTAAGCTAAGTCACCACTAAAAGAGATTCCATGATTCCAGAAGTCTCTCAGTTTGAGGCTCAATGTGTTTTGAGGAAGTGAACAGGGAAAGATGCTGGCTGCAAATTAAGTGTCAGCTGGGATGTGCCTGAGTGCTGGTCCTCTGATTCTTAAGGGGATCCTAAAACACAGATGACCAAGGAAGCATTGTGTAAGGAGTGACAGTGGTGTTGCCCCTTTCCTGCTCTGTCTCTGGCTTTCAAGCAGATCCCCAAGGACACAGCTGACAGCCTTTTAAGTCTCTTCCTTTATCATTAGCTGTTGTGAAAAGTTTCAGACTATTTTTTGTCCTGCCAGGTGTTGTGTGTGCAGACTGGCAGGCTTGGCTTTTCCAGGAATATTCTCTTGCTGCCTTGTAGCTCCCAGGTTTCCAGCCCTTCTGTCATCTCGAGGCATAAAGACTCAAAGCTTTCTCTACTTTGTGTCTGCATTGGTCCAGCCAACCCACTGAGATTTTTCACACAATCCTAAAAATAACAACTCTGAACTTTACAGTGCTTGGTGTTTTCACTCGTACAATGAATGAACAGGGAACTTTTCACCACCCAAGCTGTTTCACACTATCCTTTGAATTATAGGATTGTGGCTCCCAACAGTCACAGCAGCTTTTTAGCTGGATCCTGTGGGTCATTTTTTTCCAAGTTATCTGTCTGCCAGTTACAAGTAGAATCATCAAGAAATAGGAAATACTTGGGTGGTTTCTAGATCATTGTCGAGTGAAACAATCCAGTTTTCCCTTACATGTCCAATGTCTCTTTCTTTGTCCCTTCTGTACCTTTGGAGATTGTTAAGGTGCCTCTGTACCAGCTCAAAAAGCTGCAAGGTCTGTCTTTCTCACAGTGCTTTCATCTCTCTTTAAAAAGTCAGTAAAGTTTCTTTTGCTATCAAAATTTCTTGGTGTGATCTAGGTGCAAAAAAAGGTAAAACAAACCCCATTAAAACAAACAACAACAAAAAAACATGGAAAAAGAAACCAGAAAGATTTTCTCTTCCAGACCTCATGTGTGTGATAATGTGTATTTTCTCCCCTATATTCCCATCTCTTCTGGCATATTGGGAAAACTAAGCCTAGTAAACTTCCTCTCTCTCTCTCTCTCTCTCTCTCCATATATATATATATATATAAAAAAAAAAATATGATGGTGGTATCTTGGGAAGTTAATGGAGCTGGTTTGCCAGTTGTTCAGTTATTATGACATTAAAGCATCCAAAGCACTGGGCTTTATTCCTTTGCTTACAACTAATGATGCTTCTTGGAAAAGTAAAGGTAGAAAATGAAGACAGATTTTGAGGGTTTTTTTGTGAATTTGTTTTCTGTGGGTTTGTTTTGTTTTGGTTTGGTTTGGTTTTAGTTTGGTTTTGTTTGTTTGGGACTTTCTGTTTTGGTGTTTTTTTGGTTTTGGGATTTTTTGGTTTGGTTCTTTTTTCGGTTGGTTTTGGGGGTTTCTTGAAGTTTGGTTTGGTTTGGTTTGGTTTTTCTGGCCAGGTTTGGGCTTTTTTAATCCCTTGTATGGTCTTTTAAAGACCTGAAGGCCTACTGTGTTTTGGTAAGGATGGTTTGAACAAAGATGAAGGGATTTGCTGCAATTCAAAAAGATTGTGCAGGGGGGTGGATTTCAGTGCAGTCCCTGTCTACATACAGAGGATTTCTCCCTTGCTATTGTATTCCCCTTGCTTCCCACTTGTGTTAAGAATGCTGCTTTGGGTGATCTTGTAGGAATTTTCCCTCTTGGCATCACTGCAGTGTTTAGTTCAGGATGGAGTCCTGTGCCATGTCCTTGGCCATTGATGTAACCAGGCTGGCAGTGGCTGTGTAATTAGTTGAAGTCCTTCCCATGGATACCCTGGCTAGTCCTTGGGATTTTGTGAGCTTTGAGCTTGAGTTCAATGAGCAATTCAGCTCACTGCTACAAGACCCCGCTTTCACTGCCAAAATAACATTTATGTCAACACCTCTAGGTGACCTCAATGTAGGTTCTGCACCATCACAGCATCAAAGAGCAGGAGAGGCACACAAATGCTCCTTTGCCCTTGAGACTCACAGGGAATGTTTCATTTCTCTGGAAGTTGCTGCTCCCTTGCAGCTGAACTATGAGGTCCATTTTTAATCAGTGAAGAATGGGAAAGTCATCAGTGAAAGTGCTGGAGCCAGGAATGGGAAAGGCTTCTCAAGAATTCTCTAAGCATTTAGCTTTTCGAGGTGTGGTTTAATTTTCTCTTCAGTCAGCATTTCTGTGTTGTCTCACAGGTCTAATAAGGTGCTGCTGGCCAGTGTCTCTGATTTTATGTATGTAATACATATATATAGCATATGTGTCTTTATTTCACCCACTGTGGCACAGCAGTGGGTCATTTTGGGGTGACTTTGTGTAGGGTTGACATGCAAGGACAGCTGAGCACTGGTGCCAACTGTTGCTAATTCAGTGGGTTTTTCTTTTCTCTCCAAATAAATATCCAAAACCAGAATCAGTGCAGGCCTGTATTTCTGTAGAGTTCTGATTTTTTCATGCGAGTTCAGTATTGGGATAGTTGTATGAATTTCACTTTCAGGCCATCCCTAACATCTCACTTCTTTTGAGCAATCTGTGTCTTAATTCATTTGTTGACATTCCCTTTGTGGTCCATTCAGTGCTGGTTTTAAGACTTTAATTTAAACTGAAGGGGGTATTTTGTTCAGCCCTACCGTGCCTATTTTAACTTTAACATAATTTAATCTGTTCCAATTCTGCATGAAAAGTAAAGAAGCAGTAAAGAAAGGGGGACAAGAAGAGAACAAAAAGGAGATTTGTGATGTTCCAGTGAATCCTCTCTCTTTCTTAAGGTTTTGTGGATCAATATATTTGAAAGACTTGATAGAAGCAAGAAGAAAGAGAAGCAAGAAGAGATGAGAAAAGTCCAAGTGGAAAATGCTTCTAAGGAACTTATTATTTCTTTTGTTTTGTTGGCTTTTGTGGTTTTTTTGTAAAAGTTACTGCTGAGATGTTTTTCTTTAGCTGAGAACTTACTAAATTTTAGAAGTGGTGTTGTCAGCAGACATCTTTTACTTCCTGGATCGAATACTGTTTTGGTGTTTTGAGCACAGGCAGATCGTGATGCATTTAAAAACAGCTCAGTTTTTCACAATAAGATCTGAAATTGCTGAAGAAGTGAGTGTTGGAAACATATGCACCAAGTTTATTAGAAGGATGCTGGGAAATGATAAAATGATCATTTGGATAGGATCATAGTCATCAGTCCCAGCTTATTGCTCTTCTGGGGTAGATGCTCTGGGTCTGAAATAGTGTTTTTCTTACTAGAAATCACCAATATACCAACACTACCATCACTGTTCCTGCTGTTCCTGCTGGTTTGTGTTACAGGCTCTGGAAAGGTAGGATAGGAAAACATCACAAAAACGCCAGGATGTAATTTATAAGTAATTTACCAAGAGTTCTGGGGAATATAGTGTGCACCTTAGGGGACTGCTAGAAAGAAGTGAAATTAAACTTCTAGATTTTCCTGACAGATTTTTCAGAGATTGAAATCTTTCTTAATGTATAGTGAAAGCAGCATGAAGTAGTATGAAAAAAAGGGGATGAAAACTCGTTACAGGGAAACACTTGGTTATGATTATGGGAAGTAATTGAGCCCAGCTTGGAGTCATAAACTTGCAATTCTTTTATGGGGTGTGAGCTGGCCTTGGACCAGATGGAGAAAGTGGTAGTTTGTGTTTCTCTTTGAAAACATGGGCTACATGTTCTGTTCCACCAGCCTGCAAATGGTGTTCAGGCTAAACAGTCTTTCTGTTATTGTGCATTGCATCACCTGGATTGGAGTGGCTTTTTTTTAGAGCAAAGATCTCTTTTACATATTTATTTGTATGTTATTTTGAAATATTTTCCACATTTTCTATTTATATGAAATATGGTTGCAGTCTGGTGTTGTGAGATGTGTAAGCATGTGCCAGCACCACTGACAGCATTAGAAAATGTTCAGTTTTGCCAACATCATTATGTAGAGTTTAAAAAAGGAAAATTAGAAAAAAAAAATCCAATTTAGGGAAAACTTTTAGGACAACATGGCAGAGAAACATGATCCATGTAGAAATGCAAGCATGATTCATGCTTTACCTTTCTGAACATGGATCTGAACTTTATTTCTCTTAGCAATGACAAAAACAGAGGGCATTTTGAACAAGGAAATTCTCAGCAATGAGGAAAGGGAAATACTTGGTTTTGCTGATTTGCAGTCAGCAGCCAGTTCAAATAGTAATTGTCACTAGGGGGATACATATTCCTCTTCGCCTTCCTGTTTTGAGCTAAATGAGCTCTTAAATTTTGAGGAGAAAAACATTGTTTTTTCCATTTTCACATCAAAATAAATTAGATAGCACTAACTGGTCCCCACTGCCTGCCCTGCGTTTGCTGCTGCGTATTTATGTCAGGTTCAAGCTCCTGTTAAAAAGGCAACTGAAGAAATGCTTTGAAATATCAGTTTTTAAAGTATTTTCCCCATGGCACAGAATTTACACCTCTGTGAGATGGATGGATCAGTTTGTGTTTCAAAGCTCTGACATTCAGTGGCTGCCCTTGTTTGGTGTGATGGCATCTTCCATATTTGCTGTCTCAACCAAATCTCAACAGTCACCCTCAATTCCACCTCATAGAACAAATCTGCACTTCACATCCAGAGAAAAAAAGATTTTTGTCATGTTTGTGCCTGCAGAGTGGTGGTAAATCACTGGGGGCAGGTCCTTTTATCCTGAGAGATGGAGAACTTAAAAGCAAGGAGTGTCAAAAAGAGGGAGCCCAGCCAGGGCTGGGGGGTTTTTGGGCTGAGGTCTGGGGAGCTTTGCAGATACAGTGAGGCTGGGAAATGTTTCACATACATACACCAGTGTTTGTTTGCTCCTTCCCCAAAAATCATTTTATTAAGCTGCCCTTTGCTTGGTATCTCTCAGAGCGAGTTCATGTAGGATTTTTGGAGGAGCACAGTGTTATCCTTATGCAGCTAAAAAACCATAATATGGGATAAGTAATTTGGAAGACTTTAATGTAGCTTGACAAGAGTCCATTTCATGGTTGTTTGGAAGGGATGGAATGGATTTGTGTTTTCAATCTCCAGAACATAGATGGCCCCAAAGGAACACTTTGAAGCACAGCTTTTTATTATTAGTTTTACAAGATCCTTGCACTGGAATCATTAAGAAGATGTAGTACCTGGTGTAAATGTGCAAGTATCTGCTAGACCATTAGCTGTGGGAGACACACTGATTATACTCAAAACACTTAGTGCTTTTTTAATAAATTACTGTGAAAGTCAGTTGTTAAACAGTGTTGTGTCATTTTCTAGTAGCTCTGTGTAGAAACATTAGAGTCTTGCTGCTTCCCTTAATAAGGGGAAATGAGCCCTCCTGGTGCAATGGCCCTGCTTGAAAAGGTCATCAGCCACTATTTATCCTTGGTTTCCATCAAAAAGGGGGCTGTTTCCATGCTGAAGCAATAGCAATTCTTATCTCATTAAAAAGGGATTTAAATTTTTTGCTTTCTGATAACATTAAGTCATTCTTAGCAATCCTTTGGCCCCTGAAGAATGAGGAATGCTTTTCTGAAATAGAGGGTGCTTGAGGTTCAGACTGCATTGAGGGTGCAGGCAACACTGCTTGTGTGTTTGGCCAAGTAAAGACTGGAAAGGGAACGAAATAACTGTTGTCAAATATGCCAGAGGTGACTCTGGATCAGAAAGGAACATTCTGTTCTCCATGTGCATGGCAAAAGAAGAGTGACTAGGCTCAGTTTGCAGCAAGGACAATCCAGTTTTGGATTTGGGGAGCTGGTTTTCAAAGGGAAGTACCTATGGAAGTAGGTTGAGAATCAGCACTTGAAATGTTTTTGTGGGGAGATCCAGAGCTTGTCCCACGGCAGCTGCTGGCAGTGGTGGTGCCATGATCATGGCAGAGTGAAGGGAGGGGACAGTGCAGATGAAAATGCAAAGGTCAGTGTGATGATCACACAAAGCCAGATGGGGTGTGCAAAGCTTAAGACTTTTTTACAGCTAAATTAAACCAAATATTTAAGTCACACAGACACTTTCCCCTGTTAATGCCTCAACTCATTGCTCCATTTGCTTCTCCTCTGCACTGGGTGAACAGTGAGCCTCAAGGGAGGGGCTGGAGAAGGGGCTTTGCAAACACTCTGTGCTGACAGGAGATTTTATACCAAGGATTGTTATTTGGTTAAAAGCTGTGGGATGTTCACTTGCAGAGCTGAAATGGCCACAGAGATCAGGGTAAAAGAAAGTGGGTGGACTAATCAAAAGGGGAAAGCCTGAGAACAGCTTCCCATTAATTATCATCATGCCTCACTTGGATATCAGTTCAGAACCTTGTGTGGAAGGTAATTAAGTGCCTTGGTAATAATTTGATTGTTTTGGTTGCTAGGTGAGAGAACAATGGTGTCCTCTGTACTGTCTTCTTCCACATTCCCAACAGGGTAGACTTGGAGGAGCCTCGGGTAGCTGAAAATGACAGAGGAACCTGCTGTCACCTCTCTGCACATATTCTTGGGGTCCCTGAAGGCCCAAGATATCCTTGCATTAGTGCATCTTTCTGAAAAACCAGAGCTGCAAGGAATCTGTGTTGATAAAGGCTTTTTCTGCAGTATTCAAGGCTGGGTTTTGTTTTCCTTCCTAATCTTATTAAGTCCCAGAAGCAATCATGGGCACAAGGAAAAAGTCATGTTCCTTTGTACAGGAAAAAGATGAAATAACCTTTAATTCCTCTTAGGAATAAAAAAGATAAGTCTCTCATTACGCACACAGGGTTTGATTTTTGAAAGGGCTGAGCCTCACAATATAGTGGTGTCCAGAAGAAAGTCTGATGCTCTGTAACTTTAACAAAAGCTTTTGATTTAACAGGGCATTTACTGTAATCTTAGGAAGGTTGGCCAGGACCATGCCTTGGTCACACCTGCACCCCTTTCCAGCTGCTCAAGATCCAGCCCACGATGATCAATCCTTTCCTAAAATAAACAGCTCTAAATGTACAGACTCAGAGCCGAGCATCATCCTACAGCCTGACTGACTGGGATGAACAAGAGCCTCGTGCATGTTTGTCTCATTGGAAAGACCACAAGGTGGATTTGGCTGTGTTACAAGCAGCTGTGCCAGTGCCTTTTGCTTTGCAGAAAGTGAATTTGAGCAGAGCAGTCTGTACTGAGCACAGGGATATGTGCAGCACAGGGAGGGCACGTCACAGAGAAGCTCCAGCCCATCACTCCAGCTATAGTTTCCAGAAGGTATCAACCTTCTTTTCATGAATTGGCAGGAGCTGGATCCCATGAATCCATCAGTCATTAGCTGTGGAGGGCTGGGTGTTCCTGAGCTCATGGACAGTCAGCTGGGCTCTCCTTTCACTCCCAAGACCCAGCACACGTGAATCAAAATAGTTGGGTGATGTCACATCATGGTGCCAGTGTGCCTGGGGCACTGCTGCCAGGAATTGTCTGTCCAGGGGTGGTTTCCTTTTACAGCCTGTTGAAAGAGTCATCATGCCAAGCTGCACATGACAGTTCCCTTCAAGAGGGCTGGTGGCTCCTTCGCACAGTCAGTATTTTTTAAACAAGGGAGCTTATCAGGCGGCTCCTGACCTTTTCCACATGAGCTGATCCACTGGGAAATGTTGTTTTGGTCTCCAAGGCTTCTGACAGCTGATGTATAAGAGCTGTGTGGCTGCAAGCTGGGCAGACTTTGAACTTCTCCCTGTATCCACAGAGACTTGCAGGGCAGTTACTGTATGCCGGAATTAAGGCTGGAAGCGCCTGGCGAGCAAGGGTCGGCAGCCTGCTGCAGGACAGCTCTCCACAAAGACCACAGCCAGGCACCTCAGAGCTGAGCTGCTGGCCAGCTGAACTTCTTTTGCAGCCACACTGTCTTTCTGGAGATTTATTTTCTCACACCTGGGCTTTTGGTGTAAGCAACACCTCGCCTTGCCCCTCGTGCTGCTCTTTTTTCTCCATCCCCGGGCATGAGCGACAGCTGCCGCCCCGCGAGTGCATGTTGCAGCTCATGAAGCGTTTTGGCAGCTTCAGAGGGAGCAAGAAGAGGAAGGAGCGATGCAAAATCCTGGAAAGGCGCCACTCCGACCCCCAGGGCCTGTCTGGTAAGGACCCTCTGCATCCAGAACGGAGGGACACTGCTCTTTGGGAGAGGGTGATAGTGAATAACTGAGCAACGGTGTTGTGCTCCCCAGTTTCACTGAGTGAATCGAGCATTTCCTACGTGGAGGTTATTTTGGTGTTAGTTTGCACAGAGGTGAAAATCTGAGCTGACACCTGTAGCACACATCAGCCATAACCTTTAGGAGAAGAGTGTTGGTACAGGAAGCTTTACAGTAAATCCTACGACATTCAGAAGGGGCTGTTGCCTGATGTCGCTTTAATTGAACAGTAATAATTAAGTTCTGAGTTAGGCCTAATAGTATCTGTTGAAGCATGAATTTTAAGTAGAGGAAAAATTCTTATCAATCTCATAACTAATGCGTTTAAAAACATCTTTCTGATACTGCAGTTGTCGGTATAATTGTGTTTGAGTTGCAATTAGGGACAGTTCTCTCTTAATTAAAAGCTTTTCCTGGTCACTGAGTATTAGCTCCAATACAGGTGCTGAGTTGTGTGTCAGAGAGAATCCATGTGTCACATAGGGATCAGCTGCTCAGGAGAAAAAGGATTTTTCAACAGCATCTGGCTGTTTTCTTAATAATGGAGAGATACCAATTTTAATGCATTTCCTATATGGACTAATGGTAGCTGGTTCTCTGAAGGCTCTGAGTCTTACTGAAGAATTCTGTGGCTAAGAGGGTTAAAACTGATGTTACACTGAATCAGCTGGAGAAGGCTCAGTTTAGAGAGACTGACATGTACAAAGGGTGGGCAAGGCTCTTTTATTCTCTACTGATCAGGAGTCACTGTGTCAAATCCAGCAGAATGATGGAACTAGGAGTAGTGCTGGACCAAATGGACAACGTGCAGACATACATGTACATTTAGTGATGGGGAATTACAGCTGTTGGATGGGTGGCTGTCCAGGGGGCTTGGTTTTCTATTTAATGCTTTCCAATTTATTTATTGATTGGTCGTGTCATTTTTAAGTTGTAATCCTTGCAAACACTTCTCCTTTTGTTCCTGTTGTGTACAGTTAAGTGATTTTAAATCTAGGACTGTTAACTGTGTCTTGTTCTGTGTTTCCCTAAACCCACCTGAGGGTTTCTGTGGGAGTGGTAGGAAGGTCAAGGTGATGTGAATGAGAAATGACCCCGGTCTTTGGAGTTTCACAGTGTCAGCAACATAATCACAGAATCACAGGGTTTATGCAATAAGAAGGAGAATATTTATCTTAAAGACATAAAATTCCTTCCCAAATTTCGAATTAAACACCCTAAATTCTTATGTAGAATAGATAGAAACAAACGTGCAGTTTGTTGATTGAATGTTGAATGGCACTTTGGACCTCTAATTAATTCAGTGTCTCATTTTGGTATCATCAGCACAGGGGAATAGCCATTATCTGCAGAAGGATTCACTGCTGGAAGCACTAAACATAGTGTTGCATGTCTTCTTCCTCTAACTCTAAACCCTGTCCTCAACTCCCTCCATGGAGAAAATAATTTGTTCTGCACCAAAAAACCTGACTATATGAACTGTACTGTTTGTGACAGTTATATAAAAAAAATTAGAAGTATAATGCCAGCAGTGCCAAAATACTTGCTCCTTCTTTTCCTCATTCCTATTATTGCAGCTTTGTAGCCCACTCCAGTGATACACAGAGAGCACCAGGCAGGGTTTTCTGCACAGTTTTTACTCTACAGATTTTGCAGGTGCCATTCTTGTAAGAGTGTGACCAGGTCAGCTCCCTGCACTTCCATCATCAACAAAAAACTACCAAGCCACAAGGGTGGGAAAAATCAAATGGGATGTGTCTGAGTTTCTGTCTGCCTTGGATGTCCTGCTGTGGGAATTGGCTCTGCCATCCCAACAGAGTCTGAGCTCCTTTCAGGGAACAGGTTAACACACTTGCAAATGCCTTCCCCTCATGCCCCCCACCCCAATGGCCTTAATTAACTGCAGGGAAGTGTCAAAACAAAAGCTTTGCATTATTTGCTACATTTAATCTGTATCTTGTAGCTATTAGGCCTCAGTAAACACTTCCTAAGCAGCTTTTGAGAGAACTGCTGGCTCTCAGCAGGTTTTATGATCAGTATTAGTGTGTGCAGGAGGGCTGGTAGCAGCCAGGCTTGGTGGCTCCTCAGGGTTGATCACTCAGCAGCACATCCCATTTGATTGTCATCTACCATCAGGGGTGAGAAATGAATGAGAGCAGCCTCCCTGTTACTAAATGAGCTTGGATTGTATTCAGAAAAGGGGTGGAAAAGGAAACAAAAGGAGAATATCCCCTGATATTTACCCAAAAGGGGTAATCTGACCCCTGGACTGGTTGAATTTGGAATTTTTGATTTTTCTTGGCCACTTCTGTAAGTGTTTTAAGGAAGAATCCTCCAGTCCTTGTAAACAGGTTTGGGCCAGTGCAGCTCCTTGGCTCCCCAGGGCTAGATGCCATCAGGCCACTGCAACTAAAATTATCAAGCAGTACCATTCTTCTGTGTATCAGCTGAGCTAAACCCCTTCCCTCCTCTGCACTGGTGCAGAGGTTGCATCCTGGTGGAGAAATACCGAGTGGCATTTCCAAGGATGGTCATCTCTGTAATTCCCTAGGTTTGAAGCCTTACAGTCCTTTCATTCCAAGTGCACAGCAAGGGGAGACCTGAGTGCAAACAGAAGCAGAGAGCACACAGAGAGGGAAAGGAGATAAACATGAATGTGTACCAGGAGCAAATGAGAGCAGAAGTGAAGGCAGAGATCCTGCAGTTTGCTCTGGGACAGGAGCAGCCAACAGGGAGACCTCAAAGCTCAAACTGTCCACCAAACAGCAGGGAAGTTGATTTATGCAATAGGATTTTGGCAGGGCTGAGAACAGGGATTACCCAAAATTTCTCCAGCCTCTAGATCACCACTGCATAGTTTCCTCCTTCCTCTTGCAGCTGCTGTGCAGGGTTCTGGCAGTTTCTCCTCCTGGCAGCAGCCCCATGTGTTGTAAATGGATAGGCTCTGTGGCATTTCTGAAGGGGAAAAGTTTTTGACCCCAGAGAGGTTATTTTCTCTGCCCTTTAAAGAGCACCATGTATTCCACAAAGGACTGAGTGACATATGCAAAAGGAGTAATGTTTAAAGTGTTTTTTCCCTACCCAAGTCATGAGTAGAAGGAACTACTCTGCAGCACACGTGGCTGCTGTGAGGCTGCACTAGGGCTGCCTCATGCTGGGCATTTAGCCTCAGAACACTTGTTCTGGAGTCTTTTAGCTGCATGAAAATGCCCAGGAGCTTCTCCTTGCCCATGTTGCTCCTCTTGGGGTTTGTTACTTTAATCAGGTGGCTTTTAATCATCCGGTGCCAAAGCTGAGCCCCAGCAAGCCAGATCCAAGGGGTTCCAAGCAAACCTCCATGCTGCCCCTCAGCCCTATCCTGTCCCACCTCAGCAGCACTCTTGAGGATGATTTCCCTGACAGTTGTTTATAATTAGGTGCATATTAGGACTAAACTAGGAGTGACCCTGCTGGATGTCTCAGACCCCAAGAAACACAAAGATGCTTCAGCCCCACATGAATCAGGCGGTCCCAGAGTCACCCCATGACTTGCCCAGTGCACGTTTTATCTCATGTCTCTGTAGCCAGCATGGAATGGAGGGCTGCTGAGACTCTAGAGTGCATCTGGGAGGGAGTGTCCTTAAATACTCAACCTAAAGGGAAATATCTTCCCCTCTCAGTCAAAAACTCAAGGGGCTTCTTCTGTCTCTTGTCATGGTCCTTCCCAGACTCCCGGGGTTGGGTGTGAGTGTGGATCATGTGTCCAGCAGAGAAATTATGTTCTTCCTTCCCAATAATGGGGATCTGGTGACTGCATCCATGATCATCATATGCAGGTAACATGCCATGGGATGTGACCAGCTCACACTGCTGTCCATGGGCAGGGACTTACACCAAACCAAAGAGCTGGTGCTTCACAGCCTCTCCAAGTGCAAATGAAAACACAGGGGATAATTCAGCCTGGTTCTCATCACTGTTCATTGGCACAAGCCTGAGAACAGGGCCAGAAAACATGGGAGAAGTGCAGGGTGAAAACATGAAGCACAGAAAATATGATGGAGAAGTAGTTGCAAAAAGGAAACAGGGCTTTATCTCCTTCTCTTCCAGCCTGGAGAGCTGCAGCTCACCCAGCACTTCACCCCAAAGCGGGTGGTGCTGCTTGTGGGAGGATCAGAGATATTTATTCTTCTCATTCTGGTGGGATGTTTTTGTTATGAGGCTGTGGGGGAGAAATCATAGGGAAAAAATTCTGGAGAAATAAATGAGAGTGAAGGAAATGCTGCATGTTCCAGCGCTGCCATAAATGAACTGAAAAAGAAAAATCCTCTTGCTCCAGTAAAGCATCTTAAAACCACCATCCTCAGAGACTGGGCATGAGAAACTGAGACAGCTTTGGTTTGTTAATGATTTTCTCTACTGGTTTTCATGCTCTGTTGAGCTGACAGTGATTTTAGAAGATGTGCAGCCCTGGCTGATCAGTACTGATTAATCTTGTAGTACAGAGAGCACCAAGACCTGGAAGCTGTGAAATTTCCATAGTTGGTTGTTGGGAAGGAGAAAAGGAGTGACAAGCCTGATTAAATGTTTGAGACTTTTTCATTTGCCATTTTTTCCTTCCTTATAGTCACTGTTCAGGTGTTTTCTGGCACATCCTGGCTTTGTGCTCAGCTTTGAGGTATTCTGAATGGGGGGGAAAGGACTCTGGCCATGAAGCAGTAGAAACAGTAAGGTGTTTTCAAGCAGACACCTGTAAATTCAGATGGTAATAAACCCCATAAGACCTCCACTGATTTGGTGGAAACTGAACTGTAGGTGGATTGAGCAGATGCAGCATCCTGCCTCTGCAGCCCTTTGCAGGCTTAAAGAAGATGTAGACTCTGCCCTCATGATGAGTTGTCCAAGAATGCAAATTCTCTGAGTAATTTATTTTCAAAGAAGTTATTTTTGCCTGGAGGGCAGGTTAGACATGTAAAAATACAGTGTGTTCTCGAGGCACAAATTTCCAGATCAGTGCTGCAAATGAATCTGCCCACTGACTCTTCTTCCCAGTCCTGCTCCAGGCAGCTCTGTGTGTCTCATCACAAAATTTGGTCAAAAATATCTGTATTACTATAAATGACTGAATTACTCAGCACTGACGTGCTGTTGTCAACAACGTGGTGAGAGCAGCAGGGCCAAGCCTCCCTTTTGATGGGCTGCCTTACAAACTGTGCATGGTTTTGGGCAGGGAGATCTCCTGTCTGGGAGGAGTCCATGTGGTTCTGGTCCTCGTTGCTACTTGTGGGTGCAAGTGTTTGTCCCCCAGACACAACAGTGGCAGAAAAACTTCATTTTTAACTGTCTGAAGGACAGTTTCCTGTAATTCTGCAACTATTCAAATAGTGATATTTGAAAAGTGGTATAAAGGTTATTCCTGAGAGAAAGAAATTAAAGGCAAATCTTGCCATTGAATCTAAGCAAAGGTGTGAAATGCAAGTATGGGGAGCAGTTCATTGAAGTGGAAAAGGAGAAACTGAAACAGAAAGGCAGCTGGATAGTGACTGTGAGTGCAGATTCTGCCTTTTTCTCACAGTAAATAATATTTATGTATTTATCAGTACTTCCTTTTTCCATCCTCCACTTCTATTATCTCCAGGTAACCAGTAATTTCTGATATGTATGTCAGGCCAGAACGCTATCCCTGTTACTTCTGATATAAATAAATATCTAATTCATTTTAGAGGCTGAAGTAAAATAATGTAGATAAGACTTTCATATGTGGCACCTCAGTTTAATGAACACAGCCTGGAGTGCCTTCATGATGGATGCTGGAGGGTCACAGCCTACACACTAAATATCACTGGAATTACTCGTTTCCATGCATCCTCTCTCATCCTTATTATACCAGTTGGGAATAGCATAGAAATAATTTTTTCCCCTGCTTTTCGTGTACTTTCCAAGGGTTCTCACTTCAAAAGAATATCTGCATGAGAAGCTGTTATCCTAGACTGACTTTCTACTTATTTGAATGTGCTAAGCTAGACCACAATTTATTTCTACTCCCATGCAACTATATTAGAAATCCCATTGTCAGACTTTAAAAGCAAATTTCAAGGCCAAGTCTGTTCTTACAGCCTAAAATTGCACTTGACAGTAGCATTTAGGTAGGTGGGTACTTTTGTTTAATTAGAAATCAGTGTTTTGGACTATTGACTCCTTGCTCAAAGTTTCAGTGAATTGCCCAAGACTGCAATTTCAAAGATGTTGTTAAGGCAGTTTGTTTGTCAGGTTTAGTGGATCAGCAAATCCCAGGAATTACCAAGATTCAGCTGTTTTCTACTTTCACCTCTATACATGTCCAACCTAAAAGCAGTTCAAGGACTTAGAAGTGCTCATAATGCTGAGATGGAAGGCCTTGAAATGGTTTCAGCCATTTGATTGTCATTCCAGAGTCACACTGACACGTGAAGGCTTCACTCTCAGGAGATGAAGGGCTGCTCTGTGAGATATCGTGGTGCAGCTGGCAGGCTTGGCTCAGGGGCCTGAATTCTCCCTGCTGGAAAGGTCACACAGCCTGGCTTGGTTTAAGGACAGACCCCTGTGCTTGCACTGGAGTGTTTCCATTCTGTCCTTTTTCTGCTTCTCCTTTGATGAAGTTGGAGCAGTTTAGCTGGAGGAGGAGTGATGGGGATTAGCTGACATTATTTAATAGCATCCTGTTGTTTCTTCAGAGTTTTTTTCCAGGCATTGGAAAACAGCTGCTTCCCAGTGCTCAGTTCCCTTTGGGACAACAAGGACTCTTTTGACACATTCAGAGCCACAGTCACTGGATTGTTTAACAGATCCTGTCCATCTGGCCCAGTGGTTTTATTTCAGTCAGAGCAAGAATGATAATAGTGAACCCAGGATCCCTGTGACAATCTTGCCTTTCCTGGAGGGCGATGCTCCTGGAGAGGAACAGATGATTTGTGACATTTCCACTGCTTGTGTGGAGTATAATTAGGGATAATAAGCAAGAACAGGGCAATAAATCAATTTAAGAAATGCAGATGAGGCAGAAATGAGATGGCAAGTCAAACTGAGACATGAAGGACATGAAAAGCTTGCAATGGAAGGGATCTTGCTGCAGGAGTGACTACAAAAGTTAGGTGGGTGTTCAGAGGTGAGGGTTGCACCAGTCTTCTTGAGAGGAGGACTGAATTGAAAGGATGAGAAGCTGGAATAACGTTGGCATTTCCCAAAGGAACCAACTGTATTACTGAATTTAGGGGTAGTTAACATCCAGGGTTCTGGGGACTGGAAATGTTCATCAGGGCCCTGGGTGGTGAGGTGAGCCTGCAGCAGGACGTGCTGGGTCCCGACTCCCAGTGAGTCAGTCACGCCAGGACTTGGGGTTGTGGTGGATATAAACTGGAAAATGATCTAGAACTGTGCTGTCACTATCAGCAGATGAACCATATATTGGGTTACACCAGGAGGAATGGAGCAATCCAGTCTAGGGAGTTGTTATCCCCCTCCCCTTTGGCCTGCTTGGCTGCACCTGCAACAAGGTGTCCAATTTCTGGTTCCTCCCCAAAAGAAGGACAGAAGGAGGCTGGAAAACTGAAGAGGGTTTTTCCTGGAGGGCTGTCAAAATGTTTTGTGACCTACAGCAGCTTGCAGCCACCTGAAGGGCAGTTTCAAAGGTGATCGAGCCAAACTCTTCTTAGTAGTCACAGATGGTAAAAGAAGGAGGACAAGGCAAGAATTTGTGCCTGAGGAGGATCAGGCTCAGCAAAAACTCCCTCAAGAGGTTGGTGTGGTGCTGGCACAGGTAACCTAGAGAGGCTGTTGCCTCCATCCTAAGAGAATTTTAAGACTCTTCTAATCAAAACCATGGTTGACCTGGTCTTGGTTGATACCAGACCTGTTTTGAGTGGGACATAGGAAAAGGGGCCTCCAGACATCCTTTCCAACCAACATTTCTCTGATGCTCACTTGTTCAGTTGCAAGGAAAGCTGAAGCTGCAAATGTTGTGGCTGTACATCTTTTCCCAATTCTCAACACAGGCACAAAATTGTTCTTGTTTTCATGAATATCCAAGAACAGAGTGACTTCTTGGTGGATGTATTTGTGCAGCTGATGTGGAGAAGGGGACCACTGCAGAGCTGAAGACCAACCCCAGTACATTTACTGGGCCCACAGAGGCAGCAAGATGTGTGTGCTTCCTACAACAGGTACCCAGGCTGCCTTCTGGCTGTTTCAGATGCATTAAGCATCACCCTGAGAGTCCTGGGCAGTTTTTAATGCCCCCTGAGCTGAGCAGTGTCTGGGCACCCCCAGCTGCTGCCCCACTTCAGGGAGTGTTCCTTTCCCAGCCCCAGGAATTGCAGTGGGACTCAGTTTGTATCAGTATCTGTCACTATAGCAACTCCTCACTTAACCAGTCCCTGCACTAAAAATAGATCACCTTGATCTCAAGGAAAGGAAACCAAAGGAAATCAAAAGGGGCAGTGGTTTCAAGAACTGTGGAGTCAGGTATTGACTGAAGTCTGGAGCATTTGAAACCTCTTAGGAATAATCTGTCACATAAACCAAATATTTCAGGGCAATCTATTAATCCAGAAGCCCCCCTGTGTATGGGTTGGAAGCTTTAGCAGAGGACATGACTTTTTATCAGAGGGATGTGTTTGCAGCTGTCAGCCAGCACATGGGATGTGAAACCCTGTGGGATGTTGTTTAGCTGGTTAAGACATGTAAGGGATCTTATCTTCCCTATAAGCAGACCTGCAGCTCTGTCACTAGAGCTGATAGCCTCCTGAGCTCTTGTATATAAGTTATCAAAATCCCTGCTGGTTTATGAAATTGTTGCTGATGTCTGCAGGAGTCTGTGAGGGACCCAAACCTGAAAAAGGCCAAATGCTGTTGGTGAAGTCGCTGCTATCTCACATTGCAGTGAAGGGGAACTGAGTGTTTTGGCACCTGATAGGGACAGGCCCCTCTGTGAGGGACGTGTAAATGATAATTGATCCTATTTTCCCTCCAAACCCAGCTAGTGCTTACATCTTATCCTCATGAAGATAGGGCGGTAGGTGTGAAGGTAAAAAAGCAACAAGAATAAAAGTTTGTTAAAGAACTACAGAATTAACTGAAAATGCCTTTTATGGGAAAAGAACAGAATTTGCATAAAGACAGCTCATATATCACAGGCACATATGATGCTCAGGAAAGGGTTAATTTAGCTTGTCGAGATGACTGGAATTAGCATCAGGTATTCAGAATTATCAGTCAGCAAGAGTTTGCTCTTGATAAAGGGCCAGATAATTTTAATGACCTTTTAGGGCTGACAGTTTGCAGACACAGCTGATTTTAAAATGTGTAGGTGCTTAACTGCCCCTGCCCTGTATATGCTGATTCTTCCTTTATTTAGTATTATAAACTGTGTCTTTTACATTTAGTTAATCTTCCAAGAATCAAGATAAGCAGCTTTCAATGCTGACATGCACCTGTGCAACACGGGAAGGTGAGAGGTGGCACCAATCCCCAATTCCCTCCATCCTTTTCAAGGATATTATTGCAAAATATAGAATTAGTTCTTAGTACATTTTTTGACCTCACTTGAGATCCACTGCTTTTACACTATCTGGGGATCAGACCCATATTCCTCACCTCTCTCTTCACCAGATGATCTTTTTAATCAGCTTTGGAGCTGTGAAGGAACTGCACTGCAAAGTTAGTAGGTATCTTAAGTGTATCCCCAGCAGGCATGGAGGTGTGAAAACAGAAATGTAAGTTTTGTAAACAGAAGAAAATCATTCATTGAAAAGATCCTGTGATGCTGAGCCTACCCCAGGCATGACTCCAGCCCTCTGTCACTGTATTTTGGGGTGCAAAATCTTTATCAACATTTGGATGAATGTCTCTTAACACACGGGTATTTTTAATGAGGAGTAGAGCAACTGAACTGTACATATCATTCAAAGACTTGTACAGGAGTAGTCACTAGTCTTCTGGTGATGCTGGTTGCCATCACTCAAGGTGACAGATTTGTCACAGAAAGTTCCCCTAAATTGCAGGAGTTAGTGCCAATAAATGCCCTGTCTACTGCTTTTATTCCCAGCTCCAGCCTGGCAGCAGATTTGGCAGAGTTACAAAATTTGCTGTAAGAAAGAGCAGGGTACCCAGTACCAGTATTCTCCTCACATGATCTTTTCATGTAAACTATTTTTCTCGTCATTTAGTTGGAAAGATTATTAGAAACACTCCTTCAGCAGTTAAAGAAGCTGCTGTTTTCACTGAGATGCAGTAAAACTCCCCTTCATACCCCAGAGCAGGTGACAACTTTCTCCTGCTGTCAGATTTGGGTTTATTTTCTTCCCTATTTTCTCCCCCTATCCAGAGTTTTCCTTTCTGTCAGCCAGGTCCTTGTTTAAAACTTCATGGAGATCCTTCCGGGCAGCGGTAACAGGAAAGCTGGAGACTATGTGAAGTCTGTTTGAACTTTAAGGGTTTTAAACAAGGGTCTTATTGTAAGTCATTACAATTTTTTCTCAAAATAAACACCAGTCTGATGCAGAGCATAAAGCAAAGCAGCAACATACCCATACAAGAAATCCCAGCAGCATAAACTAACCTTGAGATGTAGGAGACTAATACAGAAAAATGTAAAATACTCAAGACTGACAAAACTAATCCTAACTGAGGAGACTTGTAGAGAAATTATGATGTTATGGGTTCGAAGTGCCAGCTGAAATGAAAGCCTGGAAAAGAATGAATGAGCAGAACTCTTTAATATTTAATTACAAAACTCTCTGGGAGATCAAGAGATGCTGCTTCTCTGTTGGGTGGAGCTGGTGAGTGGTCAGGACCTGGAATGACACACCTGGTGCTGGCTCTCAGCCAAAAATTACATCTGTGAGGCTCAGACATGAAGGGGAAAGTCAGCCTAAACTAGAAGAGAATTAGGCTGAAGAAATCATACCAGTAGAAGTTTTTCCCTCCATGTGGGGACAGGGAATAGCCTCAGTCCCACTGCAACTGCCAAGGTGGGTTTGTGTCCCTGCCTCATCCTTGGGTGACCACATAGGCTTGAGTGTGCCTCTGCTGCAGCCCTGCTATGCAAAATGACTCCACAGAAGCCAACTTTAAATTAGCTGATTGCCAGTTTGAAGGAGAGCAGCACTTTCCAACTGCCCTGCAATGGAGTTTGTAATTCACCTTGTTTCCCAGGCAGCGCCCAGCTGTGCTGACACGGCGTTATCCGGGTGCTGTGTTTAAAGGTGACTTGGATCCATCCTCTCTGCATTGCAGGCAGGGCAATTCCAGCTTGCTTTTTCCTCCCCAGCTTCTTTCCTAACAGAAGTCAGGAATCCACCAGGTCTGATCCTCTCACTGCTGTTGCAACATCTTGTAACCATAAACAGGCCATGTAAGCTTGGACTTGACTCTTCACACTTCTGAAAACAGCAGCCTGAGCCCCTCATCCTGGGTTCCAAAAATAAACACAAAAAGGAGAATTTGTCCTCAAAACACATTAAATACTCTGCAACAATTGGGGCTTCTAAAAATCAAATTTAATGCCTGATGTCTTTTTACCCCTTCTTTTGAGACCTTTCCACTAATTGGGCCAGCATGTATCAACACATTTAGGTGGCTGGAAGGTTTTGGCTAATAACACGAGCAACTCCTTGTCATTGTGTTATTTGTTCAGTTGTAGATCATGGAGTATCTCTAAAAGATGGGCACCATTAGTATCATTTCACAAATGGTAAAGTTTAGGCTGTAGAAAATAAGATCTGTAGAAAATAAGACCTGAACTCCCTATTATGTAGAAAATTCACATAATAATGTTTTGTCATAACCACTGTACGGATGGCACCAGGATAAAGGCATGTCTTGCTTGGGTGTATGGTTACATTACTATTTTTACTGCTTTGAAACTCACTTTCAGTTAAAGCACAAGAACAAATATACCAGGTCAGGCCAATTATCCATCCAGTTCAGTCTCTTTTGTGCCAATTGCCACTGACAGAGGTAGGGTAAGAACAGGACAGGAACATAAGGGACACGTTTCCCCTTGTACTCTCCCAGTCTCCAGCACTTTGTGGCTCACATCCTAAGCTAAAGCTGATGTTTGGTAGGCTTTAAATAGTTTCTTTCCAGGATCTTGTCCAATTTCATTTCAAAACCAAACTTCTAGGAACTACAACAGCACCTGTTCTGCTGTTTAAGGATGTGATATATCAGAAGTATTTATTTGTATTTGCTTTGAGCCACCTGCTAATTTTAGCTGATGCTCCTTCCCTGTTTACCATCTCCATCCCATGCCAAATTTTACAGGTTCTTTCATATTCTTTGCTTGCAGTCATATCTTCCCAAATTGAAGAGTCACCCTGGACCTTTGATCAACCTTATCAGCCTTTTCTGCTGATCTTCTCTGGCTTTACTGAGTCCTCTTTGAGCTTGCTCAGTAGAAAACCAAGGTCATGTATTGCCCTGCACAACTGCAGCTCACTCTGCACCTCTGTGTCATGAAGCTGCCTTTGAGCACAGCCTGTAAGTGACCAGCCAGACAGGAAAAGGCCACCACTGATGCCACCCCTGGCCCTGACCCAGTGAGCTTGACACAAAAAAAGGTTATTTTTGTTCTGCAGCCCATTCATTTACCTCTGTAGATTGTCTACTCTGGTATGCAACCCTTGGCCACGCAAGGCACTGCTTACCTGAAAAGAAGTGAGCTTGGCCTTTGTGGTGGATTTTTCTCCTACAGTGAATGGATACATTCCCACAAGGAGTGGGTACATCTGCAAGGTGGGACATGTAAGGGGAAAAGCATTTCTTGGCTCTGTGATAGGTTTAGGAAAGTAGCTTTGTAAGACCTGTAATAAGGGTAGTCAAAAATAGTTCCCTGTCTGGCAGATGAGAAAATGATAAACCCAAAAAGTGTTATTATGTGATTTATCTATCTGGAAGATTTAACTCAATAGCTGGAAAGCTTTTTGCAAAGAAAAGGCAGATCTGACTGCCTTGAAGACAAATTCAATTCTGCACACAACTGTGCCTATAGTAAAATAATTCTCTGAAAAGTGGAGTTGTGTATTATTATTTCCTTGGCTTGTGTCTGACTATCTAATCAGTCTTTGTACATGTCAGCAGCACATCCATAATAAGAAAGTGCCTTGTGGATTGTGTGAACTGGAATTAGAAATGTGATAATCAGCCAAACCGTTGGAGGCAATGTAAAGGCTGCCTGGTATTTGCATTCCTCTAGCTGAGGAGAAAAACCTTATACATGCAAATGAGTTGTTGGATTTTGGGTTTTTTCCCTTCCTGATATGTTATAACCAAATTTCTCCTGAAGCACCACTTCCCTGACAGCAGGCCAGCTCACACTGGAGTGCCTCCATGCCTGGTTAGACCTGTTCCAGCCTGGTGGTGACAGCTGTGCTGTTACTCATATGTGAGGTGATGTGGCAGATAGAAGCACAGAGATGTACATATGCCATGGAAAAAATTGCTGATGTATAGGTGGGCCCATGGTTTTGTCATAAGGATGCCAAAATTAGGATTAGAAGATCTATTTTCCTGTCTGTACAATTCTGATAATATTAATCTATCCCATCAAGATGAAAGTAACTAAGAATTACAAGAGAAGCCTCACTCTGTGATCCTCATGGTGTCTCAGTATCCTAAATTGTTATCAATCCTGATGTGAGCAATCTGCCAGTAGCTGGTTATTCTTCAGCCTCAGGATTTTCTGTCCATATCCTCCTTGGCTCCTTTCTTCTCTTATTTGGATTCACATCACTGTTACAAGGCTGAGACTGTAAGCACAAGTCTGATGTTGCAGAGGGAAGGTGTGAGGTGCTGAGCAGGTAAAAGCAAGGTTAGAAGTGATGAGTAGGACAAATTCAGCAAAATTTGATCCTAAATTTAACAGCAGCTCTGTATGGCTACCACACCTTTCCTGGGTGCAGGGGGGGAAAATTGTGGGTGAGCCACTGGTGTGTTGCTGTTCAGTCCCTCTGTTCAGCCCTGCCCATATCCAGTGTCCCTGCTTGCCATGGTAAGAAAATGAGACAGAAGTAGGTGAGACTTGAAATGAAGAGCTTTTTCATTTTAAAGGTTTTTGTGACAAGACCTGACATACACCCCACGGCAGATATTGCTTATCAAATTATTCTTTAACGTATATACTTCTAAACCATTCCTGGAAAGTATTTATCCATATTTATAAAATGCAGAATTTGACATTGCTCTATACATAAAGAACATTCTCCTCCCAAAAGCTGCTAATCAGCTAAATGGAAATGAGAGAGTTTTTGCATGTTTTAATGGTTTGGATAACTAAAAGATAGATGAGGTGTCACCTCACCCTGCATCAGGGCAGACTTCTGTCCCTTGTTGGGTTACATGACCCTCCTGCCGTGAAGAGCTGCATATTTAAATTCTCAAGGGTACAGCCTGAGAGGGGGAGACAGAACAAACTCCTTTTATACAGTTCTAAGGGCATACTGGAACAGGTCTGTATCCATTTTTTGGTTTCTGAAATTCAGGCTCATTATCCCAGCCTGAACCTACTCCCTGCTCACATTGATGCTGTGTGTACTGGCAGGTCCCAGAGCTCATCCTGGCTCCACTGGAATCTAGAAGAACAGGAAACATGAAGGGAACTTCAAGCCTGCAGTGTAGGAGACCATCTGAAGAATTCATAGCTAAGACAGTGTGCACCGATGATTGGAAACAGGAACTCGCAGGAGTTCTTGGATTTATTCCATTGTCTAATGGCAAAAGGAACATTTCAGGACAGAGGAAGCTGATTACATTCTTCGCAATAATATTCTTCTTCAAAGAGGCTGACATGTCTTTCTGGTTAAACAGAAATATGAGCTGACAAATGTAGTTATAGACTTGAAAAGTAGCTAATCTCAGCTCTGTGTTGCTTACTCAGGCATTGGGAAGGATGTGAGAACAAAATAGCTGAGTTGTATTCAAATGCAGTATTTTGCAGGGAAGTGATATGATGATGCAAATCAATTCCCCCCTTGCTCTCAGTCTCCTACAGCTCTTTTCAGCCTTGAGAAAAGACTTGACCAAAGAAATCTGACCCATTCAATTCTAAAGCCCCTTAGGTGAGGTCGTTCAGGAAAATGTGTTGCCATAAGAAGAGGGATTAATGTAGCAGATGAAAATCAGAGTTGTGTTCACTGCACTGGTAGCTTGAGTTTCACCCCAGCTGACTCCTACTCAAATGCAGGAGGTTCTAACTTTGATTGAGAGATGCTCTGAAGCTCAGCTGCTTTGCTCAGGGGGGACCGTGTTGCTGACACTCAAACTGGAGCAGGGAGGGGGCAGCTGAATTGCAGAGGTGCTCCTGTCCCTGCTGACACTGCTCAAGTCAGTAGGTCTGTTATTTTTTTTTTCTCTCATTCACAGGGAAGAAATCAAATATAGTAAATCCTGGCTAACAGTGGCAGACAGCTCCTACAGGAGAGGGCAAGGAGAAAAAACAGTGTAAGAGGGGATGTAACAGGGTGTGAGGGACTGTAGCAAGATGGTGTCAATAACTGGAGAACCTGACAAAGACTAATTGTTTATATGTGCAACATTTTAGTGTTACTCACCCAAAACATATTTTGCCTAAATATTTCTTTTCAGAAGTCTTATTGTAGCAGTTCCAAAGAGTCTTTATGATCTATTTGCTCTCTGCCATAATGTGTCATGGTTGGGGGTAGTTACAGCTGTTTCAGTCTTCATTCCCTGTGTTTTTCCAGAATATGATAAACCTCAGCCACAGAAAGATGAAGGAATTCTGTCAGGAGGGATTCAGTATCAAAACCAGAACTGAAATTTTAAACTTTTCTATTTCAAATTGCACTTCTCTGCTCACACAAAGGGGATCTTTTCTGCTGGCTGGCTCACCTAGGTTGTGTGTAACAGGTGCTTCTATTTAAATTAGCATTCCTGAACTCCCATTTTTCTTGGGTTTTTTTGTATCATAGCACTCATTCACTCCTGCTTGTTGCTCAAGAAGACTTTGGAGAGTAGACCTGATAAACTACATCTCCTCCTTGGGGTTACAAAGCAGGTAACTCAGGGCCTGGTTTGCTCAGGATGCCTTCAGTTGTATCAGTGCCTGTTTTCCATCCTCATATCCAAAGACAGTGTTTTGTGCTCAGTTATCTCATCCAGGTATCTTATCCTCAGGTCTCCCATCAGTATGTGTTTCCCATGGGCAGGTGCATTTGCAGAGATCTTTGTTAATTTTTCCAACAGAAATAGTTTTATGGAGGGTAGAAGCACAAACACTGACTTCCTGCTGGACAGTAATTTAGTTATTAGGGAGTAAAAGCAAGCAGAGAAACTCAGGCAGAATGAGATTTTTGTGGGTACTGTGTCCCTTTAAATGTGAGATTATATTTCCATGTTTGGGAAAGCCAAACAGACACGTGGAATAATCCTTAATTTTGCAATTATGACAGATATTTCTGAGCACACAGAGAGGAAACCAGCACATTTTAATGCACTTTCTTGGCTCTCTTAGAGGAAATCTGAAGGCCTGTGTGAGTGTGTCTGCCTCTGACATGCTGTGATGACATGCAGCCACCTTGCAGGTGTATGAGTAGGCTTTAATTTAGTTAAATCAGGGAACCCTCTGGCAGGGAACTCTCTGCATAAATACCCTGAGGTGTTGGCAGGCCTGGTGAGTGCATGGTTGCATTTTCACATCTCTTGGTTGTGGTGTAGACACGCTCTTTATTGCAGTCAGTATGTAGTTTGCCCAGATTTTTTTGTATTGTGAAGTTTAAAAAGATACTCAGGAAATATTCTGCTGAGTTTCAGATGGCTGGGATTGCTATCCCATATATTGGGATGTTGGTGCATGTACTGCTTAGAAAAGAGAGAGGGTAAATTAAAGGTTTAGATTTTGTTGATCAGAGCTTGCTGAGTGATTTTGGATCAATCAGATAAAATTTTTCCCATTCAGGTGCTTGCATCTCATTTCCTAAAACCCTGTGGCAAAATGCCAGAACAGTCTTCAGTAGTACAGTGGAATCTCTGAATCCAGGGAGTGCCCTTTGCCTTAGCTAAGGCACTTGAGCAATTATTGAGATAATTTCTATGGATTTGGGTGTCAGTGCAAGTTGACAGTTCTTGCCTTAAGCTCTCTGTTTACTCAGCTGGTGAAAAAGGTGGAAGAGTGAGCTCCTTATTGTGAGCCTGCATTTCATAAGAGTGCTGAATGTGGAGGGAGAGCCTCATTTGGCAGCAATCTCACTACATTCACCATCATCACCAATCTTCCCTAATTTAATTTAGCTGAGCTATCAGCATCTGATGCACATTAATATAGGATGGAGATTTGAAGGACCATTGATCTGAGGCAAGTAGGAAATGCTGGTTGATGCATTGTAAGGTTTTTGGAAAAGGAGCTGATATTTGCTGTCCCTTTGCTGCATCCCCAGTGAGCTTTGACTCATCCTGCAGCTCTGGGAATGAGTCTGCAATTGCAGTGTCCTCTGCTGTGGGTGTTTCTGTAGGGAGAGGCAGCTGTGCTGGAGCTCATGGACTTTATTTTACCAGTGCAGTCAGTGAGGGAGAAGCAGGACACATAGCCAAGAGTCTAAAAGTCAGAGGCATGCTGATGCTTCTGGGAAGGAGGTGTTGGTAGCACAAGTAGTAATGCCATGTGTCACCATACAGCAAAAAAAACAGGAGCAGGTTTTCTTCCCCAGAAAACAAGTTTGAGAGATTTCTGAAAAGGAGGTGGAAGTGTCAAACTCCCAGAACTGGAAAGAAAGGAGCAGAAACTGTGAAAGTTGTTTGGCTTTTTGCTTTCTAACTCCCTGTGTTTCGTTCTAATGATTTAATGGGCTGTTGAAGGTACGTGGGTGAGTTCTTGGAATCTAATCCACCTATAAAAATCTCATCTGGTCCTGTCAGTGCTCATTAGCTGACACAGACCTTCCTTCACTTCAGCCTTTCATCTCATGATAGAAGAGGTTTGCAGGTGGGGCCTCTGGGTAGGTTTCCTGTCCTGCCTTCTTGGGCACATGCTGAGCGTGACTCTTCCAAAAGCAGACTCAGTGTGAATCAAACTCATGTGATGTTTGAACCTGAAATACATGAGCTGCAGATCACAAACTTCGACTCCCCTGTGATTTTATTTTATATATAAAATATATGTGACTAGGCTTTCCTGTTGTCATATGGTTTTAACCCAAATATTGTGCCACATTAGGCACAGAATTTTAGTTGTGTATAGGGAATGGTAACGCACAAGAATCTAAAGCAGTGTGGCTGTGCACAAGTAACTGGTGACAGACCATCTAATGACACAGCCCATTGTGCTTTTCAGTGAGTTATTCTGTGTCCATATGGCTTTTAATGCTGTAAGTAAATGTAAATTTTCATGGCATTAAAAAATCACAGCAGAATTTCTGGGCTTTGCTTTTCCACACTGTAAAAGCTTCCTTATGTGAATAATTCATGGAGGGACTATTCATAGCAATAACTGCTTCTCCCAGCCCTAAGGATTTCTATTTTATTTTGCAAAACCTTGCCATACAGACAGGACAGGGAGCATCTGTCCCACTAACATTATGGAATTCAGCTTTTTATAGGAGATAATATTGAAACATAGGCATGGGGGTGGAGGAGTTGGAGGTGGCAATCAGCAGAGGGGTTTCAGGGCAGAAATGTATGGCTATTTCTTACTCCAGGATCATGTTTGCCTGGGATTGCTGCTACAACTTTTTTTCTTCTTAGAAGATGTAATAGGAGCTGAATTTTACTTCCTGTTTAAAAAGCATCAAACTGTACCTTCTGCATAACCAGCAGAGTTACTTCAGACTGTTTTTCAACCCCTGTTAAAAACACAGGGTTTGGCAGTCAGGCAGGCTGGGTTTCAGGTTTTCTGTGACTAAATTCCTGGTACTGTTTTGAGTATTGGAGCCTGGCAGTTATCTGTAGCTGTCTGACAAATGCTTGTCTTCAACTGTTCTCACAGGCAGCTTTGCTTGATTTCCATGAGGGTTTTTTTGGCAGCCACTTAGATCTAAGAATACATTATCAGTCTCCATCCAGATCCCCATAACTTGTAAACCAGGCTGCACCCAGGCTATCTGGAGGGAGCAAAGGGGAGAATCTCCTCTGTGGGTTGTGGAACAGCAGAGATGATCCAGGGCTGTGGCAAATGTTTTGGTGACTGTGGCAAATGTTTTGGTGGCTGTGGTTGCCTCTGCCCCTTTGTGAGAAGATCCTTAGCCCTTCATCAGCTTGGATCCATGCAGACATAAAGTTGGTGGAAGGTAAAAAATGACTTGCCAAGGCAAAGCTGTTCTCTATGCTGAGAATATGAACACGAAGACCTTGCTGGGGAAGGTTTGAACTCGTCCCTCAGTCCTCAGCCATGCTTTGGCTGGTTTGGCCCATCTCTGCCCCATCCTTGCTGCAGCAGAGGCCAGAGTTTTCTCTCACAGAGCCTCTCCATGTCCTGCCCTTCCCAAACTGCTTTTGCCTGGCGTTATGGAGACCTTTCACCTCTGTGTCCGGCGTGTTTGGTGGTGGCAAGAAGGCATGTGCTAAATCCTCAGCACAGGGCAAGGAATGTAAAAATGGGAGGTTTAACCTCGGGGTGTGTCACCCAGGCATGCCCCAAGCCCAGGTGTCTCTCTGTATTGAGTGGTATAATATTTATCCCACTGCAGCAAGGCTGCCAAGCCACGTGGCTTGGCAATCGGACATGCAGGCGGATTATTCTTTGACATGTTTAGAGAGGCACACCTACCAGGCAGCATGTTTGCCCACATTTGAAAGGATCTTGATTTAAACAAGAGGGATTACAACATTCAGTGTTCAGTCTCAGGCTGCAGGAGTGATTTCAATTAATTAAATGGCATCAGGACAAGTTTGGGAGTTGTGTAAGAATGCAAAATGGAGTATACAGGAGTCATGGAAAGGCATCTCAGCACTCACTGAAATGAGTGAGGCACCTTCACTGCCCTGTTCTCTTGTGCATTTAGTGCTCAGCATTTAGAGAAGTGACATTTTATGTAGTGGCAATCAATTAGACAAATATTGCATTAATTTGAAAGTATTTCCACTGTTTGTGGGATTCCTCTTGGGGACTTCTGATGGATCTGGGTTCCCCAGTCCTTCCACTGACATGCACAATACCCTTCATGCTGGCTGGTGAGATTGTAATTGTGTCTTCTCATTCTCCACATTACTGGTCTATAAATGCTTCTATTTCAACTAGTGAGGGAATCAAATAATTTTTTTTTAATATCATAGGTCTTTCTATTTCAGTTTCTTTTTCATACCTTATGGGACATCAGAAAAAATGGCTTGTTTTTCTTCTTTTTTCTTAGACATGGCTTTATACTAAAGTCCCCAAACCTCTCTAGTATAATTTTATACATAGGAAATCTGAAAGATGTCCAGCCTGAATTTTTGCATGGGATGGTTATTCTAAGAACCTGACTTAGGATTTTTTTTTTAAAATTTGCTAATTTACGTGTGCACATGTGTACAGTTACAGGTAAAGGCAGCTGGAAGTTGGTAACTGTAAATCTGATAGCAAATCAAATGTCACAGCCAAATCAAAATAGAGTCCCTGACCATGACTGAAGTTATAACACACATTTCAATAGAAGCTAATGTATGCATGGCAAAGACCAGCTATACTTAAGTAGAGGCAAAAACCCCCAACCCAGAATACAGTGGTTTAAGTTCTTTTGTATTTTAAAATAATGGGCAATAAAAGTGGCAAAGACTGTGCAAGTCAGATGTGAACAATTTGCTCTAGAAGTTACTCTGAGGCAGGAAGTGCAGGAACAGATCTGTAGAGTAAGTTAACTCACTTGGAGTCCAGGTAATGTTCACTGGAAGTGTCTCTATTGATTTTTATTGGGATTTAGATCAAGACTTTTGCTTGAGAGTGAAATGAGAGATGGAATCAATCACAAACCATTTCCTCTCTTCCAAAACACAGCCTGACTAAATAGCAACAATAATTAAACAAATCAGCTTATTGTGGCTTGTTCCATCAGTTTTGTAGATGTGGAGCACACATTTCAGCATTGCTAAGATGGTGTAGTATTCTATTTTACATTTTGCCAATATTTTCTGTATAAAATTCAAGAGGTTTCTTAGATATTCATAGCATGATATAGCAAGTCATAAATCATTGCTGTGTGGTAGATAGGAAATTTCCCCAGGATTCACAGACAGGGAAGCAGAATCAGAGGAAAATAAGATTGTGGAGCTGAAATGCTCTTTAATTGCCCTTGGTTTTATATCCTATACTGTTATTTCAGTTGAACATTTACAACTTTTTGTGATCATAACTCATGAATAATTGCTGGGTTTATGACCATATTATGTACAATGAAAGTCTGATTGTTGCTTCACAAATAGGTACAAATCAGGAGTAAGTTGAAGTATTCATTTTTCATATGTGTATATAAATGAGAAAAGAAATCAAAAGTAATTTATGAAGCAGAATTACCAGTCTAAATTTATTGCATCTTATTGAATCTGTAGTCTCTAATGTCCCTGGCTTCTGGAAATACGTTACTTTATAAAAGCTTTAATTTTCTTTCTTTTAAAAAATGAAACAAAAATAAAAGCTTTTATATTTTGTCTCCTTGGAATTTATAACCCCTCAGAGTGGAGAGAAATATTGGAAAGACTTAATGTTTCAAAAGAAGAAAACACAGCAATCCTGACATTTATAGGTTCAAATACCATGACGCTTTAAGGGTTGAGCTGGTGATTTTTTGAGGCATTTGAAACCAGTCTTAGCGATGAATACAGTGTGTTAACACAAATGTTCTGTTTATCACAGTAGAACAAATGCATTAAAATGCCCAGTGGACTTTTGTTTGTTTAATCCTGGGAAATGTCCATGGAAAACCAGGAAGCTAAACCAGAAGTTGGCTTCATCATCAGAGCTGCATTACACAGGCTCCACGTGCACAGCTTTAGGCACAGCTCTTTGAAAATTTTGGCTCTTGTTCTGGGTTGTGCAACTCTCAAGCAAAGGTGGCTGAGCTGCCTGTGATGCCAATCAGTGAATGAGTTAAAATTGGATTGGCTTGTGAGACATCCACGTCTAATCCAGTGTTTTGGTAGCTCTGCTGTGGCCATATCAAGCCCACTTATAACAACACAGCTATTGAAATGCTGGGTTATATTTCCATTCGAGAGGGGAATGGTTTGTTGGTGTTGCTGGACCTAACTCAGCGTGTGAGATCCAGCATTTGTGCCAGGGGATCTGAAACACCCTGAGCAAAACAAGGGGTTTGGGAGCGCATTCAGCTTGGCCACGCTCTGGTGTTATGGGCAGCAGAAGCCACAGCTCTCTGAAGTGACAGTCTTCCCTTATGCATGGAGTAGATAAACAGCCTAAGAATCCAAACCAAGATTAGTTACATTGACTTAATAATGTATAAATGACTCCCTGTGAATCCCAGAGGGATTTTTTTTGAAGAGCTGCTTGACAAGGTCAGCAACTCAGTTTGGAAATCGCAGAAAAACCCTCGCTCAGCTTCAGCAGGATGGCTGGGGAGGTTTTTAGACCTGTTCACAGGTCTAAGAGTGTGGAGCTGGCATCCTCAGGCAGAAAGGGTAAGGTCCACATTAGAGACAAGGCATGAAGATCCCCTGGGAGTAGGACTGGAGTAGGGGGAAGTGAAATGAAAATAGCACATGTACTTTATTATTGAAACAGATATGTATTACAGATGCTTATGTAAGAAAGGTTTCATGGTGTTTCAATGAACTTCACTTGTTTCTGTCTTCAGCACAGGCCTGTGCATTGCAGCCTTGCACTTGTCCCACTGGGACAATGGGGAAGCCCAGGTGCCACTGGAAGTAAAGTGAAGTAAGAATCAGTTTCATTATCCAAGTGGGATGAAATATATAGAAGATGGAAAGTAGATAAGCTCTGAACGCTCCCTAAAGCAAGACAGCTTGTCGTCGGGAAAAACCAAATAAACAAATTCATGATTAGCCATGATTAGCCACATTTCAGACTAGACTCATCCCGTGTGTTACCCATCATGATAAGCATGTGCTTTTCCCATGAGTTTCTGTGGCACGTTCCGTTTTGCATGTCATCTGCAAGCTGGCCTCTCACGGAGCCAAATATCAGAGCAGGAGTCACCTCCGTGGTGCTGGAGGGATCAGATGAGCAAGCAGCCCAAGCGCGGGCGGGGGCAGCTGAGTCAATGGCAGAGGCTGACCCCAGCAGCCTGCCAGGAACGGGCAGCTCCGCATTCCAGCTCGGCACGGCGGGAACGCCGCCAGCCCCGGCTGCCCAGGAAAACTCATGAATTAATGCATGGCTCTGCCGAGGAACGGGGATCTGCTGGGGCCTCTCGGGAAGGAAGGGAATGCGCTGGTTTGTGCTTCTGTCCCCCATTCAAAGAGCAGCTTTTAACCCTGGGGAGTGTATGAATTATTGGGTTGGTAAACTGAGATGTGTGGGTTGTTATTTTGGTCTACGTCTCGTTGTGGATAATGCCTCTACATATTTGATGTAAATGGTACAATGGGTCTGGCTCCAAAAGAAGTGTGTAGCTCAAGGGATAAATTGCATCTCTGTTCTCAGGGGAGTAAGAGATGCTGCTCTGGTTAAATCTAATGCAAGCTAATTTCTGCAGAGCCCAGTGTATACTGCAGATGTCTTGCCTTTGTTGGGTTTTGTTTCACATGATTAATTAACCATACTGTTGCTTCCAAGCACCTGAGACCCCTTTGAAGTTGCAGTTTGATCAATTGATATGTGTTGTGCTACAGGTATAAACAACCTTATTGCATTAAACCCACATTTTAAGTAGTTCTGTAGTTGGAAAACTTTCCTAGGAAGAAGTTCTCCCTGCTGAATCATGACTTCATGTTCTAGCAAAGTCTCCACCACAAAATGCTGGCTTTGGTCTTTAAAAATGCCTGTCGTTCTAAGCAAATGTAAAATTGCTTTTAAGAGACAAAACATGCATTGCCACACGTTTAAGACAGTTGTATTAGCAAATACAGCTCTCCAGAGAGAAGAGAACTGCAGCCTGGAAGGGATCTATACAGTGATTAATAGTCTGCTGAAGAAGAGCTTATTGTGAGGGCTAGTTGGTTATTTTTTCTCTGCAAAGTGCTCAGTATTTGTGATGGCGTAGCTGATCCATGGCAGTGTTGCAGAGCTGAGTGGACATGTTTGTATTTGATGCCAATTCTCCTGGGATTTGCAGAAATCTGTCCCTGTGCTTTGAGCCATCTGACCTTCCCCTCCTTTGGCAAGGCCAGCTCACTGGTGGGTGCTGCCATCAGGGAGAGTGATGGTGTGAGCACGTTGTGCTCCTGCTTCCTCTTCCTCAGTAAACCATGGGAGCAGGAGCACCGTGAATGCCAGGATGCAGGAGGGAAGGATGAGATTTGTTAACAGAGTCTGGTAATCCCCACAGTAATACAGAAGGACATAGCAACCTCCACATTTTCAGGAATCATCCCTGTAACCTCTGTGAGGGAATGAAATCCCTCAAGGACAGCACCTGGCTGCCAGCAAGGTCCCCATCTCTGCTAGTGATGTCGTCAAAGACACACATCTTCTGCCCCTGCAATTGCATGGTTATTTCCAGCCTTAGTCTTGCATCTGAATCCAGTTCCCCTGGTGCTTTAGCCCTTGGCTAAAGGTTTTAGACCTGCCTGAAAGGCTGGTGGGAGAGCCCACAGCTGAGTAAAGGGAGTATGAAGTGGCTGTGGATGACTGTGATTATTGAGGCATTTCCTGCACCCATCACTTCGTATTTATTGGTGGCAGACAGTTTCCCTGTGTTCAGCACACATTTCTCCTTTCTTACTTAACTTAATTGAGATAAATCCTCTTGTGTCAGCCAAACCAGAGGGCTCCAAGTGTGAGAGAGGAAACCCAGCTCCATGGGGAAGGGGAGGAGGAGAGGAAAGCAGTCGAGGGAAAGGACTGAGGCAGTGTTCCTTGATCACATTGTGGCACGTGGCTGGGAATCACAGGGTCCCCGGCTGCGTGTCCTCCCATCTACAGCAGCCGTCCACATGTCTGTCACACTCTGACACTGGATCTGCAGCAACTGTTGCTTCAGCAGCTGCTGGCATGGACTTATCATCAGGGGTGTTGAAAACAGAGCCAGAGCAAAATGTCATTAAAACTCCAGGTCTGGACACCAACGGCAGAAAAAGGGAAAAGTGCCAATATGGGATATATATATTTTTAAGCACCAGGTTTGGGATATTTTCTTTTGGATTTTGATTGATTTCAGGTAACAACCAAAGGAATGAAACAAAATATAGTTAGCAATGCATTCTGTTGTTCCTGCATGGATTTATTTCTAACTATCTCTTGCACTGTGCTGCAGTACAAAGGTGTGCAGTGGCTGGGAGCCCTGTTACCCCTGGTGGGACACAGGGCATGAGCAAGGTCACCAACTGGTGCCATTGTGTCTCAGCAATGACAGAGTTGAATAATTATGTCCATCAGGGATCCTTTTTCCTTTTGCATATTGCTGAGGGACTCTCACAGATTGGGCCTTGTTTACCTTGGCCATTTTAGTGGCAGGGCAGGCCCTGGTTGATCCCCATTTGTTTCTGCAGCTCTCGCCTCCTCCTGTGGGCAGCTGTGCCCCCTGCCCAGCTGTCATTATTTTCCTTCACACTAAATAGTTTTGATTCACTGTTGGAGTCCTTTATTTTCACTGTGCCTTTGTTTACCAAGATGAAGCAACGCACTCAGAGCCCAGAATAACACAAATAATTGTGATTTTGGGGAAACAGGTCCCCCGGCTCCTGAGATCTCAAGTTTCCTGCTCTGTCTTTTGTACCAGTGGTACCAGCATACCCAGCTCCCATCTTGTCTTGGTTTAAATCCAGAGCCACTCTTACTGCTACTGCACTTGAATGGAAGTCAGTGCCTTCTCCAAAAACTGTTTGCTGGTTGCAAAATTTCAGGTTTGTGCTGGGAAGTTACTTTCATACAAACTCCAGGACTTTGTGGGGTGGCAGAACTTGGCACAATCTGTGCTTGGAATAGGGCTGAGCACTCTCTTGGCATCACTGAGGTGGACAGGGCTGAGGCAAAGGCTATCACAGATCCCACACTTGGCTCCACATAGTGTGAATACCTTGGACATAAGCTCTGCAAGGCCAGTGGCCAGCCACGTGATAGTCCAGAGATCTCAGCTGGCCTGGGCTGGTGTTCAGCTTGTACCAACCACTGATACAGCTGAGTTGTTCCAAGCTGGATTCTGTTCAAGTTGTACAGAACTTCAGGGATGCTTCAATCCTGTATCAAGAAAAAGTATCAGTACCAGCTGCCTTCCCCAAAACAGTGACTGAATTGCTTTTACAGTGGTGAAACTTCAGCAGACTACATCTGTTTAATCAATGCAATAGTTGGGATTCTTTTTTTTTTAAGAGAAAAAAAGGCTTCTTTTGGCCACAGCTTTACAGTGTAATGGAACAAGTGGTGCAAATGATCTGCTGAAGCCCCTTGTTGTTCCAAGAGCCCATAAGGATAAATCTTAGGGAAATTTACGGAGAGCCATGACCATTATTCTGTACCATCCTGACCTCTCTTGCAAGGAGAGCACTGCAAAAATCCCTGATGTTCTCTGCAGTCAATCTGGAAGCTCATGGTTGACAGGAGTTAAGGATCTCGTGCTGTTTCTGCAGTATCATCTGTTTTTCTGGAGGTATCGAGAACATACCTCAGAAAAAACAGGCTTGGGAAAGCAAAGGATGTGGTTTTCTTGGCAAATGCAGTCTCCTTATCTTATGCCCTCTGAGTCTGGACTGGAAGGACTAGAAACTAGTCCCCTTTTCTAACTAGTTTTTGCAAGACCTGGCTTAGCTCATGTGCTGTCAACCACTGACCCTTGTCTGGGTGGCCCTTTAAAGCCAGCTGGTCTTTTACCACCTGACTGATTCATTTGTGTTGAGCAGCAGCAGCAAACTCCCAGCATCAAATACATTTTCACCAGTGTTCTGTAAACTAGGGTAATATAGAGAGGTTTACTACTTGCAGAAGTGCCTGAGAACTTGTCACAGTGTTTGTGGAGGCAGATTCAATGTAAATGGCTTCCTGAGCAGGAGCCCAGGGTATCTCAGGGATATGCAGACACTGGGATAGCAGTGCACTTGTGCCAGAGCTGCCAGTGCTTTGAGGAACAGCTTGCAGCACTTCTGTGCTTTCACAACTGAAAGCAACCAGTTTTCCACTGCAATAGCTGCTTGTTACAAAGAGAAAATACCTCATAATTTATTTTCAGGAATGAAAGCAAAACAGTGCAGCTTGGGAGGGAAGTGATGAGAGCCTTTCCCTGCTAGGTTAAATCCTAAATTAGCTTCAGTCAGCAGTGACTGAAATCTTTTATCTTTTCACAGTTGTTCCCTGTGGCCTTTGTGGTGTTGGCTTTGCTCCCTGACATCTGAGTCAGTGCTTGCATAACCAGCCCCCTGCTCAGCCTGCACAGGGCTGGGGCAGGTTGGCAGGGAAGCATCCGCTGGCCTTGCTGGGATCACACATGTCCTGTGAAGAGACCTTCTGCTCTTCAGAAGGGTTCAAGTTGAATGGACTTTCTTCCAGGTTTGAAGCCCTGAGCCCTGCCTGTTTCCAGCTGTCTCAGTGGGCAGGCTGGTGGGGTGGAGTAATCATCTGCTCCAAGCTGAAGAGCAGCATTTGAGTGGCTCTGCCAGGGCCATCACAGCAGCCTCACCAACTGCTCCATCTGGTCCTGGCTGGTGGAGTCATCCCTTCCCCAGGAGATCTGGTCCTGCCCTCGGGTCCCTTCCTCACCCCCTCCTCTGAAGCCTCTCTCCTGTGTGCACAGATTCTCACAGGATTAAAGCCTTAACCAGAAGAGCTTACAAGTCTTCTGTGCATTTCCTTTCCTTGATCACTGCAGAGTTACAGAAGACAACATGGCAGGCAGTCAGACCTCTGCCCACAGGCTGCCCTCTCTCTAATGCAGAGCTTAGTGAGTAATCAGTGTGACTTTCTGACTGATCCATCTCGGGTGGGAAACACCTGGGGCAGACACTTAAGAGCTGTCTTGTCCATGCTTCTTTTCTCTGGCACGTTAGCAGGTCAGAAATGCTCCTGCAATTGCTCCCCTTTTAGTATCTTTCACATTCATGTCGTAGACTTTGTCTCTCTTGTGTCCAAGATTTTGGATACTGTGGTGTCAGTCAGGTAGGCAGCAAACTTCAAGGAAGAGCCTCTGCAAATGTATCTGCTTGGAGATGGGCCAAGTTTTATCCTGATGCAAAGGAAACACCAAACAGTCTGTTCACCTTTTGTGATTTTTATGGCTGCTGGCTTTGCCTGGCTTCTGCAGCTTCCAGTGTGCCAGTCCTCCTGGCTGGCTGTGAGGGGGCATGGCTCAGCCTTCCTGAGTCCAATGACTGAAGTGGTGCTGTAAAATCCCTACCCCACTTTGGAGTATTAACTTGAGTGGGAAATGAGGCTGGGTTGGCATGTCAGTGTGAACTGCCTGTCCACAGTTGATGCTGGTGTGCAGGAATGGGATCAAAGTCTCTGGAGACTTAGGGAGACACCTGCAAAAGATGAGAACTGGGGTGATGGAGAGGAGCAGAATGAAAGGGCAGGGGTAGATCTGCTCAAATACATCACATTTCCCACTGAGCCAGGGGAATCTCTGGCATGGAGGTGTCCTCTGCTCCAACAAGCCTGCTGTTGAGATATTCATTCTCAACATGCTGAGGCCTTTTGGCTCCTATGTTTTCATTTGCCTTATAGCAGAATGACAGCTTTGGGGAGTAGAACAAGCCTGGAATGTGACTTTATCATGTGCTGGAGGCAGCTGTAATAGTGACCTGGGATGGGCTATGGGGTGAAGCTGGGGTTGGATGACAGGGGAGGGGAAGGATTTCCTGAAGATGCAAACTGCCTGACTAGCCCTTGGGAAAATGTGCTCTGCCAAAGGGCTCCCGTGCTCTTTCCTGCCAGAGGTTTGCAGCACCACAGGGCTGGGTGTTGAGAGGAGGTATCAGCTGTAATCTGTTGGGCAGCCAAGAAAAGAAAGCCACCCTATGCATGGTTTTGGGGGCTGGTCTAGCAGGCACTCTGTTGACTTGGCAAGTGGAGGAGATAGGTCTAAATGAGCCTGCATGTTGAAGATGGAATTGCAAGAAAAAAGTAAATGTGTGAGGAATTCCTCTCACTTATTCTCGTAGTGTCGGTCTGTACAGGTCCTGAAATGGAGAGTCAGGTATGACATTTTAGCAGGAAACATGGAGAGGAGACGAGATGGTTGGTCTGAAGAAGAAGGAGGCAGATCAGGAGTGAAGAAAGCCTACATGGCTGGAACGCTGTGCCATGTAGTTGGTGCAGAAATATCAGAAATGTTGCAGATAATGGAAACACTTAGCAGCAGATATGAAATCGGACCAGGTGTTGGTTGATCCAATGCAACGGACATCACTGAAATGTTATCCCCTCTCATGAGCTTGAATTTTATTCATGAACAGGTAAGAAGAATAAGATAATGGAGTTTTACTTGACAGGATCATTGAACATTCAAGTGATGGATGGTATAACTGATATTTATCCAAGTATGAGTTTGAAATTCCCTTTAGGCTTACGTTAACAAAGTTAATTTCTGGCTGGACTCCTTAAATAAGATGGGCCCAAGTGTTCATGGCTCTCTTGGGCAGGTGACACGATAGCTGAGCCTGCTTGACTTCACAGCTGTGGCAACACCAGCATCTAAAACTCTGCAGGATATCTTCTGGTGTTGCCCTGATTTTTCAGCCTTCTGATGATTTTCACATTTCTACTAGAGCTTTCTCATGCTTGTAACAAAAACAAAGACTGATATTTTGTAAATATGCATTCCTTACCAGAGAGAAGGACAAATTGATAGACTTCTAAGTTGACCACTGGGATCAGAGAGGTGTTACTCTCATTCCCCCAATCCCTGAACAAATTCCAAACCCTATTTAAACCCCAAATCATAATAATCTTTCTTTTTCTCTTCTCACTGCTCAACTTGGTGAGTGAGTGTGGTTCTTTTGTGTCCTCTAGCGACATTCTGGTAACCCTTGGATAGCTTCTTGGGGTACTTCCTGGCTCCATCCTGAAGTTTAAATGTACAGATGTGATTTTGCTGCTTCTCAGCCTTATTTCATTCCTGGGTATTATAACAGTACTTTATTGGTAAGAGTGAGGTGAGTTGCAGCAAGAGGACAGGGCTTAATTTGATTTTAATCTTACCCAGTTTCTGTGCTGGGAAATGAAAATAAGATGGTAACTGATTCCTCATGTATGGGCAGCATGGACTTACCTGTGTCTTGATAAGTACATTCCAGTTCAGGGCATTGATAGAGTTGTGGGTTTGGTGCATGGTGCATTCATCTGTCTTCTCCCCTTTTTCCTCCCTTGTGCCCTCAACCAGATCCTAGATGGACAACTCTGTCCCACAGGAGAACTTGGGTTATAGTTTGCTGTACACTTCCAGGGGTAAAACCCAGCAATGCCACTGTACAAAGTGGTTCTGCTTTGCTCCTGGCCCCTTTCCCACTGCTGCCTACCTGTGCCAGGAGGAGTGTTTGTACTGCACTGGAAAACCAGTCTGACTTAGAACTAACCAGAAGGACAGAGGCCTGAGGTTCTTTGTCATCCACATCACCTTGAGAACTAATTGTGAAAGGCAGAAGAAAGCTGGTGCTGCATGGATCATTTCAGGGGAAGGGGAGGGGAAGTTCTGTGCTGGCTGGTGTCTAGAGAAAGCAGCCATTTACTGCACTAATGTTCTGCTAAAAGCATCATCCAGTACCAACTAAGGCAATGGAAATTATACTACCAAGTGGCATAAGGAGCAGGAGAAGTCCCACAGCAATGTATTTTCAATCAAACAAGAGCCATGAAGTCATTAGTTATTTCTTCAGAAGGCTTTGGTAGGTGTGCTAGAGAGCACTGCGTTGTCTGCCATGCCATATGTGCTCAAAAAGATTAATTCCCAGGTTAGCAAGAGAGGAATTATGATGAGGCACAGGTCTGACTCAGACACAGTGGGAAGAGGCAAATGCCACAGGCTGAAGCAGTGCCTGGACTCTTGCTGAATTTTGAAATGAGCTAGAATGATTTTCCTTTCCTTTTAATAAAAGAAGAAAAGATTTTAAAAAATTAGTATCAGAAGCAAAGAAATGTCAAATTATGGCTTCTTTCTTTAGCTACAGCTTTCCTGAGGATTTGAAGTACTTTGCAAATATTTAATTACTCGCACCTCAGTGCCCTTGTAAACATTGCAGAAAATAAACAAAATTAAACTGTGCTGCCAGATTGGCATTCCAGCTGTACCTCTGGTGCTATTACTGGCACCTCTGGAGCTATCCTGTTCACTGCAAGAGTAGGAACCTGAGCCTATAACATAAACTGATAAATTAAATAGAGAACAGGTCCCGGGGCCTGAGTCCTGAAGTCTGTGCTCTGATAGCTTTATATCCTGCTATTCCCAACCTCGGGAAGTGTCACAGTGTGATCACAGCCTTTAGCTGTATGCACAGAACAGTGCATGTTCCCCTGGAGCTGTCATGCCTACCCTGCAAATAGATGCCCTACTGGTCTTTATGTGCATTAATATTCTGTCTCTGGGTTACCCAGCGAGTGGATGTACTATGCAGATGAAATCACCCACAGGGATTTCAGTGGGGTTCTGCAGACTCTCATTCAGACTGTTCTTTCCATCAACTTGCACCTCTAATGACACATTTGTAAAATGTTTGTGGCTTTTTTTCAATTCCACGGGGTGTTCCTCTGCTTTAGTGTTACAGAAATAAGGGACGTGGTTAAGGCACTGTTTTATTGCAAGCAAGTCTTTGCATCAATTACCTCCTTTTTCTTAAATGTACACTGGATGAATATATCATAAATAAGAGGTGAAGCACCAACCTACCCTGTTCTGCAACCCCTCAAGCAGCTGCTTTCGAAAAGCTGACGTTTAGTGCAGTGATTAAATATGAAATCCCTAAATGTGAAGTTAAGCATCAGAACAAGTAAGTAATTGCATCCAAACTTGTTGTTATATACTGTGCATGCAGCATTCCTCCTCCCACCTTTCCCCCCGTAATTTTCTTCCTCTTTTCCTTTGCCTGTCAAAATGCAAACCCTTCAGGCCTGGGGCTCTGTTTCCCTGTCTGTCTGTGAAGAACTTTGGGGTGCTCCCAGAAGCAGAACATGAGCAGTGATGATGGTGGCTGTGCTTTGGGAGCTTTGCTGTGCAAAGCCAGGGAGAGAGGCAGAAAGCAGTTCTGGCAGCCTCTGGCAGAGGGCAGGGTGATGGAGGGACAGACAGTGCTGGCCACCAAAGTGTCTCCAAAGACTGCAACTTGCAGCTTTCTGTAATGGCAGGGGAGCATTTAGCTCAGCTTGGCTCAAAACAGAAGAAAGCCTGGATAGGACAATAGAGGTTAATGTGGAAAGCGCTGTTAAATGCCCGCCTGAGCAGCCAGCCTCTTTGCTAAAACAGAAAACAGAAGTTATTTCATTAAGGGCTCTGAACACAAAGTACTCAGTGAAAGTTTAAATGCCAGGTGGTGTATTAGGTAAATAAAGGCGTCCCGCTGTAGGCATTGTTCCTCCCAGCAGCCGGCTATAACCAGCAGCGGTACCAGCGGCCATGTGATGTGGGGCTGTGCCCGGCCGAGGCGCTGGGAAGGCGGCGGGGACTTTTCTTTTCCCAGCACATCGATAAGGGCCAACTGCGGCACGTGGCTCCTTCGCCCGGGTTCGCTTTCGCTCATTACTCATCTGGTTTGGATCAGAAACGCGGGGTTTGCACAGATGTCATGTGTGTCTCTGCAGCGCGGTTTGAATGAAGAGGAGTGATTGATTTTCATTTTAGTGACTTTTTAGATGGGTATCGCAGCGCTGCGCAGTTGGCTTTTGTTCTGACCCAGCGGTCGTCCCCAGGCAGCGGCTGCGGGATGTCACAGGCCGCTGCCGGCAGTGCCGGGGCTGTGCAGCGGGAGCCCTTCGGCAGCTGGCCCTCCTCGGCTCCTCCAGCTCTGCTGGGGGTGGCAGGACAGGGGACTTGCCTGGCTGTCGCAGTCCGGCTCGCTGCCACCCCGAGCCGGTCCGGCAGGGCGAGCGGGGTAGAAATAGAGCGGCGGGAACGGTGGAGTTGCCCGAGAAATAAAGAACTTTAATAGTGGAAATAACAAACTGCGGAAACTGTACGATCTGAGGGGCAATATCCAAAGACCGAGGGGTGTGGCGAACTAAACAATATATAGGGGTATCTGAGGGCAGGGGTCAAATCCTGAATGCAGAACAGGAACATGACCTTATATGTGACAGGTCCCAAACTAACTGAGAACTAGAACCAGAAACATGGCCTATTATGGTATGATTCTATTAGCAGACTAACTTTCATCTTTTCAGTATCTCGCCTGCCATGGTCTCAGGTTGAAGTCTTCTGTATAAACTACCTGAGCTAAGCCACTGTTCATCCCAGTCATTGGGTGCCACACCTGGTGAAAGTGAAAAGCTGAAATCTGCAAACTTCTTGACCCGTGTTCTGTGGGTGATGGATCCACAGGAGGGTGAAGCATTCTTTGCTCATATGTGTGTTTCTCCTAGAGATTCGTGCCCAAACCTCTTTCTCCTATTTCTCCTGGTTCTACAGGATGTTCCCATGTTCCCCCATCAGGCTGTTACCTGCTGATGATCTCTGTTAATGCTTTTCTCCTCTCACTGGCACTTGTGCTGGCAAGGTACACGTTGTCTGTGCTTCTGACTCTGAGTCTTGGCCGCAGCCATCTGGTGTCTGGCGAAGTCTTGGTGCTGAGTCTCTCAGTATAATTACCACGCCGAGTTAATTATTCGTGCCAGCCCAGGCACTTATTCAGTGACTACCTCAACCATTACCAGGACCTCTTCATTCATCACCTGTCAGGCTGTCGAACAGCAATGGAATGTGCATTTGGCCGTCTCAAAAAAAAGCCATTCTTTGCCATCAAGCTTGTGAGTGATTCCCCTTTCTTTGCTCTGAATTATTTGGCCGTGGTCTTTTCTCCAGTATTTGCAAGACAAAGGAGAAGCATTGGCAGAAAATTAGTAGTTAGAAGCCAGGCTGGAACCTTGCTGCCAATGAGAACTAGAAAAAGCCCATTGGGAGGGATGCTCTCCACCAGAATTTCTGATCTTGGGTCTCATGTGTTTATCGCTTTATGAGCTGACATAATGTGTCAAGCCTCTCCAGATCAGACAAGTACATTTAACAAATGTAAGATAACCAGCGTGTGGTTTTAGGCAAGGTGGAGGATCCTCTGTCTAACCATCATTTCAGGACAGATCTCCAGTAAACCTCTGTAAGGATACAGCATCGTCTTTTTTAAAGGATACAGCCAGTTCTCCTGATCAGCCTTTCCTCAAAAATGAGCCTTGAAATCTTTAGCAAGTAGAACAATTCTCAAAACTTTGCTACTTCAACTCTTCAGCTCCTGATTTTTTCATTTTTATAAGGAAAAGATGTTACATTGCAGATTCCACATATGCAAGTGTGGTTTCAGCACATAAATAGACCACAAGTGGAGTAGAACAGGCTGAATTCTGGATACCAGTGGGGCTTTGTCTTTGGTTTTACAAAGTGAAATAGCATCTGAAGCAAAATCTGGAGCTTTCAGATATTTCTATGGCTGAGACCACTTAAGAAGTGGTTTCTTTTACTATGTTCAAACTACTATAAATAAGTAAGATTTTTTAAGATTTTTTTTTTAGGTTGCAAAAATATACCTTTTCCTGTGAAATTTTCAGACAGCATCTGATATTTTAATTACTTCAGAGGTGTATTTTTCTCTTCTTCTGATTTATGAAAACATCAGAAATGTGTTTTTGGAAACAAGTAAGCTTCCCTTTGAGTGGTGCACCCTCTACATGGAAAGCCAGGGTGCTGTTTCAGTAAGATTGAAACAAATGCATTTGCTAATGCAGCTGGGATAGATGCTGCTCAGCTGGAACCAGGGAGCTTGGAAGGGCTGGAAGGCCTGGCCATTATATGGGTGATGCAGTGTCAATCACAGACAAAAGCTGTAGGGTTCAAGAATAGGAGTTGTAATTCTTATATGGTGGGAGGCACCTGAACTGGTGTGCAAGTGACAGTATTAGATAAAACAGGAAATTTCCTGGGCAGTATCCATGCTATTTTTTGGTACAAGAACTCTTCAGATTTACTCTTCAGACTTAATTTATTTTTTAAACTAACAAGTATTTTATAACATTTAGTGTCAATGTCACAGTACTGTTTGGATGGAAACAGGCAGTAGCCATCTACCTGCTGATGGGTTCAGAGCTTTACTGCCATTAAGTGGCATTAAACCTCATTTCACATAATTTGCATTGATTTGCTTATGTGTCAGAATTAACATAGTATTGTGTCTGAAGAGTGAATCAGCTTAATGAACCAGCAGCTCAACTCAGATTCATTTGTGCTGCAGGGTACTTAAAATTCAGCAGCCACAGCCTGCAGCCTTCTCTGTTTCACTGCCAGCTGAGAACGTAAATGAAAGGACAGTGTTGTCCTGGGAAAGAGTCAAGACAAAAAGTGGCACATGGAGACATTGCAAATGGAAATTCCTTTTGGGAATTTGTTTTTTGGTTTGGTTTTTGTTTGGTTTTGTTTTTTGGTTTTTTTGGGTTTTTTTTTCTGAAAAGTTTCACTCCAAATGGCAAATGAATATGTCCCTATATATAAACTTGGAAAACTGTTTTCGCCACAGCTTTATGTATCAGCAGTGTTATTATTTGCTTGATCAGGTACAGGATGAGAGAATACTGAAGTGTGATTTGTGGGGAAGGTGCAAAGAGTGGTTTCATTTTCATGGCCAGTAACTCTCTCCAGTTTCAGCAACTTAAGCACACAAATGTAAAAGTTTGAGAGCAGGCTGCTGGCTCCATCCTTAAGGCCCTCAAACCTTTGTGACTCTATTACTGTCCCCCTGAAGCCAAACCTCTGTTTGGGAATGTTAGCACATCCCTGAAATCCCTTCCAGCATCCTGTGGGGCAGGTAGCTCTGAACGTTCATGAGGGCAGCAGCAGCTGTTTTTCTTTCTGGAAAAGGGTTAATGAAAAGGGAGGCTTAGGCAGGAATCACTGGGCTGTGAGCATCCTTCCTCCCAGAAACCACCAGATGCATCCTGCCAGGTCAGGCATGAAATGCAGGTGACAGAACTCATTGTGGGTGTCACCCTGGGAATGTAGGAAATGTAGGAGGGCATCCACCCCTCTTCCCTTGGGAATACACGGATGACAACGCAGCACTTCATCCTTTCCTGTTATGTCTCAGTGAAGGGCTGTTTTGGATCAGAATGCCCCAGCAAAACTTAATGCTGTGCAAAATAAGGGCTTTATTTCGGAGAAATTGTTGTAAATACCCAGAGGAAAAAGTGAAGGGAGCAACACTGGTTTTGTATGTCTGTGCCCAGCTCAATGCCAGCTGGTGCTGGGTGTGGCTTGAGCCAATGGTGTGGGCACTGCCATTCCAGCACTGCTTCCTTGGGGCTTTTGCATCCAACCCATGATGTGTGACTCCATTCCACCTGAAATTGCTCAAACAGGGGCACAGAACTGAGTGCTGGGCCATCCCTGTGTGCTGTCCTTGTCACAGGGGGAAGGCAGCTGGAGACAGCCCCATTCTGCTCAAAGTGTAGTGCTGTCTAGTCCTGTTAGGATCTCACATACACATTCCATGTAAAGTTGTAATATGAAAGTTGTTTTGAACCACATATTCATGTGAATCTTATGAATATTCTTATTCATATGCATAATCAGTTATGCAAATGTTAGTACTTATGATTCATCAATTTGGAGATCACAAAGTTATCCTCTTTATTTGCTCTTGTTTTGTCCCAAGAAAGGTAATGTGAGAATGAATCAGAACAAAGCAAAACTCTCGGATTGTTTCAGAACTGGATAGGGTTAAACAATAGGAAATATAGAATCATCAGATATTTTGGGTTGGAAGAGACCTTAGAGATAATCCAGTTCCAGCTCCAAAGGACAAACCCTTTTGTTAGCCAGAGACACAGCAACCGATTTGCTGGACCTTTTTCTCTCTTTTTAATTTTATTTCTAAAATTCTTTTGTGCTATACAAAGAGGGACAGCTATTTAGTTTCATAACATGAAAACACCACATTTTGTTCATATTGTTACCAGAACTAGTAGGGCTTCTAGCCAGTGTCAAAGTTTGTTTCTTCCTCCATATCCTGCATACGTACTGAATTGTTTCAGCTTCGTTAAAGAAGAATCCCAAATTGTTGTCTGGTTTTCCCTGCTTAATTAAGTATATTCTCCCAAATAAACTGGTTTTAGCTATGGGATAGAGTTTTATCTTGTCTCTTCACTGGATTCCTTCTGCTGTAGTAGAGCAGGGCACTTACTGTATGTACAGATAACAATACATCAGTGCTACTGTTTAGTTGTCAGTCCAATAGGACTAAAGTTAATACAAAGTCCTGTTACTCCTGAACTGATTTTGCTCTAGAGATATATTATAGATTTTCCTTCATTGATGTGGAAGGCTTTTACAAAAAGCTTCATAGGGTTTAGAGTGTTAGGCAGCCAAAAGTATTTTGTTGTAATATTCATAAAAAATTTAGCATTTCCTATGTGATTATGACTTCAACCTCAGTATTGTACAAATGTAAATAACATAGATACCACAAGAATGCTATAAGGTAGGCTTCTAAAAGATTGAGAAGCTTAATTACATTAATTTTATCAAGTACCCTGCAAAATAATTATATTTTTCCCTTCAACTCTGTGCAGAAACTGAGTCACAGACAAATTGAATCTCAGCTATATTAGTTTGTGCCTCACAGTGAGTACTTGATGTTTGAAGTGCCTGGTTGAACAAACAGTTCTAAGGCTCAGCGTGCTGCAGTCACAGATGCTCTTCATCCATAAAAACCCATGCCAAATATCCAAGGCTGGCATCCAAAAGGAGATTCACCACCATGAATAAGATGGAAACCATGCTGTCTGTCCTGCCCTGGCTGTTACATGTCTGTGATGAGGTGACAGTAGTTTTCACAGGATGTAAGAGATGTTCCTTCCGTGGTCCCCTTTGATCCACATGTCCCTGTGTCCTACAGATGTCCTCTGCACTTGGCAGGCCAGCCTTGCTCAGCTGCTGAGTGTGTGGTTTCTGTATGTCTGGTAAAAGCTCTTCTGGCAGAGCCTCTCAAATGGTTCTTGTGGGGTTTGCTGGATACATTAGCACACAATGGACACATCCCAGCAGCAAGACTTTAGGATCTAATGGTGTTTTTCTCCCTTTTAGTGGTTTTCTATTTGCATCGATTACAGCTATCTCAACCATCAATCTGAGCACTCAGGGAACATTTGTTCCATAAGAACAGAGGAGCATCTTCCCCAGAACTGTTTATTTAAATTTGTCTGTAAGCAAAAACTGACCAAACAAGTTAGGTGTCCTTTCAGTCCTTAAGGAAGTGGAACACACTCTCCAGCCCCCTTGAAATGAGCAGGAGTTGAGGACATTCAAAATGCCAGGGTGGTCACTCTTGTCTCACTCCTTGACATGTCACATCAGCCAACATCTGTACCTGCCTCCAGCCCCAGTCTCCCCTGGGCCTGTGGGATTGCTGCTTGACTGGCAGAGCTGCAGGGCTCTCTAAAAGTCAAATTAAATGGAAATCCAGCTGCAAGTTTGGAAAAGGACCAAAGATAGGGACTGAGTAGGGGGTCCTTTTCGATTCCAGCAAAGCTAAAATTTATCAGTGAGAATTAAGATTTTCTTTGAAAGAAATAAATACAGTACTCTGTACCACTAAACCCACTATTAATAAAACATATAAGAGCCTAATTATTTTGCAGGTTTCATGCTGAGTGACTCTATTATTATAGAGTTAAGTCTCTTATTATGTAAATGCCATCAAGAAAGGTTGTTTTCAAAGAAGAATAATAGGTAAAGAACAGTTACCCATATTACATGTTAATTCCTTTAAACACAGAATATGCTAACTCTTCCCCAGGTATGTCAGGAGTAATAGTTTCTTCAAGTAATAGATTCCTCCTTGAGTTGTTGGATGTCCAATGTTCCAAGTCTAGGAACTTGGGAAAAAACCTCTGGTGCAATAATCTCTGGTGGAGCCCTGAAAGCTCACACCGAGGAGCCAGATTTACCATGAAAATGCAACATTGTGTTCTCAAGCACTCCTTTGAGTGGCCTGGGATTTTATTCTCATTAATCTACTCTCTTTTGATGGGTTTGAGTCCCCTTTGGACTAACTGATCCTCTACACAAATCTATGGAAGCAGAAGAAATGAGCCAAATTCAGAGGTCCTACAGCTCACTTAAAAATACATATCCCAGTTCAGCCTCGTGGTTTTCAGGCATCTAAGTCTGTCCTGATCTATGCTGGCACCAGAGAACCATCCTTGGTTTGCTGATGTACACGTAACCAGAAACACAGTTGTTGGAACCTGAATTTTCTGACTGGTGGTGGATGTCTGCAGGTTCTCAAATGGGTAATAAACACATTAGATCTGTTTGTTCACAGTTCAGAGCTGCTGTAGGAACATAACCAAAAATACAGCTGGGGTACATACACGTGTCAAATAAAAACAGGGTGCTCACAAGAGAAATTATCTGCTGCTGACACTGATTTTTGGCAAAAGATAAGGTCAATCTTTCTCCTCAAAGGCAGCTGAAAACAATTTAGTTTGTACAAAGGCTGTACAGGAGCTTTACAGAAAGCAAGCTGAGGCTCAGGAGAAATATGCCCTGTTCCTTTTTGTCTCTCCTCCTCATTGTATTTTAACTGCTGGCTGAAATACTATTAAAATAAAGAAAAAGAAGAAAAAGCAACCATTAAAGGTTTTGAGCCATGTGCCATGAGATAAAGGTAATCCTGAGACTCACAGGAGTATTAAAATGACAACAATAAAGTAATACCTGTGCTGAATGTCATTTTAGAAAGAAGCAATCAGACAGGAGGTTAATACAACACAAACCTCCAGCACTCCCTTGCTGCCACTGTGCCTCCCTGTAGTGGATCAGACAGTTCAACCAGCTTAAAAGAGTTTTAATGGCAGATAAGACACAGATTCCCTTTGATAAACAAGGAGGTGAGATCCCTACTTTTAGTTTGGGGAAATGTGATGAAAAAGTGCAGGATTTCTGTAAAGCTGATCTCTCCCTCTGCTTTTCACCTGAACTGATCTTTGACATTATTGTTGTTCACAGCCTCTAGCCTCTCCTCTTCTCCATCTACCCCAACACAAGTGACCAAGCAGCCCACGTTTCCTCTTGAATCCTACAAGCATGAGCCTGAGAGACTGGAAACACGGATTCAGTGTTCCTCACCTCCAGACACAGGGCAGAGATTTTCTCTGCCTCCATCTCAAAGTGCAGCCAAGCCTCCCATCATGACACCAGCTCCCTGTGCTACCTCAAAACCAGTAAGTAAAGCTTGTGTCCAGTTTTCCAGTGGGAAATGTGCAGGGTTGTGTGTGTGGATTGTGTCTTGTGCTACAGCTGATGGGCTGCAGTGTGTGTGTCCATGCTGTGGGGCAGAACAAGAACAAGGCTTTTTACTTCAAAGTTTGGCTGAGAGGGCACTGGCAATCCAAAGGTGGTGGCTCCCTTCTGATATACCCAGGTAGTAACTAATCTTTGCACTGCTTTCAAAGTGAGTTTTGCAATGGCTTCAGATCCCAGGATACACTGCGGAGATGCCACCCCAGAGATGGATAAAATTTTATTTAGGATTGTCTTTTATCTCCCTTAAGAAAAGCTGATGAGAGAGTTAGCAGCCAAAGAGAGCATACAAAAAAGAAATTCACAGTCTGAGCTGTAGGGATTCTGAGTTCCTGCTGCCTCTGGAGTCTGAGATGACTGGGACAGCTGGTGACTAATAGCACAAGTTGCCATCACACCTCCTGCCCCAGCACAGAGAGTAGAAAAAGAAGAGCACCACTACTAAGGCATTTATCCACCCTCCCACATAGCAAAGGTATCTTTATAAGAGTGGTTTCTTCTCGTTCCTGGTAATGCATGAACTCAGCAGTTCCTGGGAACACCTGAATTCCAGCCTCTGATATTCTCCAGTACTGCACAGTTCTGCACCTCCTCCCCTCTCCCTTGGCCAGCCTGAGCCTCAGAGGCATCACCCTCCTTTTCTTTCTCCTCTGCCTTTTTGCCCCCTTTTCCTTTTGTGTTATTTCCTTCACATTACTTGTATCTTTACATTCCTCTGACTCATGGAGCCAGCAGACTGTGATCTGTCACCAGAGTAAACTACCCTGCATCTGCCTAGCCCAGCTTTTCTTCCTTTTTTTTCCCCTCCAAAATACAAAATCTTCAAGATTTTTTGTATCTAGAAACCTAGAACTGCAAAGGGCACACAGGTTCATGAGGTCAGTTGGTCTGTTGAACAGCTACAAGTTCTGTTTCATTCCAGTTCTCAGTAATTTATTTAAAAGCAGGAAGTTTCCTCCCACTCACCCATGGGAAAGCTGTTCCAGGATCTGAGCACAGTAACACAGCAATCCCAAAGCCTTTTTGCTTTTGTGTGAGGTACCTCCAGTAGCAGAGGCTGTTGTGATGCTGAAAGCATTTGGGTCCTGGATCAGAGTTCATCTGGTGCTTTCAAGTCGTTCACACACACCCCATAAAGCACCTGCCCTCTTTTGGGGGCCCCTTCTGTAAAGGTTAAGAAGTCTCTGATTTTCAACCTAATTTTTTCATGGACAGGTTATAACTATTTGCTCTTATAATTAATGGCAGTTTTCATTCATTGTTTGCTACCTCCTGTTGTACCAGTAGCCAAACTTTGTTTTTTTAGATCAAGCAAACCAAACTCTCCCTACAAATTACAGACTTTCTGTCCTTCTGCTGTGCAAAATAAATCATTAAAGTATTAAATAAAATAAGTTCTACATTTATAGTTAGGGAGCTCCAGCAGTACCTTTCTGCAGCCAGCTCACTGCCTTTCCATGTCAGTATATTCTTGGGATACAGAAATTATTAAACCCAAAGGTTTGTAGGATACAGAAATATTTTGGGTAGGTTTTAGTCAGTCAGTCATATTATTTGCATATGAATGTGTTCATCTGTGTTATGCAGCTACAGAAGAGTCTTTTGTACCTGTTAGAATAGAAGTGAAGAAACAGCATAATCTTGGCACATTCCACTGACTGAAAGACTGAAAAGTTTGTTTTGTTTTTGATTATTTGCTGATTCAGACAACATGAAGTTGAGTAGAAGATGCCAGAATAAAGAAACAGAATTCTCAGCAGGTTTTTATGAACAGTTGTGGTTGTATATGTGTATAAGAGAGAGTCTGAGGGGTAACTCAGAATGCTGGACTCACTTATCTCCTGTTCAGAAGATACAGAAATACATGAGATGTGTAGCACCTGATTGACTGGTACCCTCTGTGCTCATTTACGTCTGAGAGCAGTGCAGGGCTGCCAGTGAATCATTAGGGATTTGGTTTACTTGGCAGTAAATGTCAGCAGCCACAGATCAGTGAGGAACAAAGCTCTGGATGTTTAATTTTAAACAGAGACTGGAAAGAGAGATTAGATTTGCCATTCTCTTCCAGTAGGAGAAACTTAGAGGGAAAGGCTGAATTCCTGCTGAAGGATATGAATTTGAAGCTGATGAGTGTTCTCTCAGCACTGTTGTGTATTTTGATCCCTGCAAATTATTGACCCAACATTCCTTTGCAAATACAACAGCAGTAGAAAAACATTCTTGACTTGAGTACTGTATTTCAAACATTTCATTTATTCTGAGATGTGTGTTAATAAAGACATCATTTCACAATCACATGCCATAAGCAGATCTGTAAGAGGCAAACTCAATTCCTTCTTTACATACATCACTGTTTGCTGGCAGAACAATTTCAGTTATTTTAAAAATGCACTGTAAGTTTTATGGTAAATGGTTTCATAGTGGCCATGCTGTTAGGTGATCAGTTCAATGATATGGAAGCTTCTGTGTTGATGTCTGAAATGAGAAACTGACTGTTATCTACAGGCTCTGTCAACTTAAATCTCATTTGCTTATTACATTGCTTAACTGGTAGTGATAATGTGTGAGACCCCAGAACTACTATAAATGATTCATGATTTCTAAATATATTGCAGTAGGAAAGAGAAACCCTTAGACCCAGACCTGGAAATATTATTAAAAAAAAAACAAAACAAAAATAAACCAGAAGAACAGATAATGATAGGAAGATATATAGTATCAGGACTTGGAATTAATTTTAAGCCATTTTTATAATTAATGGCATTTGAAGCTGGTTCTGAAATTGTTTTTTACTTGAGAGTCTGGTGCAGAATGGTTAAATCTGTTCAGTAAGAGAGAAGACATGGAGGGAAGAATAAAAATACTTATTTCTCGGCAGATGTAATCAAAACCTTTCATGTTTTAGTAGCACTTCTAACAGTGGGTATTTTCATGTGATTTTTAAGCCTCCGATTCTGGGAAGGGGAATAAATAGTGGGAGACAGTTCCTGAGAGAGGGAGATCCTCCTTCAGCAAGTATCAACACAGTACACAAAGCTAAGCAATTAACCTCATGCTAAATGGGTGTCTGTGGTAATCACCAAGGTCTGGATTTATCCCACCTAACTTTAGAAACCTCTCTGAGCTGCTTAAGTTGGGAGTACAGTAGCTCCAGTTGTCTCTGCATCCCCCAGAGAGGCATTTGCAGGGGGTGAATCAGATCCCCAGGGGGATGAGGAGCCTCTGGGGCTGGCTGTGAAGGAAGGGATTGACTCCAGGTGCTGCATTTCTGATCCAGGCACTCCTCAGATGCCCAAAGCTGCAAGTGCTGGGGCTGTCACACACCACTGCAGCAGCTCTGCCAGGCTCTCCCCTGTGTAGGTGTTCCTAGTGGCCGAGTTAGAAGGTTACAATGAGGAATTCAGCTGATAAGAGATCAAAGCTGTGCCTAAAGATCACTGTGTGCTGCATTAAACGGCAAAGGAGCAATTTGATTTCTCACAATGCAGTTCACGACTCTGTACTTTGGCCTTGTGTTGTTTGGATGGTGCAACCTTCAGGCAGTGAGTGGTAAATGATAACTCTTCTCTGGTGTGCCATTACGAACCATGAAAGGAATGCAGAGAGGTTGCAGATTCAGTAACGAACCTGTTTGCCCTGTTTCCGCCTTGTCCGGATTTTGAAGTGGAATGTGGCACGTTGGGCATTATGTGGTTGTAGCCTTTTCTTTCATCCTTTCTTCTTCCCCTGATGCATAAGACACTGTGAAAATAGCACTACTCCCTGCAAATACAAGAATTGCTGTGGTACCTCATCTCCTGGTTTCCCCTTTCCCTGCAAGAGAGGAGCGCAGGCCAGAAGGTGGAGAGTTGCAACTCAAAGAAGAATTGCAACTGGAGAATTGCCTTTGAGGTCTCTTTTGGTGGAAAACAAGGCTGGGGCTTCCTCTGCTCACAAGAAGTGAAAAAGGCAGAACCTGCCTACAAATGCTCCTTTCCATATTACTGTGTAGTGAGCCACTGTCCTCCAAATAACTTCCAAGCCGAGTAATTTCCCAGAACATTCTTAACAAGAGGAAAAGTCAGCCAGAAGGTAGTCAGGGACTTGCTCTTAGCTTGTGTGAGTCCTGTTAAAGCTGCAGACACAGCACACAGAAGGGAGCCTGGTCTGTATTCATTGTGCACAGTCCTTGCTGCTCCAGCACAGGGGAGAGGGGAGATGTAAAGTACAGCTGGGACTCTCTTCCAGTGCTGGATAAAAGGGAGAAACCAGATTGTTCCTGCAGCTACTCGCCTGTTAAACAGTAGTGCTTCCCCACAAAGCTATTCATGCTGTTTCTTAGCCAAAGTGTAGTAAACTCCCAAACAGGGCTGTTAACTTGTTCAGCGTGAGAGAGAGGCTGTTACATCACACCCTGTGCTGGCAAGGAGCCTGGGAACCAGGATGTGTGCAGCAGGTCCTTTGGTTTGACTCTCTCCAAACAGCCATACCACCTATCAGAGCTCCATAATCTGCTGGGTGAGCAAAGAGATTGGAATCTGATGAAGAGAACAGAAAAGTGTTCTTTGATTCTGAGGTTTTCTTAAAAAAAAAAAAAAAAAAAATACAGGCTGGGAAAAACAAAAAAAAAGCAATCCAGTTTTCCAGTGTACCAGAACTCCTTATTTCAGTATTTGTGTGGTTTAAGGCAGTGTAGGAGAGTGCCAAGACATTACTGTGATTCAGCTGTGATTCACACCACAATAAACTGATCACCAAAATTAGAGCCCCAAAGGCTGTCATTTACCAGTGACAAAGCTCTGGCAGTGCTGGTGTGTCCAGGCTCCTTTCAAGTGCCTTAATAGCAGCACTCCTGAGAGGCAGTTGTGCTCCCTAAGAGATCCCGTGGGCTCTAACAAGCTATCCTTGTTTAATCCTTTTTCCCTATGGGAGCTGCTGCTATCCATGTGAAAATGTGTTTAAATTTAAAATATTTCTCCAATAGTGGGCACATAACTAATTAATTGCAAACCTAGTAAAGGAATCACTCTGTGATGAACCCCACAACAATTATGAAAATACTGCTGGGAAAACGTCTGGAGCCCAACTGATTGGATTTCAATCTCCTTTGACAGAGCATGATGGTGGCTCCACTGAATCAAATTTAAGTTCGTAGGAGAATTATTTAATATGGTTGGAAAGTCCTTAGTAGACTATAGTCCATATAGACATAAAGAATAAATGAATCTGAACTTTACAAAAATAGAAAGCTTCAGCCATATCACACTACTTTTTAATCACAGCTCCCATTGTATTAATATTCTGTTCCCTCACTTCACTTTCTCCCTATTAGTTGTATCTTTTGTATCTCATTTGGTGTTTTTCTCCCATTTTAGAATATGCAAAAAGCATCTTGCTATCCCTTTTACACTGATTAATTTGTTGGGTTTTTTTTAAAGCTACTTACTTGTTTTAAAAGAAAAAAAATTCAACCACAACCTCCTGAAACACTGGTGTCCTCATAGATTTCTATTCTGGTTGCAGTGTCCAGATTCGTGCAATCAATCTTACAGTGCAGAGAAATTTTATTGCATAAAGATGATTTTTTTCTGCCCTAAGGAAATGTGTGTCTGTGTCAACTTGTGGCTTTTTCTGCAGCTACAGAAATAATTTAATCAACTATCCGTGGGTTCACTCAGTGGAGAATTTATTTTAATGACATGAAGTCCTACAATTCCTGTTGCTCCTAGTCCTAGATCAAAAGGAGGAAGGCGAGGTGGAAAGGATGAATAGCCAGAATGCTGAGTCCAATCAATTCCCAGCTGCTTTGACAGCTCTCATAAGGCTATAAGTAGCTAAGGCAATTAAAACCAGAGCATCTCTGGGGCTTTTTTAAGATACTCATTGGTACCAAAATCATGACCCCAGCACCCTGAAGACAGAGTTAGTAGCTTAAACCTAAATTACTTTTATCACCCTAAATCCTGCACTATGCATGGTATAAAAAGGCTAAACCTAAGGATCTGGCCTCGTGTGTCTATATAAATAGATATCTTTTGGTTAAGTACCATGATGTAAGAGGGTGCTGGAGGGACAGCCTCATTTTACCCCTTGAACTGATTTCTCGTGGCACAGTTTATTTGGAATTTTAGACTTGTTAATTTAATAAGCATCCTGTTATTCTGCTTAGAAGATCAGAACTTCTGGTAGGAGTAACCTCCATCAGTGATTAGAAGCCAGATGCCTACTCTGTGATTTAATATAAAGCTGCAGTTTCATGCAGGGTGACTGACAGTTCCTCACCAGCTGTATCTGGACAGTTTTGGAACACTAAAATTATTCACCATCAGGGCTGTTTATTCACAAAGCAGTAGGGATTATAGAGCAAAGTTTTCCCATGAGAATGGAGGAGAGAGGAGCAGCTTTGAACCTGTTTGGTTGTACCTTTCCTGCTTCTAGATTGGACTAGAGGGAAAGTGACCTAAGAATAAGGAAAAAAATGCTTATGGAAAGGAACTCTTAGAATTCCTACCCATCTTCATCTCTCTTAACCCAGTTTTCTCTATATTTTATTTTTAGATACACTGTCTTTAATGGCCAAGAAAACTTTAAAAGGCTGGTTGATACCAGGAGGAAATTTTCTGCATAAAGCAGTCATATTCCTTTGTCACTTCCTCACAACATTCCCCAGTCCCTTTTTCTGACTGGATGAAATAAACTGGTGAAATTAGAAGAAATAAAGGGGACATCCCAAAAAGGGCTCACTCCTGTTTGGCTTCTTTCTCCCAGCTTTCACATTTTATAGTGTCACTACCTGCTTGTGCAAGAGGAGAGCAATACAGCTCTTTAAAAATGCAGCTGGTTGTTGTGGGTTTTGTTTTGTTTTGTTTTTTTTTTTCTTTTAAGATTACAATCAAGCAAGTTTGGCCATTTGAAAGTCAGCTGCATGGGCTGCTGAGTCAGAGGAGGACTAGATACCATCTTGGCAGCAGCCTGGAAAAATGTTTCCATTGTGCTGGTGCAATGAATGCAAAATATTTATTCTTTGAGCTTGTTCACAACAGCAGCTCAGTTCTCAGCTGGAACCGAGGGTGGGGCCATGTGGAAGACATTTGTAGGAAGACAATAATGATTTGTGCAGGGCCCAAGGTGTGCATAATCTTATTTTATGATTAACAGAGGACAAGGCTCCAACTATATGGGAGTCATAAACTGAGGTGTAAACCAGTGAAGTAATCAAGAGAGAACAAAAGAGAAGCAGTAATGGAGGCAGGTTAGCAAAAGAAAGGGAGGGAGCAGAATTCAGGGGGGGTGGGATTACTTCAGTCTTTTTGCATATTTAGGGTTGCAGTAAAGTGCCAGTGCTCAGGTTAATACCTTGGACTTTTGAAATTTTGATCTATCTTACTCCTCCACTTACAACTGCACAAGTCCTGGCATCTGTGCTATGCAGAGAATCTTCTTCCTTGTACCTCTGAACAGAAAGTTACTAATTGCTATTTTGTGGTATATGAGCACATACGATTCAAGCAGAAAAATAAACATGCTTTTTGCCCTTATTGTCCAAGAGCCTGAGCTAGCAAAACAGGCCAGGCAAATTCTAAACCCATAAGAAAGCCTTGGCTTAAAGCAGAGTTGTTCCTAAACACTTACTCCCAGTGCATGCTTGCAGAAGAGATTCTAAGTGTGGCCATAACAGAGTCAGCAACGACAGAAGGCACTGAGGAGAGGTAACATGAAGGTTACAGCACTGGGTTTGGTTGGGGTTGTTATGTATTTGTGTTGCTGAATCTCAGGTGCTGTTTTGTTCTGGCTGATGTTAGTCTGGTGATGGCCTTGATCCAGGAAAACACTTAAATGTGTGGTTGGATTTAAGCACAGTGGTAGCTCCGTTGGAGTCAACACTACTGGAGCACTTAAAGCTGTGTTTCAAGTCACTTTGCTGGATCAGGGTCTTTGTGCAATTTTAATGGTCTGTTAAAATACTTTAAAGTGACAACAGCAGGTACTGAATATGAAAAAGGAAGCTGAAGGACAGAGGATAAAAAAGATTTGAGGAAAATACTAAATGTTCAAAAAAAACT